>JARQOD010000001.1:755923249-755972880 GCA_033576555.1 Oophaga sylvatica | reverse complement strand
AATATAACAGTATACCGGCCATAACTGAAAATTATATGGTACTCACAGAAATAAAAATAGTGTGGAAAGAAAAAAGTTGTCAGAGATTTTTTTTTTTCTTCTGTTGCATTTTTTCCCTCTTTTTTTGGGTGCTGAGGAGGATTTTTTTTTCTCTCAATGGAGTTTGCACAGTTGTCTGGCCGTGTGGATCAGCTTGCCACTGAGGTTCGGAGTATTGCTACCTATCTTGCTGGGTTTGCCGGTTGTGCCACCTAGGATTCCCATGTTTTTGGGGGATCAGGCTAAATTTCTGAATTTCAAAAATAAAAGTTGTTTTTGCCTTAAAGCCTAAGTCCTCAGGTAATGCAGCACAGCAGGTTCAAATTGTCATCTCTCTCCTGTGTGGCGATCCTCAGGATTGCGCTTTTTCCCTGACACCTGGGGATCCTGTTTTGAATGATATTGATGTATTTTTTCTGGCTCTGGGGTTATTATACGATGAACCTAATATCACTGATCAAGCTGAAAAAACCTTGTTGGCATTAAATCAGGGTCTTGAAGATGCTGAGTTGTACTGTCAGAAATTCCGAAAGTGGGCAGTCCTGACCAAATGGAATGATGATGCTTTGGCAGCCCTTTTTCGGAAGGGGCTGTCAGATAATGTAAAGGATGTTATGGTGGGATTCCCTGCTCCCTCTGGTCTCAACGATTCTATGTCATTGGCTATTCAAATTGACAGACGTTTGCGTGAGCGCAGAGGTATGCGAGAGATAGTGTTGCCTTGTGTGCCAGCTTCTGAGCCCATGCAGTGTGATAGAGTGACTTCTCGGGCTCAGCAACATGAGTTTGAAATTGTAATGGGTTATGTTTCTACTGTGGTGATGCCTCTCATGCTATTTCAGTCTGCCCTAAGCGGGGAAGACGTTTTGCACGCTCAGTTGTCTTGGGTCGTGTTCAGACTAAATTTCTGTTGACTGTTACCCTGATTTGCTCCCTGTCCACATTTTCTGCTCAGGCTTTTGTTGATTCAGGAGTAGTGTTGAGCGATACTGCTCGATATCTAAAAATATCGTATCGAAATGGTATCGCCGATATCACTAAATATCGTCGATATCCGATTCCGATACCGGAAGTCCAATGTAAGTCTATGGGAACAAAAAATCGCAACCAAAAAAAACCTTTCTTTCGTTGTAAACACAAAATATACACACATAGAATACATATATATATATATATATATACATGTCATTGTGACATATATATATACATATATTTATAGTTTATACACTTCTACATAGTAAAATAGACTCTGATTCAATTGCCGGGTAAAGCCGTGACATACCCCATAGAAGTCGACGGGCTCGGTGCCGAGTACCTCCAAAACCTCTTGCTCTGTGCGACTCAACTTGGGCGTCACAAACAGGATTCTGTAGCTCGCTATAAGCGAGTCCTGTGTGCCTGAATTGAACTGGTTTTGTGCTTGAGAATTGCTAAAATCATCAGAGAATGTATTTGCCATTTTTCCGCCATATCTGCGTCACGACGAGGCACTGGTGAAGAAAGGGCGTGCTCTTCGTGGGTGTACACTCACTCAGTGGCCGACCACTCTAAATGGTACTGCAATGTAAGATCGTGCCCCACAGCTCTTGAGTTCTGCCTCCTCATCCTCCTCAGTGTGCGGAAACTAACACGAAGGTCCCGCCTCACTACAAAAGAGGGGCCCTCTCCAGATGCTAATGACACATGTGACTTGGCAGAGATGGCTAATGGACACGAGCAGAAGTGTGAAGGGATGGAGCAGTCAGAGCTCTCCCCCCACGGAAGCGACCCGATCGCCACGGAACCACCGTTGGGCACCCGGCCTGGAAACCCTCCTACGCTGGAAGAAGCGGAGGATACCCTAAGAGGCCTGGCCCGGCACCGGGTGGAGGTCGCCAGGATGGAAGCCAGCTGGCGTGCCCTAAAACTAAACTTGGAGCGGCGCCAATCCCTCTTACCTGAAGTGTCTGTACCGGAAGGTGAGGCACCCGTTCTAGTAGAGGAGTCCGTGCGGGCATCCCAGCCCTTGCAATGTGATCCGGTTGACGTTGTCGCAGTGGAGGCACCCGTTCCTGCAAAAACCTCTGCACCGGCAGCACCCAGATCCCGCTGTCTGCCCCCGTCGCTGAGACAGAAGAAGCGACACCCGTCCTCATGGAGGAGGCCGCGCAGGCACCAGAGGTCTACCAGTCTGTACCGGAGCCCCGACTGTCATCTGTTCCAGAGCCGGCTGCTTCCTCCGCAGGTGAGCGCCGCCAGGACTGGGGGGCGCCAGGAGAGCTGCCGCAAACCGGACACTGTAAGCTGCAGTTTGATGGTGGAGACATGGAGCTGCTGGTGGAGGAGAATTTCAACCGGCGTCAGGAGGAAGAGTGGAGACGTTGGGAGCGGGAAGCAGAGCGACAAAGGGAGCAGCGAGAAACCCAAAAGCTTCGCCAATGTCAGCTGGAGAAGGACCGGGCAGATAAGGACCGGATGAGAAAAGATAAAGGAACCCGTGTGGGAGCCGCGGCGTAAGGGTGCAGTACGGAGCTTTAAATTGAAAGGTGGTTGGGGCTTCATCCAGGAGCCTGGACTTTATTTAGAAGTTTTTGTGAACCGGCGGGACGTGGAGGCTCACCTCCCAGAAGGACACCCGGGGAGTGACCTGTTGCCAGGAGACTTGGTGACTTACACCCGACACTGGGGTTACAATGGATGGTACGCCCTAAATGTTACCAGGTGCGACCCCTACTCCCCAGAGTGTCAGGAACCTGTGAGACCCTCGGAGCCTTCAGCCTCCCACATCCAGGCCTCTGCAAAAGTGCCCACCCCACGCCGTAAATCTCCCCAGCCTCCCTCAGTGGTCTCCTCAGCAGCCCCAGCTATGGACATGATAAGTATAGCTGGCCCGTACCCGGCGCCTGTTAGGCCCCCTGGGGTTCGTTCAGTCCGGGACATAGGGGTCCAGACCCGGAGGGAGATGAAAGAGGTGGCCACACAGACCCAGATAGCGGGTCACGACTTGACTGTACAGGCCACACGACGTCATCAGGTCCTGGTGGTCCTTGGTGTCTCGGATGTTTGGCAAGCATCAGAAGAGTACCAGATGGTACCTGGAACACCCCTGCCAAAGAATTATAAATAACCCGGACAGGGTCCCTGTATGTAAATAGTTAAATATGTAAATAGTTAAATTGTTGATGTACCCGGACGGGTGAATGTTCATAAAAAATTTTTTAATTTAATAAAAAACACAACACAGTTTTCATTACTTTTATTACAGTCTCATCTTGCGACGCCATCGATCTCCTGTAAAAAAATGAAAAAAAAAACAGCAGTATACCACCTGTCCGACGCAGTCCATAGTAACGAGTGTCCCACGACGATCCAGCTCTGCTACATCAGAATGACAGGCAGAGCCTGTCATCCCGACACAGCACAGCTGATTACCTGCTTCCCCGGCGGTGACGTCATCGGACTGACTGCTTTACGGCCGGGATTACCCAGCAGTCACTGCAGTTATCGCGAGAAACTGCATGTGACCGCCGGGGAGAAGAGGATGGCGGCCATGAAGCAGTCCAGGCCGTGACCGCCGGAGATCTTCTGCCAGGTAAGTGCCGCTGACTCCTGACAGACCCGACCGACGGACACTGACAGTGACAGACCCAACCGACGGACACTGACAATGACAGTGACAATCCCGATTCCGGTATTCGATATGACGAAAATATCGGTATTCGGAATCGAAAGGCCGATACAGCTAATATCGGCCGATATCCGATATTTGCAGTATCGTATCGCTCAACACTATTCAGGAGCAGCTATTAACCTGATGGATTTTGACTTTGCCAAACGTTGTGGGTTTCCCATGATACCCCTGCGGAAGTCTATTCCCCTACTGGGCATTGATTCCATCCCTTTGACGGAGAATAAACCCCAGTTTTCTACTCAAGTGATAATGAGGGTTGAACCAGATCATCAGGAGAGTTGCAAATTTCTGGTGCTGTGTAATCTGCATGACATTATTGTACTAGGTTTCCCTTGGTTACAGTCTCATAATCCTGTTTTGGATTGGAAATCTGTGTCTGTGACTAGTTGGGCTGCCAATGTGTTAATGCCGACACTCCTGTTTTTTCTGCCTCTCCCAAGTCTCAGGATGTTCCTGACTTTTTGACTGATTTTTCAGAAGTATTTAGTGAAAGTAAATCTGCATCTTTGCCCCCTCACAGGAGCTACGATTGCGGTATTGAATTAGTGCCTGGTGGTAAATTTCCTAAAGGTCGCCTTTTTAACTTGTCTGTACCTGAACACGATGCTATGCGATCTTATATCAAGGAGTCATTGGAGAAGGGTCATATCAGACCATCCTCTTCACCCTTGGGTGCCAGTTTTTTCTTTGTGGCCAAAAAGGATGGTTCATTGAGGCCGTGTATTGATTATCGTCTCTTGAATTAGATCACTGTGAAGTATCAATATCCGTTACCCTTGATTTCTGACCTGTTTTCCAGAGTGAAAAGTGCGAGTTGGTTTACCAAGCTTGACCTCAGGTGGGCGTATAACTTTATTCGCATTAAGCACAGGGATGAATGGAAGACGGCATTTAATACCCCAGAGGGGCATTTTGAGTACCTAGTGATGCCCTTTGGGCTCACTAATGCTCCTTCCGTCTTCCAATCCTTCATGAATGATATTTTCAGGGATTTTGTGGATAAATTTCTGATTGTTTATTTGGATGATATCTTGATTTTTTCCAATGACTGGGACTCTCATATGAAACATGTTCGGTACTGTGTTCCAGATTTTGAGAGAAAATGCACTGTATGTGAAGGGATCAAAGTGTCTTTTTGGCGTACAGAAGGTCTCATTTCTGGGACTCATTTTGTCTCCGTCTGTTATTGAAATGGACCCGGTCAAGGTTCAAGCCATCTGTGAATGGGTCCAACCTACTTCATTAAAGGCTCTTCAGAGATTTTTGGGTTTTGCCAATTTTTATCGTAAATTTATTGGTAATTTCTCCGGTATTGTTAAACCATTGACTGATTTGACCAAAAAGGGTTCTGATGTGGTAAATTGGCCTCCTGAGGCAGTCTCTGCGTTTCTGGAACTTAAGCTAGAGATTCACTTCTGCTCCTGTTCAACGGCAGCCTGATGTTTCTCCACCGTTTCAGGTGGAGATTGATGCCTCTGAAATCGGGGCAGGTGCCGTTTTGTCCCAAAGAGATCCAGAGACCTCTAAGAGTAACCCTTGTGCCTTTTCTCTCGAAAATTTTCTCCAACTGAACGTAATTATGACGTGGGTAATCGGGAGCTATTGGCCATGAAGTGGGCCTTTGAAGAGTGGAGACATTGGCTGGAAGGAGCCAAACATCAGGTGGTGGTCCTCACGGACCATAAGAATCTTGTTTATCTCAAATCAGCCAAGCGACTTAATCCTAGACAGGCCAGGTGGGCCTTCTGTTTTAATTTTGTGGTTTCTTTTCTTCCTGGCACTAAGAATGTTAAGGCGGATGCCCTCTCGAGGAGTTTCTTTGCGGAGTCTCCTGAGTTATCTGATCCTACTGTTATTTTGAAACAGGGTGTAGTTCTTTCCGCCATCTCGCCCAATTTGAGACTGGCCTTGGAAGGGTGTCAGGAGGATAAACCTGAGCGCTGCCCTATTGGGAAATTGTTTGTCCCAGACCAGTGGAAGAAGAGTGTGATGTCTGAGATTCATTGTTCCGCGTTGGCTGGTCATCCCGGGATTTTTGGTACCAGAGACTTGGTGAGTCGGTCCTTTTGGTGGCCTACTTTGTCTTGTGACGTCAGGGGATTTGTGCAGTCCTGTGGGACTTGCTCTCGCTCCAAGCCTTGCTCTCCTTCTAGTGGTTTGTTAATGCCATTACCTGTGCCCAAGAGGCATGGACCCATATCTCTATGGATTTTATTTCCGACCTCCCTGTTTCTCAGAGAATGACCATTATCTGGGTAATCTGTGATAGGTTTTCCAAGATGATACATCTTGTGCCATTACCTAAGTTGCCTTCCTCCTCCGAATTGGTGCCTTTGTTCCTTCAGCACGTGGTTCGGTTACATGGCATTCCAGAGAACATTATGTCTGACAGAGGAGTCCAGTTTGTTTCCAGATTTTGGGGGACATTTTGTTCTAAACTTGGTGTTCAATTATCTTTCTCCTCTGCTTTTCATCCTCAGACCAATGGACAAACCGAGAGAACAAACCAGACCTTGGAGACTTATTTGAGATGCTTTGTGTCTGCTGATCAAGATGACTGGTTCTCTATTTTGCCTTTGGCTGAGTTTGCTCTTAGTATTAGGGCTAGCTCTGCCACCTTGATGTCTCCATTTATCTGCAATTTTGGGTTTCACCCTCGATTTTCTTCGGGACAGGTGGAGGCTTCTGTCTGTCCGGGTGTGACTCTGTTGTGGAGCGAGTGCAGCAGATTTGGGACCAGGTAGTGGAGAGGTTGTCTCTCTCTCAGGAGAAGGCCCAACGGTTTGCCAACCGGCATAGGACTGATGGTCCTCGTTTAAAGTGGGGGACTTGGTTTGGTTGTCCTCAAGAAATATCCCTATGAGGGTTGCATCTCCAAAGTTTAAGCCCAAGTTCATTGGACCTTATAAGATCATGGAGATTCTTAATCCGTTTCATTCCGTTTGCTTCTTCCAGGGACATTTAAGATCCATAACGTGTTCCACAAGTCCTTATTGAAGAGGTTTGTCGAGCCAGTGGTTCCTATGGCTGCGCCTCCTGACCCTGTTTTGGTTGAGGGCAATCTGGAGAATGTGGTTGAGAAAATATTGGATTCTCGTTTTTCTAGACAGAAACTCCAGTATTTGGTTAAGTGGAGAGGTTATGGTCAGGAGGACAATTCTTGGGTGTTTGCTTTTGACATCCATGCTAGGAGACTGATCCGTTCCTATCACCGAGCTCATCCTGATCGGCCTGGTTGCACAATTGAGGGTTCGGTGACCCCTCCTCAAGGGGGGGTACTGTTGTGAAAGTGTTAGAGATGGTTTCTGAGCAGAGGCTCCCTCTGGTGGTTACAGACAGTACTGAACCTTTCAGCAAGGAGTGGCATTCTGGGTTCACTGACTGGTCTGATATAAGGGAGGTTCCCTCCCATGATGGTTGCCGGTGATCAATTGTTCTTGTCTCAATTGTGGTTCCTGGTTCATTTGGAATTTTGCTGGAGTCTTGCCTGCATCTGCTGCTTTCAGATAAGATATTTTTTGCCTTTCTTTTTGTGCTTGCTTTTTGCATTGTTTTCTGCACTTTTGTGGAGGTCAGCCAGGTCCCCTCCTGGGGCCTGAGCTCCTCACAGTTTATCTGCAGCCACTGTTATTTGCTCATTTGCTCTTTCCTGTTTTTTCAGCGGCTGCGCTTGGTTTTTGTTCACACTGAGACCTGATTTAGTTGGTGGCGAGATCGTGTGATCTCAGTATTTTTGTAATCAGAATTGATGGATTTTTGTAGGGTTTTCTTGGTTGCAGAAAGTAATCTCTCCTGTCCTATCCTACTAAGTCAGCTTGTGGCCCCAGCGTTTGCTCAGTCTATTTTCTGCCTATGTTTGTATTTTCATCTTGTCTAACCGACATTATATGTTTGGAGGCTTCCTAGTTTCTTTGGGGATCTGCTCCGGGGCAGATAGCTTTCATCTTTCTGCCTCTAGGTGTAGTTATCTCTCAGGCTGTGACGAGGCGTCTAGGATCAACGTAGGAATGCTCTACGGCTACCTCTAGTTGTGTCGTTAGTTTAGGAATCTGCAACCCATCAGTTACCAACATCTCAGGTGTTCGGCTGCCCTGCTGTTGTTCCTGTCCTCCTCAGCTACCGAAACATTTGGGGGTTCAAAGTGTTCAACACACATTTAGATAAGTTCCTTGGGGGGTCTAGTTTCCAAAATGGGGTCACTTATGGGGGTTTCCACTATTTAAGTACATCAGGGGCTCTCCAAACGCGACATGGCGTCCACTCTCGATTCCAGCCAATTTGACATTCGAAATCTAATCTCAAATGATGGTCCTTCCCTTCTGAGCCCTGCTGTGTGCCTAAAGATTGGTCTTCCTCCACATATGGGGTATCGGTGTACTCAAGAGAAATTGCACAACAAACATTGTGGTTCATTTTTTCCTGATACCCTTGACAAAATTAAAAAAATTGTGTCGAAAGAAAAATTTTGGGGAAAAAAGTTAAATGTTCATTTTTTCCTTCCACATTGTTTCAATTCTTGTGAAGTACCTAAAGGGTTAATAAACTTCTTGAATGTGGTTTTGAACACCTTGAGGGGTGCAGTTTTTATAATGGTGTCACTTTTGGGTATTTTCTGTCATATTGACCCCTCAAAGTGACTTCAAATGTGATGTGGTCCCTAAAAAAATGGTTTTGTAAATTTTGTTGGAAAAATTAGAAATCGCTGGTCAACTTTTAACCCTTATAACTTCCCAACAAAAAAAAATTTTGGTTACAAAATTGTGCTGATATAAAGTAGACATGTGGTAAATGTTATTTATTAACTATTTTTTGTGACATTTCTCTCTGATTTAAGGGCATAAGAATTATAAATTTGAAAACTGCAAAATTTTAAAAATTTTCGCCATATATCCATTTTTTTTATAAATTTTTCATATTTCAGTTTTTTTCATAAATAAACGCAGGTCACATCATAAAATTTTACCACTAACATGAAGTACAATATGTCACGAAAAAACAATCTCAGAATCAGCGGGATCCGTTGAAGCGTTTCCAGAGTTGTAAGCACAAAAACTGACAGTGGTCCGATTTCAAAATTAAGGCCTGATCATTAACCTACAAAATGACTTGGTCCTTAAGGGGTTAATAATGGGCCTTTAAGCAGATTAATGCTGCCTGATGCCCCTGTAAAAATAGGCTCTGTGACTTTAAGCAGATTAATGCTGCCTGATGCCCTTGTAAAAATAGGCTCTGTGAATTTAAGAGTCCCTCCTTCATAAATGAAACAAGATATGTCTGCTTATGTGTCACACACCACATGGCCAGCTAGGGTTGATTAATGTTTCAATGACATTTCACAGTGAATGAATTTGTTTTGTTTGAAAGCAATGCTAAATTTGCCTCAAAAACACTGTGTGTGAACATAGCCCAAGTGGTGGAGGAAAATTTTTGTTTTGGGTTAATTATTGTGGCTTAGATAAAAGTCATTAACCTGGAAAGGATGTTCCTTAACATATTTCCTAGGAAAATCCATTTTGGTTTCGTTTTTTTTTTTTTTTTTTTGGTGTGCCAGTAAAAAGGAAGTGAAACTCTGACAACATTGTTTAGAACTGCGACCTACGAGTCAGAAATGCTTCCAGGGGCAGTTGCCATGATGTTCCCCTGTCATTCGAGCAGTGTTTCCATCATTTTCAGACTTTTTAGACTTTAAAAGGACCGCTGGAGGATCGCTGTAAAAATACTCAGGTCTCCCATAGACTTACATTGGGCTCATTGTTCTATGTGAGTACCCAAGTATTTTAATTTGCTCGACCCAAGCAACAAGCACCCAAGCATTTTAGTGCTCGCCCATCACTAATCCCAAACTTTATCTGTTGCTGTGGTTGCCCATTCAGGTCCAGCCACTGTGATTTCTGCTTAGCGTAGACATCGTGCCCAGCTTCTTACTCAGACTCGTGGAATATGTTTGGTTGCAGCTTGCTCTCCGGCCAAGTCTTTGGTTACCAATGATATACAGGTGCAGCCTTACGCTCTGGAGTTTAAATCGAGATCACCTTACTGAGCATGTCTGTGATGTGGCGTCTTCCCATTGGTGATCATATGTTAGCTGCTCTGGTGATGTGGCAGCTCCGGATTGGCCCGCGGGCGATGCCCCCACCGACTGGGCGTGAGTGTTTGAGGTGGGTCCTAGTGTATAAAAGGCTCTCAGTGGCACACACAGGCGTGCTAGTGTAATTTAAGTTTGTGTGTATGGATGGATACACTACCACTCTGTCTGCTTGTTTGTGTGTGTCGGACTATGCACATGGTCAGGTAGTACACTTATGCGGTTCCATACCCATGGCTCTACTCCTGTGTCTTTAGTTTGCTACATGCTTAGGGTGCCGATCAGGCACAGGTTCGGTAGCATCAGGACTGGGGTAACTAGCCACTTGGCTTTTCATCTCTTTTGTTCATGTGTGCGGTTAGCACAGTTTAGTTACAGAGCAATCTCAACCCTTATGCTTTATTCCTCTATGAGGGCAACAGGGTAATGTACCTAGCGTCTTAAGAGTTCTTTCTATCAGCTCAGCATCTGCTTCATTCGTGTGCGGTTAGCAGAACTAGATAAATTCACGTGCTAACTTTCCTGTGATGTTAACAGGGTATAGTGCTCAACATTTCCCTTTGAGCGTACCTGTCACGATTAGAGTTGAGCGAAACAGGTGGGTCAGATTCAAAAATCACCGACTTTCGCCAAAGTCTGGTTTCGACGAGCGAAACCCGACCATAGCGTGAGGTCGGCCATGCGGTCTCGACCCGAGCGCCAAAGTCGGTTTTCCCATAATGTTTGCAGGCACCTTTTCTCAGCCAATGAGCAAGGACGCACACTGTGGGTAACGAAATGACATGGGCAGAGGCCATCACCATCTTAGAGAAGGGCATTGCAGTGATTGGCTTGCTTTGTGTGGTGTCACAGTGGCTAAAAAATGCCCTGACAGCAGACCGCCATTTTACTTCTGACGATCTTAGCATAGGTAGAGGTTGCTGCCGCTGGTTCTCAGTAGGGAGAGAGTTAGGCTGGAAAGAAAAGTGATTCTGTGCTTGTGCTGATAGCAATTGTGCTGTACAGTTAGTGTGCAGTGACAGGGGAGGATTTTGTTGTGTGCAGCAGTGCTGGTTATTAGGCTGCCTGCCAGTGAAAGGGGAGGATTTTCTTTTGTGCAGCAGCAGAGCTGGTTAATAGGCTGCCTGCTAACTGTATTGCTGTGTGTACATTGCTGTGCAGACTGCTTTTTACACAGCACTAATACTTTTATTCGTTTTTTCTGCACAGTTACCGAGCGTCCATTTTTTCCCACACCGTATAGAGCTGTACGTTCCTCACACAGTACCGTGTACCGGCTGGTACCACGGACAAATACATGCTGACTATCTGTGTGTGACTCCAGAAATATATACACCTGGTATCTGGTGATACAGTACCCTTTTTTGCTTTTTATATTCTGGTCTAATCCATACTGAGCCTGTGAGCGTCTGTGTGTTACTCCGGAAATACATACGGAGATTTACAATTATCCCTAGATTGCATACAGCTGTAATCTTCTGATACATTACCCTTTTTCAGCTTTTTTATATTCGTGTCTAATCCATACTGAGCCTAAGAGCGTCTGTGTGTGACTCCAGAAATATATACGGAAATTTACAATTTTTTCACTATATTTATTACACCTGGTATTTGGTGATACAGTACCTTTTTCTGCTTTTTATATTCTGGTCTAATCCGTATTGAGTCGGTGAGCGTCTGTGTGTTACTCCGGAAATATATATGGAGATTTACAATTACCCCTAGACTGTATACAGCTGTGCGCTTTTGATTCAGTACCCTTTTTCAGCTTTTTATATTCTGGTCTAATCCATACTGAGCCTGTGAGTGTCTGTCTGTTACTCCGGAAATATATACGGAGATTTAAAATTACCCCAACATTATATACAGCTGTATGCTTCTGATACAGTACCCTTTTTCTGCTTTTTATATTCTGGTCTAATCCATACTGAACCTGTGAGCGTCTGTCTGTTATACCGGAAATATATAGGGAGATTTAAAATTACCCCAACACTGTATACAGCTGTACGCTTCTGATACAGTACCCTTTTTCTGCTTTTTATATTCTGGTCTAATCCATACTGAGCCTGTGAGCTTCTGTGTGTTACTCCGGAAATATATTCGGAGATTTACAATTACCCCTACACTGTATACAGCTGTACGCTTGTGATACAGAACCCCTTTTTTTCTGCTATTTATATTCTGGTCTAATCCATACTGATCCTGAGAGTGTCTGTGTGTTACTCCTGAAATATATACGTAGATTTACAATATTTTCACTATACTATATACATCTGGTATCTGGTGATACAGTACCCTTTTTCAGCTTTTTATATTCTTGTCTAATCAATACTGAGCCTGAAAGCGTCTGTGTGTGACTCCTGAAATATATACAGAGACTTACAATATTTTCACTATAATATATACACCTCGTTTCTGGTGATATAGTACCCTTTTTGAGCTTTTTAAATTCTGGTCTAATCCATACTGAGCCTGTGAGCATCTGTGTGTTACTCCTGAAATATATATGGAGATTTGAAACTACCCAAACACTGTATACAGCTGTACGCTTGTGATACAGTACCCTTTTTCAGCTTTTTATATTTTTGTCTAATCCATACTAAGCCTGAGAGCGTCTGTGTCTGACTCCTGAAATATATACGGAGATTTACAATATTTTCACTATATTATATATATATATACCTGGTATCTGTTGATACAGTACCCTTTTTCAGCTTTTTCTATTCTTGTCTAATCCATACTGAGCCTGAGAGCATCTGTATCTGACTCCTTAAATATGTATGGAGATTAACAATTACCCCTAGACTGTATACAGCTGTAGCTTGTGATACAGTACCCTTTTTCAGCTTTTTATATTCTTGTCTAATCCATACTGAGCTTGAGAGCGTCTGTGTCTGACTCCTGAAATATATACAGAGATTTACAATTACCCCTAGACTGTATACAGCTGTACGCTTGTGATACAGTACCCTTTTTCAGCTTTTTATATTCTTGTTTAATCCATACTGAGCCTGAGAGCGTCTGCGTGTGGCTCCTGAAGTATATACACAGATTTACAATTATCCCTAGACTGTATACAGCTGTACACTTCTGATACAGTACCATATATCTGCTGGTATTTTGGGTACATTTTCCCAAACATGAGGACGTATGATGGAAGAGGCCACGGACGTGGGCGTGGGGGGCCAGCTGGTACTGATGGTGGTGGTCATGCATCTGCTGGAAGTGCCAAAAGCACAATAGCACCTAAAGCAGGAGGTGTTGAGCCGGCGTCATCGTCTGGCTCAAGAAGGCCTGGAAGGCTCCCTTTTCTGGGAGTAGGTAAACCGCTTTTAAAGCCGGAGCATCAAGAACAGGTTTTGTCTTACATTGCCGAAACAGCCTCCAGCTCTATCGCCTCCTCTTCTGAAGTTTCAAAAAATGCAAACACTGAGTCATCAGTGCAGGCTCCTGGTCAGGAACAACACCTTTCCTTGTGTCCTTCACCCCTACCAAAAGTGAAGGATGCGGCAGGACACACTTCAGATTAATCCATGGAGCTCTTTTCACATATTATGCCTGGGTTATCAAGTCCAATCCTGAATTCCCCAGTCCAACATGAATCTGACATGGAGTGCACTGATGCACAGCCACTGCTAGATGATTCTGCTGGTACATTCACCCAGAGCACTACATTTCCCTCGCAGTCTACTGAGCCAGAATGTGACCCTGATGAAACTCAGGTGCCCCTTCTTGCATACTATGCTACCTTACACGGTGACACAGAGGAAGGTGCAGATGAAATTGAAGAGGAGGTGATGGATGACCCAGTTGTTAACCCGGATTGGCATCCATTGGGGGAAGAGGGTGCCGCTGGTAATAGCTCAGAAGAGGAGAAGGATCCACAGCAGGCATCGACATCGCAGCAGCGCTTTTCTGGCAGGCCTAAGCAGTCCAAAAACGTGTTAAAAAAACAAAAAGAATTGCAGGACAGCTTGGCTAGACCGTTAAATATGCACAGTGTGCAAGCCCTGAAAATTTATACCATAGTAGGAAGAGTGCAGTGTGGCACCTTTTTGAACAAAAACCTATTGATAAGGCAAAGGTTATCTGTAAGAAGTGCGAAGGACCTTTAGCCGAGAGAAAAATCTCCGAAATTTGAATACCAGTTGCATGCTTTGACATTTAATCAACATGAAGTTGCAAGTGTGGACGGACTACAAAACCTCAGGTAGCACATGTGCACCTGCTCCGACTAAAGGTAGCCAGCAACGCTCCATCGCTTTCCCCCACTGTAAGCCCACCGGTTAGCACACCACCAGGAAGAAATGTTGAGGTGTCGTCGCAAGGCCAAAGCAGTCAGGGAATCACAATGTTTTTGCAATGAAAGACTGAATCTAGGCCATCACCACCACCACCACCACCACCACCATCACCATCACTAATCCCCTCTCAGTCCGTCATGTACATCGCTTGTTCACCCATATGCAGCTCTCAAGTCCAGCTGACCCTAGCAGACACTCTGAGTAGGACAAGAAAGTACTCATCCTCTCATCCACTTACACTGGCTTTGAACGCCTACATTGCCAAACTAATCTCATTAGAGATGATGCCCTTCCGTTTGGTTGAAAGCGCAGCGTTCCGAGAGCTCATGGCCTACGCTGTAACACGCTATGACCTACCCAGTCAGCACTTCTTTTCTAGAAAAGCCATCCCTGCCCTCCACCTGCATGTGAAAGACCGCATTGTCCATGCACTCAAACAATCAGTGAGTGGAAAGGTGCACCTCACAACAGATGCATGGGCCAGTAGGCATGGCCAGGGCCGTTACGTGTCCATCACTGCGCTCTGGGTTAATGTGGTGGATGCAGGGTCCACAGGGGACAGCGGCGGTGGGACAGTGCTGCCTAGCCCATGGTATAGGCAACAGTTGGCTGTAGGCGTTCGATCCTCCTCCTCCTCCTCCTCCAGAAGCGAAAGCTCGTCGACAGAGCGTAGTCACACGAGCACTCCATCTGCAGATGTCAGGGTTGCACATGAGTTGTCCCTCTATCGATCAGCTAGTGGTAAGCGTCAGCAGGCTGTTTTAAAGATGATGTCTTTGAACAGACACACCGCGGAGATACTGGCCGACTACTTGCAGCGAGAAACTGAATCATGGCTGGGCAGTCTATATCTTGCGCCAGGCAAGGTAGTCAGTGATAACGGCCGTAATTTTGTGACGGCCATAGCCCTGGAAAAAACTCAGACACATTCCTTGCCTGGCTCACACCTTGAACTTGGTAGTGCAGTGCTTCCTAAATAATTATCCGGAGTTAACAGTCCTGCTCCATAAGGTGTGAAGACTGTGCTCGCACATCCGTCGATTGCCCGTAAATTCCAGTCGTATGCAGAGGCTGCAGCGATCGCTCCACCTCCCCCAGCACTACCTAATCATAGACGTTGCAACTAGGTGGAACTCCACCATGCACATGGTTGAGAGGCTGTGCGAACAGAGGCAGGCTGTAATGCATTTGTGGGAGGATACCGGGGCAGGCAGTTTGAGGGCAGACATCGAGTTGTCGGGTGTGCAGTGGTCAAAGCTGAAAGACCTCTGTAAAGTCCTTCAGTGTTTTGAGGAATGCACGCGGCTGGTAAGCGCAGACGATGCCACTATAAGCATGAGCATCACACTTATGCGTCTGCTCATGCAAACTTTAACGCACATTAAGGATCAGGCGTCTGCAGCGGAGGAGGAAGAGGAGGAGGAGGAGGGAAGCCTTGATGACAGTCAGGCATTGTCTGCTCAGGGAATTGTCCTAGACGAGATGAAGGAAGAAGAGGAAGAGGAGGATGAGGGGGATGAATATTTTGGGGAGGAGGATGCTTCTCAGGGGGCTAGAGAAAATGTTGGCTTGCCAAGGTCAGGTACAGGTTTTGTGCGTGACTGGAGGGATGTGGTTTTGGCAGAAGGTGCTCCTTCACCCACCACTGGCAGTGCATCATTGATACCTGGAACATTGGCCCACATGTGTGATTATGTCTTGCGAATCCTAAAAATGGACCCCTGCATTGCCAAAATTATGAAGGATGATGACTACTGGTTGGCCAGCATCCTCGATCCACGCTATAAAGGCAAATTACAGAACATCATGCCACAAGAGAACATAGAGCTAATATTGGCAAACAAGCAAGCAACTCTGGTAAACTGTTTGTTAGAGGCATTCCAAGCTCACAGCAGTGGTTCAGGTTCTACCACAAGCCGTACTGGGCCAAACGGAAGAGGTTTTCTTGGTGCACATAGCCGAAGTGGCGTTGGAGACATGGGTTTCATGACCATGTTGTGGACTGATTTCTCGAGTAATGCTCACATGACTGGTAATACTGAATCGTTTGCAACAGACAGGAGACAGCAGTTGTCAACTATGGTTCAAAATTACCTCTCCTCCCCTATCGATGTTCTCCCTCACAGTTCATTCCCCTTTGACTACTGGGCCTGTAAACTGGACACCTGGCCTGAATTGGCCCAATATGCTTTACAGGAGCTCGCTTGCCCTGCTGGTAGTGTGCTATCAGAAAGAGTCTTCAGTGCAGCTGGATTAATTCTGACAGAAAGAAGAACCCTGAAGAAGAGCCAGCGTTAGCACCTGGCGCACCCTGGCAAGTGCCGGTTCCCTGAGCAGGTGGGGGGGCCCACTGATGGGCGACGACACTGGCACAGGGCCCCTCATAGTATGCAAAAGTGTTTCTGACGGTGGGGGGGCTCACTCAGCATCAGACACACCGGCGTGCTATGAGTGGCCCTGTGCCAGAGCCATCGCCCATGAGTGGGCACCCCTGCTTGCTCAGGGCCCCAGCACTTGCAATGCTTACCTCTCCCTACTTCACCGCTGTGATGTCTTCCGCGTTTCCTGGCAGTGACATTCAGGTCAGAGAGCGCGATGATGTCACGTCTGTACGCCCTCTACCTGAACAGTCCAAGTGCAGAGAGCTGGAAGATGGCGATGTTGAGGAGTCCAGAGTTGAGCAGTACCCGGGGAGAAGAGGTATTTCACTTTTTTAATGTTTGGAGCAAAATATGGTGAGCATTATACACTGGAGAATTATATATGGGGCCCATCATATACTTGAGCATCATTGATAGGGCCCATTATACACTGGAGCATTATAAATGGGGCCCATTATATATGGAGCATTATATTGGCCCATCATACACTGGAGCATCATCCATGGGGCTCATCATATACTGGAGCATTATAAATGGGGCACATCAGACACTGGAGCAGCATATATGGGGCCCATTATACACTGGAGAATTATAAATGGGGCCCATTATATATGGAGCATTATATTCGCCCATCATACACTGGAGCATCATCCATGGGGCCCATCATATACTGGAGCATTCTAAATGGGGCACATCAGACACTGGAGCAGCATATACGGGGCACATTATACACTGGAGAATTATAAATGGGGCCCATTATATATGGAGCATTATATTCGCCCATCATACACTGGAGCATCATCCATGGGGCCCATCATATACTGGAGCATTCTAAATGGGGCACATCAGTCACTGGAGCAGCATATACGGGGCCCATTATGCATTGGAGCATTATAAATGGGGCCCATTATTTATGGAGCATTATATTGGCCCATAAGACACTGGAGCATCATCAATGGGGCCCATCATATACTGGAGCATTCTAAATGGGGCACATCAGACACTGGAGCAGCATATACGGGGCCCATTATACACTGGAGCTTTATAAATGAGGACCATTATATATGGAGCATTATATTGGCCCATCATAAACTGGAGCATCATCCATGGGGCCCATCATATACTGCAGCATCATATGGGGACCCATCATACTGTATATGGAGCATTATATAGGCCCATCATACACTGGAGCATCATCCATGGGGCCCATCATATACTGGAGCATCATATGGAGTTCATTATTTATGGGGCATCAAATAGGGTATGGAGCATCATATGGAGCACATATGGGGCCTATTCTGTATGGAGCATTATATGGAGTGTTGTGAACACGTTGGAGGCGACTTCGGAGCTGTGGCTCCCTCCGGTGGTTGCTGAGGGTAATGAATCAATTGCTGAATGGCTTTCAGCTGGGTCCGAATGGTCTGAAATAAGTGACCTGAACTCCAATCAGCCTTGTCGGTAATCAATTGCTCTTCCAGGTCTTGCTTGGAGCTCAGCTACCGAAACATAACAATATTACCGGCCTAACTGAAAATTCAATGGTACTCAACAGAAGGGAAAAATAGTAAAAAGAAAGAAAAAAAAAAGGGAGTTGTCAGAATTTTTTTCTTCTGTTTGTTGCATTTTTTCCCTCTTTTTCTCTGGGTGCTGAGGAGGAATTTTTCTTTGTCCTCAATGGAGTTTACACAGTTGTCTGGCCGTGTGGAGCGGCTTGCCGCTGAGGTTCAGAAGAATACTGCCTCTCTTGCTGGGTTGCCTGTTGTGGAACCTAGGATCCCCATGCCAGATTTATTCTTGGGGGATCGGTCTAAATTTCTGAATTTTAAAAATAACTGCAAGTTGTTTTTTGCCTTGAAGCCTAAGTCCTCAGGGAACGAAGCACAGCAGGTTCAAATTGTCATCTCTCTGCTGCGCGGCGACCCTCAGGATTGGGCTTTTTCCCTGACACCTGGGGATCCTGTTTTGAATGATGTTGATGTATTTTTTTCAGGCTCTGGGGTTATTGTACGATGAACCTAATGTCACTGATCAAGCTGAAAAGACCTTGCTGGCTTTAAATCAGGGTCGTGAAGCCGCTGAGCTGTACTGTCAGAAATTCTGAAAGTGGACAGTCCTGACCAAATGGAATGATGATGCTTTGGCAGCACTTTTTCGGAAGGGTCTGTCAGAGAATGTAAAGGATGTTATGGTGGGATTTCCTGTTCCCTCTGGTCTCAATGATTCTATGTCTTTGGCTATCCAAATTGACAGATGTTTGCGTGAGCGCAGAGGTATGCATGAGGTGGTGTTGCCTAGTGAGCCAGCTCCTGAGTCCATGCAGTGTTATGGAGTGACTTCTGGTGTGCAGCGTCTGAGCTTCGAAAGCGCAATGGGTTGTATTTCTACTGTGGTGACGCTTCTCATGCTATTTCCATCTGCCCTAAGCGGGGAAGATGTTTTGCGTGCTCAGTTGTCTTGGGTAGTGTTCAGACTAAATTTCTGTTGACTGTTACCCTGATTCTCTTCATGTCCACATTTTCAGCTCAGGCTTTTGTTGATTCAGGAGCAGCTATTAACCTAATGGTTTTTTACTTTGCCAAACGTTGTGGGTTTCCCATGATACCCCTGCGGAAGTCTATTCCTTTGCTGGGCATTGATTCTACCCCTTTGGCGGAGAATAAACCCCAGTTTTCTACTCAGGTGATAATGAGAGTTGAACCAGATCATCAGGAGAGTTGCAAATTTCTGGTGTTGCATAATCTGCATGACATTATTGTACTGGGTTTCCCTTGGTTACAGACTCATAATCTGGTTTTGGATTGGAAATCTGTGCCTGTGACCAGTTGGGGTTGCCGATGTGTTAGTATTGACACTCCTGTTTTTTCTGCCTCTTCCCAGTCTCAGGATGTCCCTGACTTTTTGACTGATTTTTCTGATGTGTTTAGTGAGAGTAAGTCTGCATCCTTAGTAACTGTATTTAAGAAGACTGCAAGAAATCAATAAAAGACACCCTACCAATAAAAAGAAATCTAAACATATAAAGGCAAAGTGAAGTATTAGAGATATATTTCACTAAGCCCCGTGGGAAAAGGTGATAAGAGAAGCCTAAGCTAATTACAAGTAGTCCCAAGATAAATATTCAATAGACAGTATACAGCTAAATATGCATATGAGCTGAGTAATACTACAGGATGATAGCTGTTAATGTAAATAACAGAGTAAGTAGTAAATATTATGTACGTATATGAACACACCACAAAAAATACAGTAAGTGTCCTCTGCACAATGAGGTAGTGTATAAAAAAGGGGAGGGGGAAATAGGATGATAAAATGATCCTAAAAAATGCCTTCAGCAAATATGAATGTTAGTGAGAATGATCCCTGAAGAAGGAAACCGTGTTTCTGAAACACGTAGGAACTTGCTTGGTCCTTTCTACGATTCGTACTTGCTCTCTCACTGCTCATCACGTGGCACCACGTGAGCAGTTTCATCACAGCAGGTCCTGTGTCCACCCGCGCTGCAAGTGCGCTACCATAGACGACAACACAGCACCACCGTGCACCGGACTTTTACCACGGCCATCGGAGGCTGAAAATAGGATACTCAATCCATCTGTGTCAGTAGGACAGTAGGCACCGTCCGTTCTTGAAGATCGCGTGGCATCACGCAGTCTTGCGCGTCACGGCAGGTCCTGTACTGATTCCTGACTCCAGCGAGGAATCACCTGACACCGCCGGCATTCCACGCTAGACCAATGGAGGTCCCAGGAGGTCGGCTTCTAGCATCAGGATTCATCGACTTACGACAGGCCACAGGAGGCTGAAGGAGGACTTTCTACAAGCAACGGGCCCATCGGGGTCTTAAGGTAACACCTGCCCACGCAGGACTACTTTCAGTGACAATCCAGCACTTAACCCTTCTCTACTTGAGCTGTCACCGGCCGGGACAGTCTCACTAACATTCATATTTTGCTGAAGGCATTTTTTAGGATCATTTTATCGTCCTATTTCCCACCCCCCCCTTTTTTATACACTACCTCATTGTGCAGAGGACTCTTCCTGTATTTTTTGTGGTGTGTTCACATAATATTTACTACTTACTCTGTTATTTACATTAACAGCTATCATCCTGTAGTATTACTCAGCTCATATGCATATTTAGCTGTATACTGTCTATTGCCTATTTATCTTGGGACTACTTGTAATTAGCTTAAGGCTGGGTCTCACATAACGATACACCAGCAATCCCGACAACGATATGCACTTGTCAGGATCGCTGGTGTATCGCTACATGATCGCTGCTGAGCTGCCAAACAGGCAGCTCAGGCAGCGATCTGGGACAGCGACACTGCGGGTAACATCGCTTAGTTACCCGCAGTGTACCTTGGATACCAGCGCGCTGTGTTGTGAATGGGTTTGAGATGAGTTCTGAGCAGAGGCTCCTTCTGGTGGTTACAAGCGGTACTAGTGAGGATTGGGAATCAGGTGTTACTGATTGGTCTTATTTAAGGGAATCATTTTCCCATCAGGGTTGCCGGTGATCAATTGTTCTGGTCTGAATCCTTCTTTCCAGTTTCCCTTGTATCCTGCTGTGTCGTGTCTGCATCTCCTGCTATCAGATAAGACAATTTCTTATTTTGTGTTTTTGCTATATTTTTGCATTTTGTCCTGCACTTCTGTGGGGGCCTTCTGGGTCCCCTCCGGGGGCTTTTGCCCTCTCAGTTTAGTCCAGCCACTGTGTTTTGTACTTTTGCTTTTTGCAGTTTTTTCAGTGGCTGCTGTTTTTGTTACACCAGAGAACTAATTTAGGTGGTAGAGGTCGTGTGATCTCAGGTGATTTTGAAATTAGTAGAGTTGGCGCTTTTCAGGGTTTTCTGGGATTGCAGTAAGTACCCTTCCTATCCTTTTCTATTTAGTTAGTTTGGGCCCCAGCGTTTGCTCATACTATTTTCTTTCTGTGTCAGTATTTCCTCTTGTCTAACCGCCATTACATGTTTGGGGGCTTTCTATTATCTTTGGGGTTCTGCTCCGGGGCAGATAGCTTTCCTATTTCTATCTTTAGGTGTAGTTAGTTTCTCAGGCTGTGACGAGGCGTCTAGGACCATCGTAGGAACGCTCCACGGCTGCCTCTAGTTGCGGTGGTTAGTCAGGGTACTGCAATCTCATAGATTCCAACTGCTCTGGTGTATTTCCTTTTTTACCTGCACTCCTCAGCTACCGTAACATAACAGTATCACCGGCCCTAAAAATTGTATGGTACTCACAGAAGGGAAAAAATATTTTGAAGGAAGAAAAGTTGTCAGAGATATTTTTCTGTTTGTTGCATTTTTTTTCCCTCTGTATCTCTGGGTGCTGGGGAGGATCTTTTCTCCCAATGGAGTTTGCACAGTTGTCTGGCCGTGTGGATCAGCTTGCCACTGAGGTTCGGAGTATTGCTGCATATCTTGCTAGGTTGCCTGTTGTGGAACCTAGGATCCCCATGCCAGATTTGTTTTCAGGGGATCGAGCTAAGTTTCAGAATTTCAAAAATAATTGTAAATTGTTTTTTGCCTTAAAATCTAAGTCCTCAGGAAACGCAGCGCAGCAGGTTCAAATTATCATCTCTCTCCTGCGCGGCGATCCTCAGGATTGGGCTTTTTCCCTCACACCTGGGGATCCTGTTTTGAGTGATGTTGATGCATTTTTTCAGGCTTTGGGGTTATTGTACGATGAGCCTAATGTCACTGATCAAGCTGAAAAA
Organism: Oophaga sylvatica; assembly: GCA_033576555.1. Lineage (NCBI taxonomy): Eukaryota > Metazoa > Chordata > Amphibia > Anura > Dendrobatidae > Oophaga > Oophaga sylvatica. The sequence goes on along the minus strand of JARQOD010000001.1, from coordinate 755,950,679 downwards.
GCCTTGTTGGCATTAAATCAGGGGCTTGATGACGCTGAGTTATACTGTCAGAGATTCCGTAGGTGGGCAGTCCTGACCAAATGGAATGACGACGCTTTGGCGGCCCTTTTCCGGAAGGGTCTGTCGGATAATGTAAAGGATGTTATGGTGGGATTCCCTGTCCCCTCTGGTCTCAATGATTCTATGTCATTAGCGATTCAAATTGACAGACGTTTGCGTGAGCGGAGAAGTATGCTTGGAGTGGTGTTGCCTTGTGAGCCAGCTGCTGAGCCCATGCAGTGTGATGGAGTGGTGTCTGGGGCACAGCGTCATGAGTTTCGAAAGCGCAATGGGTTATGTTTCTACTGTGGTGATGCCTCTCATGCTATTTCAGTCTGCCCTAAGCGGGGAAGACGTTTTGCACGCTCAGTTGTCTTGGGTAGTGTTCAGACTAAGTTTTTATTAACTGTCACTCTGATATGCTCTCTGTCCTCATTTTCTGCTCAGGCTTTCGTTGATTCTGGAGCAGCTATTAACCTGATGGATTATGATTTTGCTAAACGTTGTGGATTTCCCTTGATACCCCTACAGAAGTCTATTCCCCTACTGGGGATCGATTCTACCCCTTTGGCTGAGAATAAACCCAGTTTTCTACTCAGGTGATAATGAGGGTTGAACCTGATCACCAGGAGTGCTGCAAATTTTTGGTTCTATATAATCTGCATGACATTATCGTGCTGGGTTTCCCTTGGTTACAGTCTCATAATCCTGTTTTGGATTGGAAATCTGTGTCTGTAACCAGTTGGGGCTGCCAATGTGTTAATACCAACACTCCTGTTTTTTCTGCCTCCCCCAGGCTGAGGATGTTCCTGACTTTTTGTTTGATTTTTCTGATGTGTTTAGCGAAAGTAAATCTGCATCCTTACCTCCCCATAGGAGTTATGACTGCGCTATTGAATTAGTGCCAGGTAGTAAATTCCCTAAGGGTCGCCTTTTTAACTTGTCTGTACCTGAACATGACGCTATGCGGTCTTATATCAAGGAATCATTGGAGAAGGGTCATATCAGACCATCCTCTTCACCCTTAGGTGCCGGTTTTTTCTTTGTGGCCAAAAAAGATGGTTCATTAAGGCCGTGTATTGATTATCGTCTCTTGAACAATATTACTGTGAAATATCAATACCCGTTACCCTTGATTTCTGACCTGTTTTCCAGGGTGAAAAACGCTACTTGGTTTACCAAGCTTGACCTCAGGGGGGCGTATAACCTTATTCGCATTAAGCACGGGGATGAATGGAAGACGGCATTTAACACCCTGAAGGGCATTTTGAGTACCTTGTGATGCCCTTTGGGCTCACTAATGCTCCTTCCGTCTTCCAGTCCTTCATGAATGACATTTTCAGGGATTTTGTGGACAAGTTTCTGATTGTTTATTTGGATGATATCTTGATTTTTTCTAATGACTGGGACTCTCATGTGAAACATGTTCGAACTGTATTCCAGATTTTGAGAGAGAATGCTCTGTATGTGAAGGGATCAAAGTGTCTTTTTGGCGTACAGAAGATCTCATTTCTGGGATTCATTTTGTCCCCATCTGTTATTGAAATGGACCGGTCAAGGTTCAGGCCATCTGTGATTGGGTCCAACCTACTTCATTAAAGGCTCTTCAGAGATTTTTGGGTTTTGCCAATTTTTATCGTAAATTTATTGGTAATTTCTCTGGGTTTTTGTTAAACCATTAACTGATTTGACCAGAAAGGGTTCTGATGTGGTGAATTGGCCTCCTGAGGCAGTCTCTGCGTTTCAGGAACTTAAGCAGAGATTCACTTCTGCTCCTGTTCTACGGCAGCCTGATGTTTCTCTGCCATTTCAGGTGGAGGTTGATGCCTCTGAAATTGGGGCAGGTGCCGTTTTGTCCCAAAAAGATCCAGAGACCTCTAAAAGTAACCCTTGTGCCTTTTTCTCTCGAAAATTTTCTCCTACTGAACGTAATTATGACGTGGGTAATCGGGAGTTATTGGCCATGAAGTGGGCTTTTGAAGAGTGGAGACATTGGTGGAGGGAGCCAAACATCAGGTGGTGGTCCTTACGGACCATAAGAATCTGGTCTATCTGGAATCTGCCAAGCGACTCAATCCTAGACAGGCCAGGTGGGCCTTGTTTTTCACACGTTTTAATTTTGTGGTTTCCTTTCTTCCTGGCACTAAGAATGTTAAGGCGGATGCCCTCTCGAGGAGTTTCCTTGCGGACTCTCCTGAGCTATCTGATCCCTCTGTTATTTTGAAGGAGGGTGTAGTTCTTTCCGCCATCTCGCCTAATTTGAGACTTGCTCTGGAGGGGTGTCAGGAGGATAGGCCCGAGCGCTGCCCTGTTGGAAAATTGTTTGTCCCGGACCAATGGAAAAAGAGTGTGATGTCTGAGATTCATTGTTCCGCATTGGCTGGGCATCCCGGAATTTTTGGTACCAGAGACTTGGTTGTCGGTCCTTTTGGTGGCCTACCTTGTCTCGCGATGTCAGGGAATTTGTGCAGTCCTGCGGGACTTGCTCTCGCTCCAAGCCTTGCTCTCGCCTAGTGGTTTGTTGATGCCATTGCCTGTGCCCAAGAGACCATGGACCCATATCTCTATGGATTTCATTTCGATCTTCCTGTTTCTCAGAGAATGACCACCATCTGGGTAATTTGTGATAGGTTTTCCAAAATGATACATCTTGTGCCATTACCTAAGTTGCCTTCCTCCTCTGAATTGGTGCCGTTGTTCCTTCAGCACGTGGTTCATTTACACGGCATTCCTGAGAACATTGTGTCTGACAGAGGAGTCCAGTTTGTTTCCAGATTTTGGAGGACTTTTTGTTCTAAACTGGGTGTTCAATTGTCTTTCTCCTCGGCATTTCATCCTCAGAGCAATGGTCAAACTGAGAGAACAAACCAGACATTGGAGACTTATCTAAGATGCTTTGTGTCTGCTGATCAGGATGACTGGGTCTCTTTTTTGCCTTTGGCTGAGTTTGCTCTTAATAATAGGGCTAGCTCTGCCACTTTGATGTCTCCGTTTTTCTGTAATTCTGGGTTTCACCCTCGATTTTCTTCAGGACAGACGGAGGCTTCTGTCTGTCCAGGTGTTGACTCTGTTGTTGAGCGTATGCAGCAGATTTGGGACCAGGTAGTGGAGAGGTTGTCCCTCTCTCAGGAGAAGGCCCAGCGGTTTGCTAACCGGCATAGGACTGATGGTCCTCGGTTTAAAGTGGGGGACTTGGTCTGGTTGTCCTCAAAGAATATTCCTATGAGAGTAGCATCTCCTAAATTTAAGCCTAGGTTCATTGGACCTTATAAGATCATGGAGATTATTAATCCTGTTTCTTTTCGTTTGCTTCTTCCAGGGACATTTAAGATCCATAACGTGTTCCACAAGTCCTTGTTGAAGAGGTTTGTTGAGCCAGTGGTTCCTGCTGCTGTGCCTCCTGACCCTGTTTTGGTTGAGGGCAATCTGGAGTATGTGGTTGAGAAAATATTGGATTCTCGTTTTTCTAGACGAAGACTCCAGTATTTGGTTAAATGGAGAGGTTATGGTCAGGAAGACAATTCTTGGGTGTTTGCTTCGGACATCCATGCTAGGAGACTTATCCGTGCGTATCATAGAACTCATCCTGACCGACCTGGTTGCTCAAATGAGGGTTCGGTGACCCTCCTCAAGGGGGGGGTACTGTTGTGAATGGGTTTGAGATGAGTTCTGAGCAGAGGCTCCCTCTGGTGGTTACAAGCGGTACTAGTGAGGATTGGGAATCAGGTGTTACTGATTGGTCTTATTTAAGGGAATCATTTTCCCCATCAGGGTTGCCGGTGATCAATTGTTCTGGTCTGAATCCTTCTTTCCAGTTTCCCTTGTATCCTGCTGTGTCGTGTCTGCATCTCCTGCTATCAGATAAGACAATTTCTTATTTTGTGTTTTTGCTATATTTTTGCATTTTGTCCTGCACTTCTGTGGGGGCCTTCTGGGTCCCTCCGGGGGCTTTTGCCCTCTCAGTTTAGTCCAGCCACTGTGTTTTGTACTTTTGCTTTTTGCAGTTTTTTCAGTGGCTGCTGTTTTTGTTACACCAGAGAACTAATTTAGGTGGTAGAGGTCGTGTGATCTCAGGTGATTTTGAAATTAGTAGAGTTGGCGCTTTTCAGGGTTTTCTGGGATTGCAGTAAGTACCCTTCCTATCCTTTTCTATTTAGTTAGTTTGGGCCCCAGCGTTTGCTCATACTATTTTCTTTCTGTGTCAGTATTTCCTCTTGTCTAACCGCCATTACATGTTTGGGGGCTTTCTATTATCTTTGGGGTTCTGCTCCGGGGCAGATAGCTTTCCTATTTCTATCTTTAGGTGTAGTTAGTTTCTCAGGCTGTGACGAGGCGTCTAGGACCATCGTAGGAACGCTCCACGGCTGCCTCTAGTTGCGGTGGTTAGTCAGGGTACTGCAATCTCATAGATTCCAACTGCTCTGGTGTATTTCCTTTTTTACCTGCACTCCTCAGCTACCGTAACATAACAGCGCTGATGCAAGGAGCTGGTATCCAAGGTACACAGCGGGTTTCCAAGCGCTGCGCGATGCCTGCATCAGCTGGTTTCTAGGCACAGCCCCGCGCCTGGAAACCCGCTGTGTACCTTGGTTACCAGCAGATCGCTGGTCTCCCGCCTGTCACACGCAGCGATGCGTGCCTGTCAGCGGGAGATCAGCGATCAAAAAAATGTCCTGACATTTCAGCGACGATCAGCGATACCCAGCAGGGGGGCTGATCGTCGCTGAATGTCACACACAGCGATATCGCTGGTGAGCTCGGTGCTGCGTCACAAAACTAATGACTCAGCACCGATCTCGGTAGCGATATTGCTATGTGAGACGGGCCCTTTAGGCTTCTCTTATCACCTTTTCCCACGGGGCTTAGTGCAATATATCTCTAATACTTCACTTTGCCTTTATATGTTTAGATTTCTTTTTATTGGTAGGGTGTCTTTTATTGATTTCTTGCAGTCTTCTTAAATACAGTTACTAATTTGTTATTATTTCTATTTGTGTGGGCCAGTTTTTTATGTGCGCAAACTACTGATCTACATTTCCATTTATTCTATATTGGCATTTTATTGTGGTAGTGCCCTTGTTTGCAGCACTTTTCAACTTACCGACTGAAGCGCCGCTGACATATTTATCAGTCTGCATCCTTGCCTCCACACAGGAGTTATGATTGCGCTATTGAGTTGGTGCCTGGTGGTAAATTTCCTAAAGGTCGCATTTTTAATTTATCTGTACCTGAACACGATGCTATGCGATCTTATATCAAGGAGTCTTTGGAGAAGGGTCATATTAGACCATCCTCTTCACCCTTAGGCGCCGGTTTTTTCTTTGTGGCCAAAAAGGATGGTTCATTGAGGCCGTGTATTGACTATCGCCTCCTGAATAAAATCACTGTTAAATGTCAATATCCATTACCCTTGATTTCTGACCTATTTTCCAGAGTGAAAAGTGCTAGTTGGTTTACCAAGCTTGACCTCAGGGGGGCGTATAACCTTATTCGCATTAAGCACGGAGATGAATGGAAGACGTTTAATACCCCAGAGGGGCATTTTGAGTACCTGGTGATGCCCTTTGGGCTCACTAATGCTCCTTCCGTCTTCCAATCCTTCATGAATTATATTTTCAGGGATTTTGTGGATAAATTTCTGATTGTCTATTTGGATGATATCTTGATTTTTTCCAATGACTGGGACTCTCATGTGAAACATGTTCGGACTGTGTTCGAGATTTTGAGAGAAAATGCACTGTATGTGAAGGGATCAAAGTGTCTTTTTGGCGTACAGAAGGTCTCATTTCTGGAATTCATTTTGTCTCCGTCTGTTATTGAAATGGACCCGGTCAAGGTTCAAGCCATCTGTGATTGGGTCCAACCTACTTCATTAAAGGCTTTCAGAGATTTTTGGGTTTTGCCAATTTTTATCGTAAATTTATTGGTAATTTCTCCGGTATTGTTAAACCATTGACTGATTTGACCAAAAAGGGTTCTGATGTGGTGAATTGGCATCCTGAGGCAGTTTCTGCGTTTCAGGAACTTAAGCAGAGATTCATTTCTGCTCCTGTTCTACGACAGCCTGATGTTTCTCTACCGTTTCAGGTGGAGGTTGATGCTTTTGAGATTGGGGCAGGTGCCGTTTTGTCCCAAAGGGATCTGGAGACCTCTAAGAGTAACCCTTGTGCCTTCTTCTCTCGAAAATTTTCTCTAACTGAATGTAATTATGACGTGGGTAATCGGGAGTTATTGGCCATGAAGAGGGCATTTGAAGAGAGGAGAAATTGGCTGGAAGGAGCCAACATCAGGTGGTGGTGCTCACGGACCATAAGAACCTGGTTTATCTTGAATCAGCAAAGCGACTTAATCCTAGACAGGCCAGGTGGGCCTTGTTTCTCACACGTTTTAATTTTGTGGTTTCTTTTCTTCCAGGCACTAAGAATGTTAAGGCAGATGCCCTCTCGAGGAGTTTCTTTGCGGAATCTCCTGAGGTAACTGAGCCTGCTGTTATTCTGAAAGAGGGTGTAGTTCTTTTCGCCATCTCGCCCAATTTGACACTGGCTGTGGAGGAGTGTCAGGAGGTGAAACCTGAACGCTGCCCTGTTGGGAAATTATTTGTCCCAGACCAGTGGAAGAAGAGTGTGATGTCTGAGATTCATTGTTCCGCGTTGGCTGGTCATCCAGGTATTTTTGGTACCAGAGACTTGGTAAGTCGGTCCTTTTGGTGGCCTACTTTGTCTCGTGATGCAGGGACTTTGTGCAGTCCTGTGGGACTCGCTCTCGTTCCAAACCTTGCTCTCGCTCTAGTGGTTTGTTAATGTCATTACCTGTGCCCAAGAGGCCATGGACCCATATCTCTATGGATTTTATTTCGACCTCCCTGTCTCTCAGAGAATGACCGTTATCTGGGTAATCTGTGATAGGTTTTCCAAGATGATACATCTTGTGCCATTACCTAAGTTGCCTTCCTTCTCCGAATTGGTGCCTTTGTTTTTTCAGCACGTGGTTCGGTTGCACGGCATTCAGGAGAACATTGTGTCTGACAGAGGAGTCCAGCTTGGTTCCAGATTTTGGAGGACATTTTGTTCTAAACTTGGTGTTCAGTTTTCTTTCTCCTCTGCATTTCACCCTCAGACCAATGGACAAACCGAGCGAACAAACCAGACCTTGGAGACTTATTTGAGATGTTTTGTGTCTGCTGATAAAGATGACTGGGTCTCTTTTTTGCCTTTGGCTGAGTTTGTTCTTAATAATAGGGCTAGCTCTGCCACCTTGATGTCTCCATTTTTCTGCAATTCTGGGTTTCACCCTCGATTTTCTTCTGGACAGGCGGAGGCTCCTGTCTGTCCGGGGGTTGACTCTATTGTGGAGCGAATGCAGCAGATTTGGAACCAGGTAGTGGAGAGGTTGTCTCTCTCTCTCAAGAGAAGGCCCAGTGGTTTGTCAACCGGCATAGGACTGATGGTCCTCGTTTTAAAGTGAGGGACTTGGTTTGGTTGTCCTCAAGAAATATCCCTATGAATCTCCAAAATTTAAGCCAAGGTTCACTGGACCTTATAAGATCATGGAAATTCTTAATCCGGTTTCCTTCCGTTTGCTTCTTCCAGGGACATTTAAGATCCATAACGTGTTCCTCAAGTCCTTATTGAAGAGGTTTGTCGAGCCAGTGGTTCCTATGGCTGCACCTCCCGACCCTGTTTTGATTGAGGGCAATTTGGAATATGTGGCTGAGAAAATATTGGATTCTCGTTTTGCTAGACGGAAACTCCAGTATTTGGTTAAGTGGAGAGGTAACGGTCAGGAGGACAATTCTTGGGTGTTTGCTTCGGACATCCATGCTAGGAGACTGATCCGTGCCTATCATCAAGCTTATCCTGATCGGCCTGGTTGCGCAGGTGAGGGTTCGGTGACCCTCCTCAAGGGGGGAGGTACTGTTGTGAACACGTTGGAGGCGACTTCGGAGGTGGTGCTCCATCCGGTGGTTGCTGAGGGTAATGAACCAATTGCTGAATGGCTTTCAGCTGGGTCCGAATGGTCTGATATAAGTGACCTGAACTCCCATCATCCTTGCCGGTAATCAATTGTTATTCCAGGTCTTGCTTGGAGCTCAGCTACCGAAACATAACAAAAGGAGCCCATTCTGTATGGAGCAATATATGGGCCCATCATATACTGTATGGAGCTTTATATGCGACTCATTATATATATGGAGCAATATGTGGGGCTCATTCTACTCTACGGGACCGTCCTTTACTGTATGGCACATTATATGGGGACCATCATATACTGTAGCATTATGTGGAGCTCATTATATACTGGAGCTCATTATATACTGTATAGAACATGTTATGGAACCAATAATGTATGGAGCATTATATGGGGCTCATTATTCTGTATGGCGCTGTATGTGGTGGCAATAATACTGTATGGAGGAATATACTGTCCGGTTTTTGAGCTATTGTAGATTTTAAAATAGATATCAGTCATGTAATGTAAGAAGTGAAGTATTTGTCATTGTACTACACCTATATTTCTGTGCCGTATCAGAGCATCATGAATTGTGGTATGTGTTAAAGGGGCCACTGACACTCTTTCGCCCGGGGCACACGAAAACCTGGAGCCAGCCCTATCCCCCTACAACTTTAGCCAAATAACCCCAGTTTTCAATGCGTAACTATTATTATAAAGTAAATTAAGGTTGCCAAGCTTAAGTAATAAGAATTGATGTGCTGTAGGTGTGTTTACTGTCCTCCACTCCCTGCCGACTTTGCTTCCCCATTGACTTGCATTGGGTTTCGTGTTTCAGTCGGACCACCGACTTTTCCTGATTTCGTTCGACTCGACTTTTGAGAAAGTCGGGTTTCATGAAACCTGACTCGACCCTAAAAAAGGCAAAGTCACTCATCTCTAGTCACAATCAATTTTTGGATCTGTGGCAGATTTTGCATTTCAAATTAAAACTTTTTTCCTTTCAGGCATCGGGGGTTAATGTCAGTTTTTAATTACATTACATTGCTGCTGAGTTTACTGATGCAGGTGGTGACCACTCCCACCATCCTATAGAAGGTCACCTGATGCATCAGCTGACCGTTGGTGATACAGGTCCTTCTGTAGACCAATCAAGAAGAAAAGGAGCTTGCTGAGTGCTGTGGTGCTTCAGCTATTGCCCTGATCTGGTGACTTTATCCTGCTGTGTGGAGCTTTTCAGCAGAAAGCTAAGTGTGTTGTTTTTGTAGCCTTTACCCTTTGTTGTTTGTTCCTTCCCTTTGTGTTTCATTAGTGCAGTGGTGTAACTAGTGCTCTCACTGGCCTGCTCCCTACCTTGGGATCAGGGCAGGGCTTGTGAGTGCTTAAGGTATCTTGCTTGACGACGGGGTGAAAGAACCCATATACAGTTAGGTCCATATATATTTGGACAGAGACAATATTTATCTAATTTTGGTTCTAGACATTACCACAATGAATGTTAATCAAAAGAATTCAGATGCAGTTGAAGTTCACACTTTCAGCTTTCATTTGAGGGTATCCACATTAAAATTGGATGAAGGGTTTAGGAGTTTCAGCTCATTAACATGTGCCACCCTGTTTTTAAAGGGACCAAAAGTAATTGGACAGATGAAATAATTGTAAATAAAATGATCATTTCTAGTACTTGGTTGAAAACCCTTTGTTGGCAATGACTGCCTGAAGTCTTGAACTCATGGACATCACCAGGCGCTGTGTTTCCTCCTTTTTGATGCTCTGCCAGGCCTTCACTGCGTGGTTTTCAGTTGTTGTTTGTTTGTGGCCTTTCTGTCTGAAGTTTAGTCTTTAACAAGTGAAATGCATGCTCAATTGGGTTGAGATCAGGTGACTGACTTGGCCATTCAAGAATAATTCCACTTATTTGCTTTAATAAACTCCTGGGTTGCTTTGGCTTTTTTGTTTTGGGCCATTGTCCATCTGTAGTATGAAACGACGACCAATCAGTTTGGCTGCATTTGGCTGGATCTGAGCACACAGTATGGCTCTGAATACCTCAGAATTCATTTGGCTGCTTCTGTCCTGTGTCACATCATCAATAAACACTAATGACCCAGTGCCACTGACAGCCATGCATGCCCAAGCCATCACACTGCCTCCGCCGTGTTTTACAGATGATGTGGTATGCTTTAGATTATGAGCTGTACCACGCCTTCGCCATACTTTTCTCTTTCCATCATTCTGGTAGAGGTTGATCTTGGTTTCATCTGTCCAAAGAATGTTCTTCCAGAACTGTGATGGCTTTTTTAGATTTTTTGAGCAAAGTCCAGTCTAGCCTATTTATTCGTGATGCTTATGAGTGGCTTGCACCGTGCAGTGCACCCTCTGTATTTACTTTCATGCAGTCTTCTCTTTATGGTAGATTTGGATATTGATACTCCTACCTCCTGGAGAGTGTTGTACACTTGGTTGGCTGTTGTGAAGGGGTTTCTCTTCACCATGGAGAGTATTCTGCGATCATCCACCACTGTTGTCTTCCGTGGGCGCCCAGGTCCTTTTGCATTGATGAGTTCACCAGTGCTTTCTTTCTTTCTCAGGATGTACCAAACTGTAGATTTTGCCCCTCCTAATGTTGTAGCAATTTTTCGGATGGGTTTTTTCTGTTTTTGCAGCTTAAAGATGGCTTGTTTCACCTGCATGGAGAGCTCCTTTGACCGCATGTTTCCTTCACAGCAAAACCTTCCAAATGCAAACACAACACCTCAAATCAACTCCAGCCCTTTTATCTGCTTAATTGAGAATGACATAACGAAGGGATTGCCCACACCTGTTCATGAAATAGCCTAGGAGTCAATTGTCCAATTACTTTTGGTCCCTTTAAAAACAGGGTGGCACATGTTAAGGAGCTGGAAACTCCTAAACCCTTCATCCAATTTTAATGTGGGTACCCTCAAATGAAAGCTGAAAGTCTGAACTTCAACTGCATCTGAATTGTTTTGTTTAAAATTGATTGTGGTAATGTCTAGAAACAAAATTAGATAAATGTTGTCTTTGTCCAAATATATATGGACCTAACTGTAGGGACGATAGGGAGATCAAAGCACAGACTTAGGTGAGTGCCTGAGGTGTCCATTTCCCTGGTTCCCTATCACAGGGCCCACTGTTGTTAAAGTTTAACCAGTGTTGCCTTGTTTGTTGTGTCGTACGTTGACCGACCATTTGTGGGGTCGAGTCACACCGCTTGGGTCACATCTTAACAGTACTCCTCTGAGAAGTAACAGTGCTTGGTACTTTGCGTTCTGCTCACATTGTGTGGCGTTCACACAGGGTGCTTAAGGTACACTCACTGTTTCGTTCTGTCATTATTAACACTAGCAGCAGGTTACATCTGCACGGTAGACCCTGGGTTGCAATTGCACTTTATTATTATATTTAGTGCTATCCACCAACCCTAACACGGTATCTGTTTTATAGTAGTCTGTGAAATAAATAATTGGCATCAGCACTTTCAATGCCATTAGTGGGCCAAATAAATAATTTTTCAATACCACTGTGTGTTTTCTATTAGTCTGTGAAAAAAATAATTGTCATCAGCCAACTTATGGCCATTTCTAGGCCAAATAAATCCATTTTCTTGCCCAGTGTGTGTTTTTAGCTGTCTTGTTGCCAACCAATAATTTTACTGCACTGCTCTTTCTGTATGAGTATTATATATAAAAAAAAGTGTACTCTGCAGCATTTTTCTGCGAGTAGTGTTTGGAAACAGTTAGTGTACTCTTCAGCGGGTTTTGTTGAGTATTGTGTCTAAAAACTATGTGTACAATGCATCATTTTGTTTGCACGTAGTGTCGGTAAAAAATAAGTATACTCTGCCTCGCTTTTTTTTTGCAAGTAGTGTGTCTAAGATAAAAATCTGCTCTGCAGCCGTCTCTTTTTTTTCCCATTTGTGGGCCTAAAAAATTATTTTATTCTATCGCTGTGTCTATAAGAGCAGTGTTTCAAAATATTACCCTACTCTGCAGCTGTCTTTTTGTAGTGTCTAAAATTTTTTTTTACTCTACTGCTGTATGTGTACGAGTTCTAGGTGCACCTAAAAAAAAACCTCTGCATTTAAACCTCTGCAACCCTGCTTCTGGGAGTACTGTGCCAAAAATCCTCTGGGTGTACTGTGTTAAAAAGCCTGTGGTAGTACTATGCTAAAAAGCCTCTGGTAGAACTGTTCCACAAGGCCTCTCTTGTGTGCTCTGTAGCTGTGTGTGTTAGAGTAGTGTGCTTAAAAAATAATTATACTCTGCCGCTATGTTTGTACAAGTTGGGTGCCTAAAAAATAGTTATACTCTATATAACTCTCTAATAGTAGTGTGCGTAAAACCAAATTTATCTACTATGCAACCGTGTCTGTGAGAATACTGTGCCAGGAAAACCTGTGTGTGTAACCTGCACCCATCTCTCTGTGAGTACTCTGGAAAAAGCCTCTGTGTTTGTACTCTCCAAGACAGCCTGTGTGGGTGTACTCTACAAAACACCCTCTTTTCTTTTTCAAATTTCGGTAGATCACAAAACATTGTGACTGGAAAATAAACAAACTGCGGTGCGGTCTAACAATGGCTTTGTGCAGATGGTATACTTTTATATTCAGCTAAAGGTACAGACAAGTCCTGTGACATTCACTCTTGATTCCTTTTGACATGGCTTGCCCACGTTGGCTGTGGACAGGCATATGCACCTCTCTGTGATCACACCTCATGCCGTGCTAAACACACGTTCCGACAGTACACTTTCCTCAGGGCAGATCAGCACCTTCAAGGCATAAAGGGCAAACTCAGACTATCTGTCCAACTTGGGGACTCAGAAGTTAAATTTGCCAGACCCATCAATCAGTACGTGGAGATGTGTGGACACATACTCTTCCACCAAGATGTTGAAACTGTCATGCTCATGGATTTGATCACCTGAGCTTGTGTTTTGTGGTCAGCTTACCTTTCTGCTGAACCACACAAGACACACTTTTTCTCTGGGTGTTTGGGTTCTGTTTTCTGCCTGCAGTATGAGAGCGCAGCAAACACTGACTCTAAATTACAATGAAATCCTCAACGTCAGTCAGAGAGCTGCAGTTCAAATGCTGTCAAATGGCAGAATGAGCCTGCAAATGCTGCACTAATAACAGCGAGACCAGGATGATATGAACATTCATTAGCCGCGCCTGCACTCTAAATAAATAATTTGCCAAAGCACAGGGGCCCAGCTTAGAATGCAGTCTAATTGACCTACAGTAACCTTGATGACGTAACCACTAGTCACTGAGGCTGATCTAGCAGCAGCTCATTCCTCAGTGGTTCTCAGCCTGTACAGTCGCATCTTGAAAACTGTTTATCTCAGACATGGATTACGGTGTGGGACAGAAAGATGTACAGGTGAGTGAAAAGGCCTTTTTTTCATTTTTGTATTTTACAGGAGACGGCTTCAGTGGAAAGGTCGTTAGGTGAGTATAACTGTGTTTGTTTCTTTTTAAGTAAAAAAGTAAAAGTGTGTTTTTTATTTCAAATAAAGGACTTTATTCTAGCCGTGTTTATTTACAATACAACCAATGAATTAGCAATGGCGAGGCGTCTTATAGATGCCCCTCCATTACTAAGCCGTGGTTTTGATGTCACCGGACAACACAAAGATGACAACAACCCCACCACTACAGGGCAAGTGGAGTGAGCCAGGCAAAGCTGTATTGCTCTGAAAGCCTGGAGGGGCATAACTAGGTGGCCTACCAAATCTCAACTCTGATAAGTGGCAGCAGGCAAAAACTGTGACCCAAGTAGGGACAAGGAGGTGGCACCAGGTGCTACTCCAGGGCTAACCTACAGAAGGTGACAGCTGACACCTACAGCGGGTAGGCTGCTACGGCCCGAAGGAGGGATGAAGAATTCAGTCAGGCACTATAGGGACATTGGAACCACGGGTGCTGATGGGACTGGCTGAGGAACAGAAAAGCACTGGCAGGTGCGGGCTGGACCGGGTATTAGACAGAAGGGAAGTGGCAGGTGCAATCTCGATCAGCTGATGGTCAGAAGAGCACAAACAAGTATGAGCAGAGGGGCTCAGACAGGTACGAACAGGTTAGGTTGACTTGGGTGGTCCCTTTAAAAGGAAGGGAGTGCGTGCGCCCTATGCATATTGCCAGGTTCTACAACTGAACCTTGGGGGACACGAATACATAGGGGGCGAGATGAGAGGTGGTGCCTGTGTGGGAGACACTGAAAGTCCTGTCTGTAGGTACAAGGAGATCCAACAAAGGGCCAAGCCTGTAATGTCAACAGATCAGAAAGTCTGTAGTAAGAGGGAATGGTGCACTGTGTCAAAGGCAGATGCCAGATCCAGAAGAAGGAGGAGGACAAACTCGCGCTGCTTTCATTTGGGGGTTAGTAGGTCATTGGTAATTTTAGTCAAGGCAGTTTCAGTGGAATGGTGCAGTCTGAAGCCAGACTGCAAGCGGACAAAGAGGGAGCAAGAGAAGAGGGAACAAGAGGAGAGATGGGATGACAGTTCAAAATGGACATGTTGCTCCCAAAGTTTGGAGGTATAGGGGAGAAATGATATGTGGCGATAGGTAAACACAGAGGATGAGTCAAGGTTGGGCTTTTTGAGGATGAGTGTGATTGAGGTATGTTTAAATTACGAGGGAAGACACCAGTTGTTAGTGAGAGGTTGAAGAGATGGGTTAGGCTTGGGATGAAGACTGTGGTAAGGTTTTGAATGAGGTGGGACGTTATTGTGTCAAGTTCACAGGTGGTGATGCAAAGTCTTCAACTGGGAGGAGACAAGAGAGAGAGGGAGCTGGTGGATGGGGGAGAGAATTGAAAGTACTGAATAGCTGTTTAGTGTTGTGAGACAGGTATGATATGAGGGATGAGAAGTCGGTTTGTTTTGCTGCAGTGAGCAATTCTGCAGCATTTTTACAACTTCTGTTACTGGATGGGCTACTCCACTCCCGTTCTTTGGCAACCATACACGGGTACGCTTTGTAGTTGAGGTCCTAAAAGAAAATGTGCTCCAGTAAATGGCAAGCGCTACATCAAGCAGCGTCTACTTCTCTTCCTCCACCTTAATATCACACACAGTACAGTCATCAGTGGCGACACCACAATTACCCTTATTATCACCATGTCACAGCTCTCCAACCACCCAATTGAGTGTTGGGAACCACAGATGGCTGAGTCTGCAGATCTGTTCACAAATTGTATGTCATGGGCATCGGAAGTGTACACCAAAGATTCACAGAGTCAAGAGTAGGAAATCATCTGCACCGATGGCCAAATTGTTTCTCAGTTTCATCCAGGGCCGGATGAAGTTTGGTCTGAGCATTATCCAAACTCTCATCAACAGACATTAACCCCATTGGGTGAAGGTGATCCATTCATGATGAGATTCTGATACTTGAGGCACCCATGCATTGTACTGTGCTGTCAGGGCAGGAAGAAGAGGAGGGTAACTCTCAGGGTGAGGAGTGGGAGAATATAGAGGATGATTGATGATGTAGTAGATCACTCATGGTGTCAACCCAGAGGCATGCAGCTGAGTAGCTCAGCAGAGGATGAGGAGGAAAATTAGGAGGTTACATACAGAGTTATACAACCACGACAACCAATTTTTTCAGACTGGCAAACATCTAAAAAATATTTCAACTTTTTAAAAACGACATAGTAGAGTTAAAAAAAATGAAATATTTTGAATATTACCTGAATGAACTGACACATGCACGATCAACATGCATTAATCTGTGAATGTCACTGTGCTAAAATGCAGACTAGCGGGCCTCGCCAACCACCATCCACCCCATCAACCGCATCTTCCGATTTTTACTCCTCACTCATTGAGGACTTGTTGTCACACAAGTCTCCAGCCTCAGAACCTCCACTTGTTTACCCCCTACTAGAGTTGAGCGATACTTTCCGATATCCTAAAGTATCGGAATCGGAATGGTATCGCCGATATCACTAAAATATCGGCGATACCCGATACCGATACCGGAAGTCCCATGTAAGTCTATGGGAACAAAATATCGAAATTAAAAAAAACCCATTCTTGCCTTGTTGGTTAATTGTACATGAAGGAAAACAAGAAAGAGTAATGTAGAATGTATTGGGGAAGGTTGAGGAGACATTAAAGGCATAGATGTTTAACCCAATCAAATGGAATAGCATAAATATTTTTTTTTTTAAAGATGTTCGGATTGACGAAGAAATTGACAATGTTAACGTTTTTTATATTTTGGCAAATATGTATATTACACAACTTCCATGCTCTTCATCTTCACCTTTTTAACTTTTCACACACTTTCTCCTTCATAATCTTCTGCAGCATCATCTTTTTCATCAAATTATTCTTCATCTTCACCTTCTTTATCTTCTTCTTAAACTTCTTGCTATTCATCTTTGTTAACATTACTCATATTCTTCTTATTAAACTATTATTCTTATTCATATTCTGCTTCATCTTCTTCATCATATTCTTATTTGTGACAGAGAATCCTGTACTTGTAATCTGTCAAAGTATGAATTTTTCATCCTTCCGTTCTTGCTGTCACAAAAGATTTAAATTACAACAGTATTTGTCCGTGTTCAGTTTAGCCTGCAGCAGCAGGCATTTTCCAGGGGCACCACGAGGAGGAACGGACTCACCCCCATACACTGCTTAGTCTTCTTCTGCTTAGAATTTAGAGCATATATTTTGCTCTTCATTTTGGTCTTATACTTCATGTTCTTCTGCTTTTAGATCTTCTGCTTATTGTTCTTGTGTCTCTTGTTCCGTATCTTGTATTTGTAGCACAATCTTGTACCAGCTGATGTTACTGGGACACGGTTACTAAGCAGGAGGTACCTGTGCTCCAAAGCACTACCAAGGACCAGCAGACGTTGCTGGAACTCGGATACCGAGATGGAGGCACCTAGGCCAAAGGCACTGCGGAGAACCAGTTGACGGTACTGGAACCCGGACGGGTAGCAGAAGGTACAAGAGCCAATGCAAGTAACGAGGACCAGCTGACTGTGCTGGAACCCGGAGGGGCAGCAGAAGGAAAAGAGCCAATGGCACAACCGAGGACCAGCTGACGTTACTGGGACACGGTTACTAAGCAGGAGGTACCTGTGCTCCAAAGCACTACCAAGGACCAGCAGACGTTGCTGGAACTCGGATACCGAGATGGAGGCACCTAGGCCAAAGGCACTGCGGAGAACCAGTTGACGGTACTGGAACCCGGACGGGTAGCAGAAGGTACAAGAGCCAATGCAAGTAACGAGGACCAGCTGACTGTGCTGGAACCCGGAGGGGCAGCAGAAGGAAAAGAGCCAATGGCACAACCGAGGACCAGCTGACGTTACTGAACCCCAGTAACACAGGAGCAAGTGTTGACTGTGCTAACAGCACTTCCGAGCAACAACTGGCGGTGTTGGAGCCCAGGGTCAAGGAGGATGTTTAAATACTAGATCAAGTAATTTCCTTGTTACCTGTCAATTTTAAATGTCTATACTTCAAACAAGAGAAAGATAACCTTTACTACCATAAGATGATGATTTCATTTAAACTAATATCTAGATAAATAAAGAATTGACAAACATAAACACATACATTAACATGTTGAACAGCAATGCAAACCACAAAATAAATTAGTTAAGGAATCTGCTATACGGTTGTACATAAAAGCATACAAGTACATATCTGAATCCATTAATGATGGATAAGTAACAGTATGTACACCATTTTTATTGTATAGACAATGAATGTCTGACTTCAAAACATCATCAGCATTACAAGTTATCTGTGATATTACTAAAATGTTCCATTTGCTGAATAATGTCCCTAAATATTTTATACAAAATTATACAATTTCCATCATGTAATACTCATAATATGTGGCAATAATCATTTTTATTAACAAACATAACCTTTAAAAAGTGCATAGTGCATAGTGAAAATTGCTATTTATGGCTGACTGTCGACTTGGAAGCATGACAACAGATAGATAAGGTATATATAGATGACACTGCATAGCCACAGATGGTGAATGGCGATGTAATACTGTACCTCAATAAAGTGTGCGTCACTACTACATATTTTTTTTTATATAGCTGTATAAACAGGGTACATGGATGTATGCTTGTGCCTTTGTTTTGACGCACAGACTGCCTTCCTGCTGAGACGCATTGGGTAGTGAACAGTTGTGTGCAGTGTTCACTGCAGTCTCTGCGGAATAACCACACTTAGACCTTATAACTTTTCAGAGTTTCTTTATCAATCTACCAAGATGAAGAAGGCAGGGAGTAAGGCACGTGGTCGTGGAGTTTCTTCAGGGAGAGGACGTGGGGATTCTGTGGCTGCTGCGGCCCCCAGTGACACAGCATCCACCAGTTTTCCCCGTGAGCGTTCCTTTATGCGCACTTTTGTAGGAGCTCGGAGTACCCCCCTGCTGCGGGAAGAACAAATTGAAGCCGTTGTTGTTTGGATGTCAGCCAATGCATCGACTTCAATTGCTTCCACCTCCTCTCAGGACCACAGCACTGTTGGGCAACCATCTGTCTCTTCACCGCCTGGCAAATTGCCCAGGCAGTCAGAGAGTTCTGTACAGGAGCCAGCTGAGTGTCTGCTTCTGTTCTCAGAATCTATTGGCTTGCAAACAGGGGCCCAGCCAAGCAGCATTCTGTAATGTGAAGAGGGAGTATGCAGTGATGCGCAACAGCTGTGTCTCTCTGAATCTGAAGAGGCGGGTGAGACAGTGCCGATGGTCAGCACACCGCAGAACGCATCTGATGATGATGAGACCCAGGTGCCAGTTTCTGTTGAGCATGGTGCTGGCCAGACCACCCAACAGCAGGTGTTGGAAGAGGGTAGTGGAGATGATGAGGTCCAAGACCCAACATGGCATGAGGAACAGGAAGGTGGTGGGAGCAGCTCAGAGGAATAATAATAATATTTATTTATATAGCGCCATCATATTCCGCAGCGCTTTACAGTTTAGCCGTTTCAGAACACAAGTCATAAGTAACAACGTTAACAATGCAATAATTTAAGCTAAATAAGTCGCCCCTGCTCGTGACAGCTTACAATGTACAATGAGATGGGGGAGATACAAAGTATAGGTGTTTATATACAATGGTGCATTTACAATGATGTTCCAGCCATCTTAAGGGACTGAGGGATGGAGATAGTGAATGGGCTAGAGACACACACACACTTACACAGAATACATAGAATGACTTTGATTAGTGAATGTGATAGGCCGCTCTGAACAAATGTGTTTTGAGGGAGCGCCTGAAACCATGCAAATTGTGGATAGTCCTAATTTCTTGGGGTACAGCATTCCAGAGGATTGGCGTAGAGCAGGAGAAGTCTTGGAGTCGGGAGTGTGAGGTACGTATTAGTGCAGAGGTTAGTCGAAAGTCGTTTGCAGAGCGCAGCAGTCGGTTAGGCCGATAGATAGAAATGAGGGAGGAGATGTAGGAGGGGTGCTGCACTGTGGAGAGCTTTGTGGGTGAGAACCAGTACTTTGGTTGAAAGCTGGGAGAGGCCTAGAGAAATGGTTAGTGATAGAAGGAAGATAGAGGAAGACATTGCCCCAACGGTACAAACAGGAGGGAGAGTTAGGCTGCAGACTCGGTTGCCTGTAGCCTCCAGTTTGGCACCTGTTCGGAGCTGTTGTCTTCCAAAAGTCAAAACGTGCGCTCCCAGGACTTGCACTGCGTGGTCCTTTTTTCACACACTTGCACATGATATTTGCTATGTGAAATGCAAGCTGTGTAATTAAAAATTAAAAATAGCTAAAAGTGTCAGTCACCTCAATACCACAAATATGTGGAAACATGTGCGGACAAAGCACGTAGTTGAGTTACAAAGACACACTAGAGATGTAGGCCAACCTACAGCAGCACCTACATCTTCAGGTTGTGTTGAAGCCTCTTCATCGAGCTCACACACAGCTGGTTATGCTTCCTCACAGGATCGCCATGGAAGAACCTCGGCCACTGTTGTCCAGAGACAAACTGTTATTCCACACACAGCAGCAAGTTCCCTGTCATCCTCACACTCCCAGGCCACAAAACAGCCATCGGTAGCACAGGCATGGGATAAAAGACGGCCATACTCCGCAAACCATGCACGAGCACAGGCTCTGAATGCTGGCATTGCAAAACTCCTGTCCCTTGAAATGCTGTGATTCAGGCTGGTGGAGACAGACAGTTTCCGTAACTGAATATCATTGTCAATCCCACAATACAATGTGCCAAGCCGATTTCATTTCAGCAGGCAAGCCGTCCCTGGTCTGCAAAAGCATGTTGAGGGAAAAATTAAACATGCGCTACTAAAAGCCCTCAGTAGCAAGGTCCACCTGACCACCGATGCGTGGACCAGTACCCATTGTTATGATCTGCTACAACCAGTAAGGAAAGAAGGGAATTCTGTCCCTACAATACAACTAAGCTGAATCCCTACGATGTAACGGGGAACCTGATCCTGCGACCAGACCCGCTAAAGTCCTCATCTAGTGTGAACGAAGACCTATAGTTGCGAGGGAGTAATCCCTACAAGATCTAGGGACTGTGAGAAAAGGTGGACACCTCCTAACATAAATTGTAGCATGGATAATTAAACAGAAAAATAAATACTTTGTGATCCTAACATCAAGCAAAACTGACAGATTAAGGCACCTAAGCACCCGGCTAGCTTAACAGTAGATAATACAATGAAGTCAAGCAAAGCCAGAAGGGCGGAGCCAGACTAAATAGGGAAAAAAGGTCATGTGACCAGCAAACTGAAACAAAACCTAACAAGAGGGTTCTAACACCCATGGCCAGGGACAATACCTTTCCCTCACTGCCCATTGGGTCAATGTTGTGCAGCCGGGTACTGATCTTGCGAGTGGCGCTGTACGTGTTCTGCCAACTCCAAGGATTGCAGGAATCAAGTCTGTACACATTGATTCCTCCTCCTATTCCAGTTCCTCAGAATCATCGCTGCAGGAGCCGTCACGGTCTACCTCCACATGGACCCGTGAACGTTTACCTGTTGCGACCGATATGAGCACAGCCGTGTCCAAATGTCAACAGGCCATCCTGAAATTAATTTCCATGGGGAATCTTAGCCACACAGCGCAGGAGCTCTGTAATGCCATAAAGCAGGAGAGCGACGTGTGGTTTTTGGAAGAGAATCTACAGGCAGGCTTGGTAGTGTGTGACAATGGCCGAAATCTGGTGTCAGCTCTGGGCCTTGGCAACCTCACTCACATACCATGTCTGTCATATGTGCTCAACTTGGTCGTGCACAGTTTTTTGAGGGACTATCCGGATCTTGATGCACTGCTGCACAAGGTCCGCCTAGAGTGCGCTCACTTGCGACGTTCCAGCATGGCCAGATCGCTGATTGCAGCTCTGCAACGCAGATTTCACCTTCATGAACATCGCATCATATGTGACGTACCCACCAGGTGGAATTCCTCGTTACATATGTTGGAGCGGTTGTGTGAGCAGCAGCCAACAGTAATGGAGTATCAGCTGCATCAGGCGCAGTCAACTCGCAATTTGCGGCGTTCACACTTCACCACTACTGAGTGGGCCTCTATAATAAGAATAATAATATTATTTATTTATATAGCGCCATAATATTCCGCAGTGCTTTACAGTTTAACAGTTTCAAAACACGAGTCATAAGTAACAACGTTAACAATACAATAATTAAAGCAAAATCAGCCGCCCCTGCTGGTGAAAGCTTACAATCTACAATGAGGTGTGGGAGATACAAAGTACAGGTGTTTATATACAATGGTGTTTTTACAATGATGGTCCAGCCATTTTAAGGAAGTGAGGGATGCATGGAGATAGTGAATGGGCTACACACACAGAATTACACATAGAATGACTTTGATTTAGTGAATGTGATAGGCCACTGTGAACAAATGTGTTTTGAGGGAGCGCCTGAAACCATCCAAATTGCGGATAGTCCTAATTTCTTGGGGTAGAGCATTCCAGAGGATTGGCGCAGCGCGGGTGAAGTCTTGGAGTTGGGAGTGGGAGGTACGGATTAGTGCAGAGGTTAGTCGAAGGTCGTTTGCAGAGTGCAGCAGTCGGTTAGGCCGATAAATATAAATAAGGGAGGAGATGTAGGGGGGTGCTGCGCTGTGGAGAGCTTTGTTGGTGAGAACCAGTAATTAGAATTGGATCCTATAATGAATGGGCAGCCACTGCCAGTGTAATGAGTGGCGAATAACTCTATGAAGGATATCTGCCCCGTTTTGCTTTCGTTTGTTGATTAACGCGGTGGGGAGTGCAGAGGCATAGTCCCCCGACTGCCCCCTTTTTGGCTTCAAAAAAAAACTGCAAAACAGAGGTTTTGGAAGGGTGGAGGATGGGGGTTTTAAAAAACCATCACCTTTGGACAGCGCGCAACGGGGGTTCCCCAAAAAAGGGCCGGGGACTTTCAAAGTACCATGTGTATCAAAAATTTGAACCCGGTCGCTTTTTATTTTTTTAAACCTTCAAATTTTTTAAGTATTACAAAGCAAAAAGTAATTTTTTGTTTCCCTTTTTTTTAATGTATTGTGTTTCCATAAATGTGTTACAGAATTATGTTTTAAAAAATTTTAAATTTTTTAGTTTTAAATTTTTAAAATTTATATGTTTTTTGGGGCTTGTGGGGGAGGGAGGAGTCAGGGAGGAGGAAGCCCTCGCCCCCGGGGGGGTAGCAATGTTATAGTATGTAGCCCCCAAGGGGGGGGTGATGCACAGAGGCGGAGATGACGCTCTTGCGGGGAAAAATTTTTTTGGCGTGGGAGTCTGCAGACATGGTTGATTTATGCTGCAGTGGTGAGAAAGACCCCGCACGAACCTTTTACACCACGTTGATTTTGGGTGTCCCCCCTGACCCCCGTCCCGGGAAATTACAAACCCTACACGTTGAACCGGGGGGGGAAAAGGGGAAAGTCCAAGCACCGGTGCCCCCCCTAATGTTCCCCCTTCCCCGCGAGGCACTGTGCTGTTGTTTTCAAAGCATCTGTGCGTGGGGGGGAGGGAGACGTCTCAAAAAGGGGGCACAGGCGCCTCTGCACAGGGAAAAGTATTTTCCCAAATGTGTCAAAATTTTGTGCAGCGCCCCCAAGTCCCCCATCCGGAGGGGCCCAGTCAGAGGAGAAAAAATTTTCCCCTAAGTGGTGCGATACTGTTTGCCTTCAGTGACTCTCGAGGTTTCCCCCTTCAAGTTTTGTGTTCTAAGTGGATACAGGCCGAGTTCCCCCGTATGCAGGAGGTGCTGGTTGATCTGCTGCCGTGTATTTTGGAGGGTCTTTACTGTGCGGGGGGTTTTACTAACGGGGGTTGCATGGATATCCCGATAATGTAAAAAGGCTTACTTTTTAAAAATGAACTGGGGGATGGATCTCCCGATTTGCCTTTTTGGTTTGATTAACTAAATGGTTGGAAAAGTTTTCCATGTCTTGTTTGTTCCCTCTTTCTACCCCTGGCTTACCCCGGGCTAAAAACACCCCCGTTTTGTCAAAAGTGTGGGTCCCGACCAAAACACAAGCTATTTTGATAGTGGGGTTCAGAAAGCCTGTTTTCCCTGGTGTGCCCCAAAAAAAAATTCTGTCCTGTACACATTTTTTAAAAAAATGCATGTTAAAGGGCTGTGTACCATAGATTCAGGTACCCTTATTTTAAGCTGAAAAAAGTGAAACGTCAAATTTAAAACATTCAATGTTAGTGTGGTAACAAATCTGTAACAAAATTGTGACTATTATGGCAGATTCCCTGTCTAAACAAATGCAAAAAACATACTATGCTTAGGGTACTGATGGTGCCTTCTCCCCAAATTTGCCAAAACCAACTACATCTGTCAAATGTATGTTGGAAGGCTAATGTGGGTTGAACTTTGACAACAGGCAGTGCGAAGGTTACCCCTTTTGTGTTTTTGGTTTTAAAAAAAGCTCAGTAAAAAATTAAAAAATTGTTGTTAAGGGACAGTGTCCCCTGTAATATTGTGCAAAAAAGGAGGGCTATTCTCTTCAACATTATTTATTTGTGTCATTTGAAAAAAACATTTTTTTTTTTAAAATTAAAAACCATGCAGAGTGGAAAGGCCCCTTTGTGTTTCTATTTGTTTGAACCAATGTTTGTATACGGATGGGGAAAGGGCACACTAATAGATTAGTTTATTTTAAATGGAATGTAGCGAACCCCAAGGAGATAAATGAAAAAGGTGAGCCCTGGACCGTCAGCGAGTAAAGCAGCAGTGCTTGAAATGAATGGAGCGTGATTGCCTCAAAAAAAAAAAAAACACGATGGTGCACTGAAACAAAAAAGTCCAAATCGTGAAAAATCCCCTTTTGTTTTTTATGTTTTGCAACCTGTATTGTATCGGATGGGGCGCGTCACACTAATGATTAGATTTTTTTTAAAGGGGAAATTTGCAGAACCAATTGGAATAATGAAAAAAGGTGAGCCACTGAGACCGCTCGCAGAGCAAGCCCAGTGCTTTTAAAGTAAATGGAGCGGATTGCACTCAAAAAAGTAAAAAACACAGACTGAAAAGAACCTGAAAACAATGTCCAAATCTGTGAAAGCCCCCTTTTGTACTTCTTAGTGTTTGCAACCCCAAGTTTGTTCGGAGGAAGCGGTCCACTAATAGATTAGTTATTTTAAAGGAATGTGCAAACCCCCTTGGGATAAATGAAAAGGATGAGCCACTGAGACACGTCAGCGAGTACAAGCAGCAGTGCTTGAATGTAATGGAGGTGCCCACCAAAAAAAAAAAAACACAGACTGAGTAAACCTGAAACAACGTCCAAATCGTAAAAAAACTCCTTTCGTACTTCTATGTGTTTGCAACATGTATTGTATACGGATGGAAGCGCGTCAACTAAAAGATTAGTTTTTATTTTAAAGGAAATGAAAACAAAAAACCCAAGGGATAAATGAAAGGATGACCCCGAGACACGCTCAGAGAGAAAGGCAGTTTTTTAACATGTAAATGGAGCTGATCTCCCTCAAAAAAGTAAAAAAACGACTGAAGTGAACCTGAAAAAAATGTCCACATCTGTGAAAACTCCTTTCTGACTTCTTTTTTTTTTAAACCCAAGTATTGTATACGGAGGGGAAGGGTCACACATAGATTAGTTTTTTTTTAAATGGAAGTAGCGAACCAATTGGATTTTAAAGAAAAGGATGACCCCTGAGACCGTCAGCAGGTACAAGCAGAGTGCTTAACATGTAATGGGGTGACTCACTCAAAAAAGAAAAAAAACAGGGAAACCGGGAAACCAAAAATGTCCCCAAAACTGTAAAAACCCCTTTCTTACTTCTATAGTGTTTGAAACCCAAATGTATTGTATACGGAGGAAGCACTCACCTAATATTTTATTTTTTTCTAATATAATGGAGCTGCCCAAATTCACTAAAAAAAAAAAAAAAAAAAAAAAAAATGCCTCAGATGCCCCAAAAGCGGGGTCGGAAATGCGCGTCCCCTCCCCTGTACCCAATTTTGCCAGGCTGTTAAAACAACATGGAAAAAAAAACTTTCACAGCGGTGGTAAATGCCCCCTCAAGAAAATAGTACCAAAAGCAATATTAACTGTCCCCGAGTCGCACCCCAGCTTTTGTCCCCGGTTCCGCCAGTGACGCAAAAAAGGCTCGGCCCCTTTTATAGTGCTTTGAATCATTTCAGCGCCCAACCAGCCATCCCCTTGTTAAGATGACCGTCTTCGGAGTCCCCAAAATTGGGGGGTTCCTTTGGTGATAAATATTTTTCCTCTCAAAAAATTTTGGGGGAATTCCCGTTTCCCCGGTATAAAATAAAAAAAATATCGGAATTAATATCGGAATTTCCCCATCGCGAAATTTGGCCCATCCCCCATATTCGGTATCGGAAACTAAAACATACCCCCCCTGGGGTAGGGCCTGTCAGTTGTACAGAATGGACAGGGCCGTTTTGATTGTCTTACTACCAAGCACACCCCTCTTTTCTTTTTCCAACATTTCGAAAAAACCCCCCGAAGCTTACTGTTCCCCCTTTAATACCCTGTGCAGCCCCGCAGTGCCCCCGTTTGAGTAGTTTTCAATTTAAAAGTTCTTAATCTAAACCCGGAAAAATAAAAGTTGAACTCCCATTTCAAATAAAATAATATAACTTTTTTTTATTCGCAAACATATTCCCATAGCTTTCCGAAACTTTCATATAATACGAAAAAATTTAAAAGTTTAAGTAATCAAACAATTTAGAAAAAATAAGAAAACCCTGCTTTAGAGTTAAACTACAATGGGGGGGGGTAAAAAATTAAAGGTGCTTTTTACATGATGATCCACATCTTGAGGAATGGAGGGTGATATGGCTGCTTAGGGCCCCCCCCCCCCTTTCCGTTTGGTGTTTTTATTTACAGCGGCCCTTTTTCCCCCATAAAGGAGGCATTGTGGAGGGTGTACATTCACCCAGGAATGGAATCATTTTTTAAGAGGTATTCACACACGTAGGGACTCAGCTTTTTTTGAGCCCCCCTTGAGGGGTTGTGGGCGATTATTGGCCAAAAATTTTTGCTAAGCATTCAAAATTTTTTTTTTAATATTCAAAAGCCGCATTGCTATTCATATTTATTATTTCACATTGAAATGTTTAGCTGAAGGGGCAACCCCCTTTTTTTTAACAGTAACAGAAATTGTCGTTGTCTTTCTTTAGGCTTCATGATTTTTTTCCCCCTGCTTTTTAAAAACTTAACACCCCCCCCCATACATCCGAACACCCCAACTAAAAACCCCCCCACCAAAAAATTTTTTCCCCTCTGTGCTGTGTGTGCTTGGGCACAATATTTAAATAAATTTTGTTTTTTTTCTGCACAATCTATGAAACGCAGAATTTAGTGCACAAAATTTGAAGGTGAAATATGGTGTGATGAATCCGTTTTACGAAAAAGAAAAAGTTTTGTGGTGGGTCATTATACAAAGAAGATTGCTCCAAAAATTTCAAAATGAGATGTCCCCCCCTGTTACGATAGTAACCGACAAAATTTTGGGGGGCCTTGGATGGGGCCCGAAAACATTGACTAGTCCTACAAAAATTCCTAAGGAGATGCCCCAAAGGGTTTTAACAGAAGAATTTTTTGGGGGGGCCTCCCCATGAGGTTTTTTGACAATAAATACATGTTCCACACAATTTAAAAAAGGGAACCCTTATGTTGCTTGAACAGAAAAAATAATTTTTAAGTGTGGATGAGGGTGGATACAAAAAGATTGCTCTAAAAAATATTTAAAATAGATTCCCTACTGAAGATGTTAGAAAACCAAAAAATTTTTTGGGGCTGGGGATGGGGTTTAACTTTTTTTAGATGTTCAAACAATTCCTAAAGGGGAGTCCCCACTGATTTCGTTAAAAACAAAGAATTTTTTTTTGGGCATTCGATGGGCCTGTATAATTTTATTAGATGCTACAA
>JARQOD010000001.1:755836999-755923149 GCA_033576555.1 Oophaga sylvatica | reverse complement strand
AAATGCATTCCACTATGTAATGAATAAAGATTTGCAACTGGAATATTTAATTCAGTGATATTTGGGATTTTTTTTCATTTATTTATTTATAGCACAGGCGCTGGCTGATGAATACTCCCATCAGCGGCATCTGCTCTTGCTGTTGCCAGCGACAGCAGGCGTACACTGATGGGAATAGTAATCGCTCATTAGCCGACACCTGTGACCGGCGGTAAACGTTTTACCATCGGTCACAGTGCTGGCTCAAGCTGTCATTCGACAGCATGGTAGCAACAACTTTCTGACCGGCTGTAATAATCTTACTGCCGATTACAGCATGTGTTTGCCATGCTGTAATGCAGATGACAGCTTTTTCAAACACCCGATGTTTGGGCCCCTCACTCATCTGAATGGGGTCCAGATTAAGGTTCGACTTTCGGTACCATTTGAGTACCAGAACTGAACTTTTTCTTTAGATGTTTGGCTGAGTCGCCGGACCAACCCATAACTAATTGCTAACATTTGGGGCTTGATCTCATCGGACATTACACAGAATATATCAACCCAAATATTATTCTGCTTGCCAATGCACCAGGACAAGTTAAAAGAGCTACGCTAAGCTCCAGAATTGTCACATCTAACGGAATGCGCACTTTCTTGGGCAGCTGCTGGCTGCTATTTTTAGGCTGGGCAGGGCCAAATATCCATGGACTTTCCCAGCCTGATAATACTAGCTCCCAGTTGTCCGCCTTACCTTGGCCGGTTATCAAAAGGGGGGGACACCACGTCTTTTTTAAAACGTATTTATTTAAAGCATACAGCTGAGTGTTGAATCCTGCAGCTGTCTACTTACCTGCACTCGTTATCAAAAATAGGGGGACCTCATGTATTTTTTATTATTATTTTGTTTTTCTAACATAGTGCACTACTCAACCCACAACCATGCCAATAATTAGCAGGGCTGTGATGGTGCTGGAAGTGCCCACACCAGAAGAGTTTGCAGCATTTCAACGAGCTTTATTAGTCTGCTGAACCTGAACGGTAAACCGGTCATACAGTAAGAAGTCCGTGTTCAGGGTTCAATACCGAACACTAGGTGTCTGGTACGGACCCCAAACTTTACAGTTCAGGTTCACTCATCCCTTTTTAAAACCCGTTAGTCTTAAGTCCTCAGTGATTTCACTATTCCAGCCTACCAATAATTTTAATTGGTTTGTCACCTGCTCCATTCCTACACCATAATAACAAATGCCCTGTACCAATATAATCTTGATTATCTGGACAACATTCTCATCTTCTACAGGGAATTAGACTCTCACATCTTCATTTAGTTTGAATCGTCTGAAATAAAACTTTCTGTATTCCAAGTTGGGGAAAGGTCTCTGACTATTATGAACTTTCATTCTTCTATTTTGGATAGATTAAAACCTGTTGATTTTAAGTCCTCTGCTTTGCTAATTATTACCCCCGTTTATTAAAAACGACTCTTAAATGGTTGATTCACTTACAAGTCTAACTCAGAAGGGCAATAAATCTCATAACTGGATGGATTTCACTATTCAAGCCTTTCAATAATTTTAATCTGTTTTTTCCCCAACTCCAATCCTACACCAGTCTGATGACAATAAGCAGTTCTATATTAAAGAGGATTCCTATTGCTATTGGTGTTGGAGCAAATGTATCAAAAAATTCCTTTGAAGAAAGATATCATCACTGAGGATTTTTCTAAAAGAAATTTTCTCCACAAAACAGAATTATCTCATTGGTGACCGTGAGCTCTTGTAGAATGGTTATATCTACTTGAAGGAGCTACATTCTTTGTGACCATCTATATAGACCACAAAAAATGGAATGTTTTCAATCATCTAATAAGCTGAATCCACATCAAGCTTGATAGTCAATCTTGAGCTCACAGTTTGACTTATTACTCACCTGTCAAGTTTCTGAGAAAAACTGCAGTGCTTTGCCCTCACATGAAATTGAACCAGAATGTTCCATTGCTATCATCTCCTTTTCGGTTTACTAAGGAGTTAAAGGGAATCTGTCACCGCATTTTCGCCCTATGAGATAGGGCCACCGCCATCAGGGGCTTATCTACAGCATTCTGCAATGCTGTAGATAAGCCCCCGATGTTACCTGAAAGTGAAGAAAAACGAGTCATATTATACTCACCCAGGGGCGTTCCGCCGTCCGTTCGGGTTAGATGGGCGTCGCAGTCATGTCCGGGGCCTCCATCTTGTGACAAAGCCGGCGTGTTCTTCCTGCCCCGTCGCGGCTCCTGCGCAGGCGCATTGCTCTGCCCTGGTGAGGGCAAAGCAGAGTACTACAGTGCGCAGGAGCAGGACCTCTCTGACCTTTCCCGGCGCCTGCTCACTATAGCACTCGGCTCTGCCCTCACCAGGGCCGAGCAGTGCGCGTCTGCGCAGGAGCCGCGATGGGGCAGAAGGAACACGCCGGCTTCGTCACAAGATGGGAGGCCCCGGACATGACCGCGACGCCCATCTGACCCGAACGGACGGCGGAACGCCCCTGGGTGAGTATAATATAACTCGTTTTTCTTCACTTTCAGGTAACATCGGGGACTTATCTACAGCATTACAGAATGCTGTAGATAAGCCCCTGATGACGGTGGCCCTATCTCATAGGGTGAAAATGCAGTGACAGATTCCCTTTAAACAAGCTGTAGAGTGCCTTTCTCATCTCCACTTGCAGCCCAAATAGATCCTATGTGATGAAGGCATTGATCCTATGTTATGACCTGCCCGTTTTCCAATGCCATGTGGCACCACAGACTGTCCAGGAGTTGACTGATGCTTTAATCCAGATCTAGGAGGAGTTCCCCCAGGAGAACATCCGCTGCCTCATCAGGAGCTTGCCCAGAAATTGCAGGGCGGTAAATACAGACCTCCGTTTGATCTTAATTTTGATTTACACTGATCATTTTTATGTTTTATTGTTCTAAATGCATTCCACTATGTAATGAATAAAGATTTGCAACTGGAATATTTAATTCAGTGATATTTGGGATTTTTTTTAATTTATTTATTTATAGCACAGGCGCTGGCTGATGAATACTCCCATCAGCGGCATCTGCTCTTGCTGTTGCCAGCGACAGCAGGCGTACACTGATGGGAATAGTAATCGCTCATTAGCCGACTCCTGTGACCGGTGGTAAACGTTTTACCACCGGTCACAGTGCTGGCTCAAGCTGTCATTCGACAGCATGGTAGCAACAACTTTCTGACCGGCTGTAATAATCTTACTGCCGATTACAGCATGTGTTTGCCATGCTGTAATGCAGATGACAGCTTGGCAAACACCCGATGTTTGGGCCCCTCACTCATCTGAATGGGGTCCAGATTAAGGTTCGACTTTCGGTACCATTTGAATACCAGAACTGAACTTTTTCTTTAGATGTTTGGCTGAGTCGCCGGACCCAACCCATAACTAATTGCTAACATTTGGGGCTTGATCTCATCGGACATTACACAGAATATATCAACACCCCAAATATTATTCTGCTTGCCAATGCACCAGGACAAGTTAAAAGAGCTACGCTAAGCTCCAGAATTGTCACATCTAACGGAATGCGCAGTTTCTTGGGCAGCTGCTGGCTGCTATTTTTAGGCTGGGCAGGGCCAAATATCCATGGACTTTCCAGCCTGATAATACTAGCTCCAGTTGTCCGCCTTACCTTGGCCGGTTATCAAAAAGGGGGGGACACCACGTCTTTTTTAAAACGTATTTATTTAAAGCATACAGCTGAGTGTTGAATCCTGCAGCTGTCTACTTACCTGCACTCGTTATCAAAAATAGGGGGGACCTCATGTATTTTTTATTATTAATTTGTTTTTCTAACATAGTGCACTACTCAATCACAACCATGCCAATAATTAGCAGGGCTGTGATGGTGCTGGAAGTGCCCACACCAGAAGAGTTTGCAGCATTTCAACGAGCTTTATTAGTCTGCTGAACCTGAATGGTAAACCGGTCATACAGTAAGAAGTCAGTGTTCAGGGTTCGATACCAAACACTAGGTGTCTGGTATGGACCCCAAACTTTACAGTTCAGGTTCACTCATCCCTTTTTAAAACCCGTTGGTCTTAAGTCCTCAGAGATTTCACTATTCCAGCCTAACAATAACTTTAATCTTGTTTGTCACCTGCTCCATTCCTACATGATAATAAACAAGTGACCTGTACCAATATGATCTTGATTATCTGGACAACATTCTAATCTTCTACAGTCGTGGCCAAAAGTTTGAGAATGACACAAATATTATATTTTCACATGATCTGCTGCCCTCTGGTTTTTATGTGTGTTTGACAGATGTTTTTATCACAGACAGAAATATAATAATTGCAAACATATGAGTAACAAAAGCTTATATTGATAGTTAAAATGAGTTAATGCAGCAAGTCAATATTTGCACTGTTGACCTTCTTCTTCAGGACCTCTGCAATTCTCCCTGGCATGCTCTCAATCAACTTCTGGACCAAATCCTGACTGATAGCAGTCCATTCTTCCACAATCAATGCTTTCATTTTGTCAGAATTTTTAGGTTTTTGTTTGTCCACCCGTCTCTTGATGATTGACCACAAGTTCTCAATGGGATTAAGATCTGGGAAGTTTCCAGGCCATGGACCCAAAAATCTTTATGTTTTGTTCCCTGAGCCATTTAGTTATCCCTTTGCTTTATGGCAAGGTGCTCCATCATGCTGGAAAAGGCATTGTTGAACGCCAAACTGTTCTTGGAGGGTTGGGAGAAGTTGCTCTTGGAGGACATTCTGGTACCATTCTTTATTCATGGCTGTGTTTTTTAGGCAAGACTGTGAGAGAGCCGATTCCCTTGGCTGAGAAGCAACCCCCAACATGAATGGTTTCAGGATGCTTAACAGTTGGCATGAGACAAGACTGGTGGTAGCGCTCACCTTGTCTTCTCCGAATGAGGCGTTTTCCTGATGTCCCAAATAGTGTTGAGCATTCCGATACCGCAAGTATCGGGTATCGGCCGATATTCGCGTTATCGGAATTCCGATACTTAATTCCGATACTTTTTCCATATCGTATTACCGGAATCGGAAGTTCCCATAATTCTTTGAGAGGCAATGTGATTTTAGTCAGCCAATGAGGAATCCTACGAAGTGTGGGCACATCCTGTAATGCTGCGGTCATCTTAACTAATGGCATGGCTGTGATTGGCTGCTGAAATGATGTCAGAATGCACTATAAAAGGCGCCGCCGCCATTTTAGCGTCACTGTGCTGTGAACTCAGTAAGGGACAGAACGCTACTCTGCTCACTCTGAGGGACAGTTAGATATTGCGATTTTGTGTACTACTGTGCTTGAGGCAGGCTAGTTTACCAACGCTGTGTAAAGCTTCATTTTGCCAGTGTTGTTTTAACAGCTCTGTGCAAGGTGTGTGTGTGACAGTGCAGGTGACGCTGCAGTTTGCTCTGCATCCACCGCTGTTTGTAGGCATCTGCACGTGTCACTGACTCTTTTTTTTTTTTATTTTATTTAGTGGAATTGGTGCAGCTCCATTATATTAGAAAAAAATCAAATCTATTTGTGTGACGTGCTTCCATCCGTATACAATACATTGGTTGCAAACACTATAGAAGTACACAAAGGAGCTTTTCACAGATAGTGAATAGTTGTGTTTCAGTGTTCACTGCAGTCTGTGAGGTTTTGATTTTTTGAGTGCAGATCACGCTCCAGTTAGTTCTTCAACCACTGCTGGTTGTAGTCTGCTGAGCGTGTGTCACTGCCTCATCCTTCACATTTTTCTCTAATTGGTGCTGCTCCATTTTAGTGGAAAAAAATCTAATCTATTAGTGTGACGCGCTTCCATCCGTATACAATACATTGGTTGCAAACACTAAGAAGTACACAAAGGAGCTTTTCACAGATAGTGAATAGTTGTGTTTCAGTGTTCACTGTAGTCTGTGAGCTTTTCATTTTGTGAGTGCAGATTACGCTCCAGTTTGTACTTCAACCACTGCCGGTTGTAGTCTGCTGAGCGTGTGTCACTGCCTCATCCTTCACATTTTTCTCTAATTGGTGCTGCTCCATTTTAGTGGAAAAAAATCTAATCTATTAGTGTGACGCGCTTCCATCCGTATACAATACATTGGTTGCAAACACTATAGAAGTACACAAAGGAGCTTTTCACAGATAGTGAATAGTTGTGTTTCAGTGTTCACTGTAGTCTGTGAGCTTTTCATTTTGTGAGTGCAGATTACGCTCCAGTTTGTACTTCAACCACTGCCGGTTGTAGTCTGCTGAGCGTGTGTCACTGCCTCATCCTTCACATTTTTCTCTAATTGGTGCTGCCTCCATTTTAGTGGAAAAAAATCTAATTTATTAGTGTGCGCGCTTCATCCGTATACATACATTGGTTGCAAACACTATAGAAGTACACAAAGGAGCTTTTCACAGTAGTGAATAGTTGTGTTTCAGTGTTCACTGTAGTCTGTGAGCTTTTCATTTTGTGAGTGCAGATACGCTCCAGTTTGTACTTCAACCACTGCGGTTGAGTTGTGAGCGTGTGTCATGCCTCATCCTTCACATTTTTCTTAATTGGTGCTGGCTCCATTTTAGTGGAAAAAAAATCTAATCTATTTGTGTGACGCGCTTCATCCGTTACAATACATTGGTTGCAAACACTATAGAAGTAAACAAAGGAGCTTTTCACAGATAGTGAAAAAGTTGTGTTTCAGTGTTCACTGTAGTCTTGAGCTTTTCATTTTGTGAGTGCAGATTTACGCTCAGTTTGTACTTCAACCACTGCGGTTGTAGTCTGCTGAGCGTGTGTCACTGCCTCATCCTTCACATTTTTCTCTAATTGGTGCTGCTCCATTTTTAGTGGAAAAAAATCTAATCTATTAGTGTGACGCGCTTCCATCCGTATACAATACATTGGTTGCAAACACTATAGAAGTACACAAAGGAGCTTTTCACAGATTAGTGAATAGTTGTGTTTCAGTGTTCACTGTAGTCTGTGAGCTTTTCATTTTGTGAGTGCAGATTACGCTCCAGTTTGTACTTCAACCACTGCGGTTGTAGTCTGCTGAGCGTGTGTCACTGCCTCATCCTTCACATTTTTCTCTAATTGGTGCTGCTCCATTTTAGTGGAAAAAAATCTAATCTATTAGTGTGACGCGTTCCATCCGTATACAATACATTGGTTGCAAACACTATAGAAGTACACAAAGGAGCTTTTCACAGATAGTGAATAGTTGTGTTTCAGTGTTCACTGTAGTCTGTGAGCTTTTCATTTTGTGAGTGCAGATTACGCTCCAGTTTGTACTTCAACCACTGGCCGGTTGTAGTCTGCTGAGCGTGTGTCACTGCCTCATCCTTCACATTTTTCTCTAATTGGTGCTGTCCATTTTAGTGGAAAAAAATCTAATCTACTAGTGTGACGCGCTTCCATCCGTATACAATACATTGGTTGCAAACACTATAGAGTACACAAAAGGGGCCTTTCACAGATACTGAACAGTTGTTGCAGGGTTCACTGTAGTCTGTGAGGAATAACCACCTTAGGCCTTAACTTTTCTGACTTTCTTTATCAATCTACCAGATGAAGAAGTCATGTGGTAAGGCACGTGGTCGTGGTCGAGGCCGTGGATTTGCAGCAGGGAGGGACGTTGGGGATTCTGTGGCTGCTGCCGCACCCAGTGACACAGCATCCACCAGTTTTCCCCGTGAGCGTTCCTTTATGCGCACTTTTGTAGGAGCTCAGGTTACCCCTGCTGCGGTTGAAGAACAAATTGAAGCCGTTGTTGGTTGGATGGCAGCCAATGCATCGACTTCAATACCTTCCACCTCCTCTCAGGACCACAGCACTGTTGAACAACCATCAGTCTCTTCACCGCCTGCCAAATTGCCCAGGCAGTCAGAGAGCTCTGTACAGGAGCCAGCTGAGTCTCTGCTTCTGTTTCAGAATCTGTTGGCTTGGGAAACAGGGGCCCAGCAAGCAGCATTCTGGAATGTGAAGAAGAGGCAGTATGCAGTGATTGCGCAAAAAGCTGTGTCTCTCTGAATCTGAAGAGGCGGGTGGAGCCAGTGCCGATGGTCAGCACACCGCAGAAAGCATCTGATGATGATGAGACTCAGTTGCCGTTTCTGTTGAGCATGGTGCTGGCCAGACCACCCAACAACAGCAGGTGTTGGAGAGGGTAGTGGTGGAGATGATGAGGTCCAAGGACCCACATGGCGTGAGGAACAGGAAGGTGGTGGGAGCGCTCTGAGGAAGAGATTGCACCAACGGTCCAAACAGTAGGGAGAGGTAGGCTGCAGACTCGCTTGCCTGTAGCTCCAGTTTGGCACCCGTTGGGAGCAGTTCTCTTACAACAGCCAAACCGGGCGCTCCAGGACTTGCCTTGCGTGGTCCTTTTTTGATACCGTTGCAGATGATATTTGCTATGTAAAATGCAAGCTGTGTAATCAAAAAATTAAAAAGAGGTAAAAGTGTCAGTAACCTTAATACAACAAATATGTGGAAACATGTGCGGTCAAAGCACTTTGTTAGTTACAAAGACACACTGGAGATGTAGGCCAACCTACAGCAGCACCTACATCTTCAGCTCCTGTTGGAGCCTCTTCCTCCAGTTCACACCACAGCTGGTAAGGCTTCCTCAAAGGATCGCCATGGAAGAAACCTCTGTCCACTGTTGTCCAGAGACACAGTTTTATTCCACCCACAGCTGCAAGTTCCCTGTTCATCCTCACACACCCAGGCCACAAAACAGCCATCGGTAGCACAGGCATGGGAATAAAAGACGGCCATACTCGGCAAACCATCCACGAGCACAGGCTCTGAAATGCTGGCATTGCAAAACTCCTGTCCCTTGAAAATGCTGTCATTCAGGCTGGTGGAGACTGACAGTTTCCGTGAATTAATGGCATTGGCAGTCCCACAATACAATGTGCCCAGCCGATTTTATTTCAGCAGGCAAGCCGTCCCTGGTCTGCAAAAAGCATGTTGAGGCAAAAAATTAAACATGCGCTACTAAACGCCGTCAGTAGCAAGGTCCACCTGACCACCGATGCGTGGACCAGTACCCATGGCCAGGGACGATACCTTTCACTCACTGCCCATTGGGTGAATTTGTGGAGCCGGGTACAGATCTTGCGAGAGTGGCGCTGTACGTGTTCTGCCAACTCCAGGATTGCCGGAATCAAGTCTGTCAAATGGACTCCTCCTCCTACTCCAGTTCCTCAGAATCCATCGCTGCAGGAGCCGTCCGGTCTACCTCCACATGGACCCGTGGACGCTTACTGATGCGACCGATATGAGCACAGCCGTGGCCAAACGGCAACAGGCCGTTCTGAAATTAATTCCTAGGGGGGAATCGAAGCCACACAGCGCAGGAGGTCTGGAATGCCATCAAGCAGGAGAGCGACGTGTGGTTTTTTGCCAGCGAATCTCCAGCCAGGCTTGGTAGTGTGTGGACAATGGCCGAATCTGGTGGCAGCTCTGGGCCTTGGCAACCTCACTCACTACATGTCTGGCACATTGTGCTCACTTGGTCGTGCAGAGTTTTTTGAGGGGACTATCCGGATTCTTGATGCACTGCTGCACAAGGTCCGCCTAGAGTGCGCTTCACTTGCGACGTTCCAGCATGGCCAGATCGCGCATTGCAGCTCTGCAACGCAGATTGCGCCTTCCTGAACATCGCATCATATGTGACGTATCCACCAGGTGGAATTCAACGTTACATATGTTGGAGCGGTTGTGTGAGCAGCAGCCAGCAGTTATGGAGTATCAGCTGCATCAGGCGCAATCAACACGCAATTTGCGCGTCCACACATCACCATTAATGAGTGGGCCACTATGAAGGACATGTGCCACGTTTTGCGTGCGTTTGATGAGTCAACGGGATGGCGAGTGCAGATGATGACAAGTCAGCCTGACTGTCCCCCTTATCTGCCTGCTTCAAAAAACACTGCAAGCAATAAGGGATGAGGTTTTGGAAGAGGTGGAGGTGAGGGAGTCACAAATTCCATCACCTTCTGGAAAGTCAGGCAACGTGGTCCAACAAAGGGGCTGGGCAGGGCTCACTTTGTGGGAGGATGAGGAGGAGGAGTCAATGGAGGAGGAAGACATCGCCCAGAGGAGGTACACAACGCTCTAGTCAGTATGTAGAGCGAGGGTGGGGTGATGCAGAGCAGCCAGAGATAACGCTCTTGCAGAGGACAGCGTTTTCTTTGCCGTTGGGAGTCTGCAGCACATGGTTGATTTCATGCTGCAGTGCCTAAGAAACGACCGCCGCATCGCCCACATTCTCACGACGTCTGATTATTGGGTGTACACCCTCCTAGACCCTCGCTACGGGACAAACGTCAAAAGCTCATCACACCGTTGAACCGGGAGCGTAAATGGGGAGTACCAAGACACACTGGTGCAATCCCTAATGTTTTACCTTACTGCCGAGAGCACTGCTGCTGCTACTGCTTTACAAAGCAGCTTGTGCGTCGAGGCAGTGTAGAGAGCTCTGCAACAAGAGGGAGCACACGCAGTGCCTCTGCACAGGGAAAGACCAGTATGTTAAAAATGTGGCAAAGTTTTGTGGCAGCGCCACAAATGTCTACACCATCCGAGAGGGCTCCAGTCAGCGGGAGGCAACGTATCCGTCAGATGGTGACAGACTACTTGGCTTTGCCTCTCAGTGTACTCAGATGGCTCTTCCCATCAAGTTTTGGGTTCTAAGCTGGATTACATGGCCAGAGCTTAGCCAGTATGCATTGGGGTGCTGGCTTGCCCTGCTGCCAGTGTATTTTCGGAGCGCGGTCTTTAGTGCTGCAGGTGGTGTACTAACAGACCGTCGCATGCGACATCCTCCGATAATGTAGACCGGCTTACTTTTCTGAAAATGAAAAGGCATGGATCTCGCCAGAATTTGTCTGTCCGTTTTCAGATTAAATAACTGTTTGCAAACGTTATCCATGTCTCCTGTTATGTTCATCTTTCTACCACCTGAATCTACTCCCTGGGCTCCAACACTGCCAGTTGCTGCTCAGAGTGTCGTGTCCACAGAACAAAACACAAGCTCTACTGTTAGTGGGGTTCAGTAACGCCAGCTGTTCCCTGCTGTGTCAACGGCAAGAAGTGTCC
Source organism: Oophaga sylvatica (assembly GCA_033576555.1). Taxonomy (NCBI): domain Eukaryota; kingdom Metazoa; phylum Chordata; class Amphibia; order Anura; family Dendrobatidae; genus Oophaga; species Oophaga sylvatica. The sequence continues at coordinate 755,912,045 of JARQOD010000001.1, read as the reverse complement.
TGTTCCCGACACATGGACAGAAAAAACACATGAACCAACATGCTCCAAATAGGGAAGAGCCGTCACCTGCTTGTTATGCTGAAAAACATGAAATTGTGAGTTTTGCAGGCCTAGAATGATAAATTTTTATGACAAATATGGGAAAATAATAATTTATCATCACAGCGCATATCTGCAATGTCTATTAGAAATGGTAACAAAAAATAAAACATAGTTACTCTTCACATTTTTAAATTAATGCATAAAAAGTACATTCAGACTTATGAATTAATGCTTTTTAAGGAACTTTATCTGTACCTGTAAGATAATGCAGTCATGGATGTACGATCATTAAATCCTCATCATCATCATCCGAGTTTTATTTATGACAGACATTATAAAATACACATACTGATGCCAACTGTAACTTCAACACCATATATGAAATGGCAGCATGTAAACATGGTAATAATGTCCAATAATAAATTATTACATCTAGAAAGGCATCATGCTACTGACAATAGGTGTTTATACCTGCAAGTGCTGTTGAAACAACCACAAGAGATATAAATTAATACTGGTATATAGGTATCACAGTGCATAGTTACTCATGGACAATGTTGATGTAATACTGTATCTCATTAAGTCAGCGTCAACCATTAGGCTTGTTAGTCTTGTACATTGTTAAAGAGGGAACGTAATTTTTTGGTTTGTCATAGGTTGTAGTATTACACATTAAATTATTACTGCTGTATTTTTTTTTGCGTCCTAGTGCGCAATAACGCAGCCTACCTCACATTTGATAGTCAGCTAAATTGCCACACCGCTACCTACCAACGCGTGACAGTAGGAAGGTAGTGTTGACGGATAAAGCTTTGCGCAACCAGACATTCTTTTACCTCTTCAACACTCAAAGCAAAAAATGCATGATTTCAGCCGCAGACTTTATTGACGTACAGTATAACATCGGCATTACCCATCAGAGGCTGTCCACTGTCTGATACAGACATAGAATATACCTTTGCTATCCGTAGCCTTTGTTTCACCTACACTTGCAGGCACACACTTAAATTGTGACAAACAATGCCTATTTTTTTTAAATGGTTATTTTTTATTGTACATTATTGTGTCATCAATCACAATTGATGAGTCCATGCTGGACATGTCATACATGCTATAGAAAGTTACGATTTTATGAACTTAATAATTGAAATGTCTGTGACTGTCACATAAAATTTGCGATTGATGATGATGAGTGACTATTACAAAATCTTGTCTTCATATGTTATGGTTTAAATAGCGTTCTTAAGCATTATTCATAAAAAAAAAATTTCTTTTATTCTTAAATTTACAACACTATATTTTGTTACCAATTTTTTGGGTGTTGGTTGTTCCATTTATTTTTGGCATGTGCATATATGCGTTTATATTTGTATTTTCTTTATTTTTCCTTCTTGAAATTAGAAAAACATGTGTATCTTTGTACCGTGTTAGCCAGTAGATAGAAAAATATTTAGACTTCAGAGTCAGCAGTGGTGATACCTTTTAATGGATAACTGAAAAGATGGAAACAAATTGCAAGCTTTCAAGGCTACTCACGTCTCTTCATCAGGGAAAGACTAACTAAAAAATTAAGCATCACATATTTCTATACACAACAGGACCAGGAATAGTGCAATAGGTAGACAAGTAAGTGGTGTATCAGAACTGTCATTATCTCACAGGGATGGAACATAAATATTGGAACAGTTCCTAGATAAGGATAGAAAGTTTGATTGCCCTTCATTGGCGTATTTTTTGGGGTTTCATGACCTGGAAGGCATAGACGCAGATTCCTTAATTGATATTAGAATGACATAAATCCTGTGATCTATTCATTCCATCACTAACAGTGTCAAAGGTCATGATGAGCTTATATTCTGAACCTTTGTACGTTTCTCATATTTGAAGTTATATTTTAATAACAGTAATTCAATCCATGATGCTATGACGGGCATACAAAAGTCTTTTGCCACAGGTAAATTCATTAATTTATCTGTGATTGTGTGGCGCTGATAATTCATCTTGTTCTCCTTTTTGTTGCCGGTCTCCCCTCACTTGTCCCTCCCTCACTTGTCTTAGCTATTCCTGTGTCCTGTTGTGTGTAGAAATATGTGATTCTTCATTTTTGGCTTTACTCTTAGCTGATGAAGACACCTGAGTAGTCTCGAAAGCTTTGAAATTTGTTACCATATTTTCGTTAGCCATTAAACGTTATCAACCACAGAGGACTGTCAAGTATAAATATTTTTTATTCTTGTAATTGAAATTTATCATTTTATTGTTGTAGTAAAAACTTCATTTATTCTTGTTTTGAAGTACTACATTTGCAATGGCCACGTAACAAGGCAATAACTCAATATTTTATGCCTACACCCCTCCTTGACCCTGGGCTTCAACAGCGCCAGTTGCTGCTCAGAAGTGTTAGATGCACAGATGAAAACAATCGATGATGTGTTTTGGGGTTCAGTAACGCCTGCTGTTCCCCTGCTGTGTGTTGGCAAAAAATTAACTGCTGCTAACTACAACTTCAACTTCAAATGTCTCATACTAGGCCTCTGCCTACACCCTCCTTGACCCTGGGCTTCAACAGCGCCAGTTGCTGCTCAGAAGTGTTAGATGACAGATGAAAAACAATCGCTGATGTGTTTGTGGGGTTAGTAACGCCTGCTGTTCCCCTGCTGTGTGTCTGGCAAAAAATTACTGCTGCTAACTACAACTTCAACTTCAAACGTCTCATACTGGCCCTCTGCCTTACACCCCCTTGACCCTGGGCTTCAACAGCGCCAGTTGCTGCTCAGAAGTGTTAGATGCACAGATGAAAACAATCGCTGAATGTGTTTGTGGGGTTCAGTAAACGCCTGCTGTTCCCCTGCTGTGTGTCCGGCAAAATTATGCTAGCTACCTAATTCATGGTGAAAAAAAAAAAATTACATCTCAAAGTGTCTAGTGCTACACATAGATATGAGGCTACACCATGATTTCTAAGCTGTAAACATTTGAAACGTCAAACTTTCAAACCATAAAATGATTGTCTTTGTCACAATCTGTAACAAAATAATTGTGACATATTATTACAGTATTGCACATGTCGAAAAACAAAATGCAAACACAAAAGCCTACTTATGCTATAGGATTCTGATGGTCAACCTTGTCTCCATAGCTTCACAAAATCCAACTCACATCATGATGACTCAAATACTGCAATGTTGGAAGTGCATAATGTGGGGTTGAACTTTGACAACTGCTGCAGTGCGAAGGTTATACTTCAGTGTTCTTGCCTTTGAAAATAAAAGCATACAAGTAAATATAATATCCAATGTTGATTAAGGGACGTGATGTACACCTGTAATATTGTGCAAAACAATGCATTTAGGAATAGTCCTTCTAACATTACTTATATTTGTGTCATTTTAAAAAATACATATTTGATTTAGAAGTTAACAGCCCATATCATAAGGTACTTCATGTAAACATGATAATCGCTAACAAAAATCATGCATTACCTTGGTAAAGTCAATTAGTGCCATAGTCACAATAGCAAAAATAATATACCTGTAAGTGGTGCTGAAAGAACGACAACTGATAGAATAGGTGAATGATATCTATTTATCAGACTGAATAGCGACACTGTACAATGTCGATATAATACTGTACCTTAACAAAACAGCTGTGTCACACCCACAGCTTTTTCTTGTAGCTTGTTATGTAATAGGGCACATGCGTGTATGTTTCATCATAGGTGCATGTTTACTGAGTAAGCAGTCATGACAACGCCTTTGTGTTGTCGGTAGCTTGCGATGATGAACGATGCGCACCGTGAATGTTAGTCTGCGTCATAAGACGCACAGACGCTCCAATACCCAACGCGTCACAGCAGGAAGCAGTCTGTGCGTCCAAACAAAGGCGCAAGCATTACATGCACGTACCCTTTTAGAAAAAGCTATATAAAAAATAAGGATGTAGTAGTAACGCACACTTTATTGAAGGTACGTATTACATCGCCATTCACCATCTGTGGCTATGCCGTGTCATCTATATATACCTTAATCTATCGTTGTCATGCTTGCAGTCCACAGTCAGGCATAAATAGCTGTTTTCCTATGCACTTTTTAAAGGTTTTTTTTGTTAATAAAATGATGCCACATATTATCGATATTACATGATGGAAATTTTAGATATTTTTAAAAACTTTTTAGTGATATTATTCAGCAAATGAAAATGGTGTACATACTGTTACTTATCCATCATTAATGGATTCTGATATGTACTTGTATGCTTTTATTTAAAAACCGTATAGCAGATTATTTAACGATTTTTATGTGGTTTGCATTGCTTTTCAACATGTTAATGTATGCGATTAGTTTGTCAATTATTAATTTACATATATTTTTAAAGTAAAAATTCATCTTATGGTATAAAGGTTATATTTCTCTTGTTTGGGTATAGACATTTTTAATTGACACGTAACAAGGAAAATACTGATCTAGTATTTAAAACATCCTCCTTGACCTGGGCTCAACACCGCCAGTTGTTGCTTGGAAGTGCTGTTAGCACAGTCTACACTTGCTCTGTGTTATCGGGGGTTCAGTATGTCAGCTGTTCCCCTGCTGTGTGAACGGCAAATAGTCCTGCTGCCTCCACCTGTTCTCTTCTCATCCCTGGGTTACAACACCGCCGTTGTTTCTCGGAGTGCTGTTAGCACAGTCTACACTTGCTCCCGTGTTACTGGGGTTCAGTAATGTCAGCTGTTCCCCTGCTGTGTGACGGCAAAAGTCCTGCTGCCTCCACCCTGTTCTTTCTCATCCCTGGGTTACAACACGCCAGTTGTTTCTCGGAAGTGCTGTTAGCACAGTCTAACACTTGCTCCGTTTACTGGGGTTCAGTAATGTCAGCTGTTCCCCTGCTGTGTGAACGGCAAAAAGTCCTGCTGCCTCCACCCTGTTCTCTTCTCTCCCTGGGTTACAACACCGCCAGTTGTTTCTCGGAAGTGCTGGTTAGCCAGTCTACACTTGCCCCGTGTTACTGGGGTTCAGTAATGTTCAGCTGTTCCCCTGCTGGGTGAACGGCAAAAGTCTGCTGCCTCCACTGTTCTCTTCTCATCCCTGGGTTACAAACACCGCCAGTTGTTTCTCGGAAAGTGCTGTTAGCAACAGTCTACACTTGCTCCCGTGTTACTGGGGTTCAGTAATGTCAGCTGTTCCCCTGCTTGGTGAACGGCCAAAAAGTCCTGCTGCCTCCCCTGTTTCTTCTCATCCCTGGGTTTACAACACCGCAGTTGTTTCTCGGAAGTGCTGTTAGCACAGTCTACACTTGTCCTGTGTTACTGGGGTTCAGTAAGTCAGCTGTTCCCTGCTGTGTGAACGGCAAAAAAGTCCTGCTGCCTCCACCCTGTTCTCTTCTCATCCCTGGTTACAACACCGCCAGTTGTTTCTCGGAAGTGCTGTTAGCACAGTCTACACTTGCTCCCGTGTTATGGGGTTCAGTAATGTCAGCTGTTCCCCTGCGTGTGAACGGCAAAAAGTCCTGCTGCCTCCACCCTGTTCTCTTCTCATCCCGGGTTACAACACCGCCAGTTGTTTCTCGGAAGTGCTGTTAGCACAGTCTACACTTGCTCCCGTGTTACGGGGTTCAGTATGTCAGCTGTTCCCTGCTGTTGTGAACGGCAAAGTCTGCTGCCTCCACCCTGTTCTCTTCTCATCCCTGGGTTTACACAAGCCAGGTTGTTTCTCGGAAGTGCTGTTAGCACAGTCTACACTTGCTCCGTGTTACTGGGGTTCAGTAATGTCAGCTGTTCCCCTGTGTGTGAACGGCAAAAAGTCCTGCTGCCTCCACCCTGTTCTCTTCTCATCCCTGGGTTACAAACACCGCCAGTTGTTTCTCGGAAGTGTGTTAGCACAGTCTACACTTCTCCTGTGTTTTGGGGTTCAGTAAGTGTCAGCTGTTCCCGCTGTGTGAACGGCAAAAAGTCCTGCTGCCTCCACCCCTGTTCTCTTCTCATCCCTGGGTTACAACACGCCAGTTGTTTCTCGGAAAAGTGCTGTTTAGCACAGTCTACACTTGCTCCCGTGTTACTGGGGTTCGTAATGTCAGCTCTTCCCCTGCTGTGTTGAACGGCAAAAAGTCCTGCTGCCTCCACCCTGTTCTTTCTCATCCCTGGGTTTACAACACCGCCAGTTGTTTCTCGGAAGTTGTGTTAGCACAGTCTACACTTGCTCCCGTGTTACTGGGGTTCAGTAATGTCAGCTGTTCCCTGCTGTGTAACGGCAAACAGTCCTGCGCCTCAACTTTAATTTCCATGGGTACCTTCTGCTACCCATCCGGGTTCCAGTACCGTCAGCTGGTTCTCCGCAGTACCTTTGGCCTAGGTTGCCTCCATGTCGGTATCCGAGTTCCAGCAAGTCTGCTGGTCCTTGGTAGGCTTTGGAGCACAGGTACCTCCTGCTTAGTAACCCTGTCCCTAGTCAGCTGGTCCTCGGTTGTGCCATTGGCTCTTTTCTTCTGCTGACCCTCCGGGTTCCAGCACAGTCAGCTGGTCCTCGTTACTTTCATTGGCTCTTGTACCTTTGCTACCCATCCGGGTTCCAGTACCGTCAGCTGGTTCTCCGCAGTGCCTTTGGCCTAGGTGCTCATGTCGGTATCGAGTTCCAGAACGTCTGCTGGTCCTTGGAGTTGCTTTGGAGCAAGGTAACCTCTGCTTAGTAACCCTGTCCCAGTAACGTCAGCTGGTCCTGGTTGTGCCATTGGCTCTTTTTCTTCTGTTGACCCTCCGGGTTCCAGCACAGTCAGTGGTCCTCGTTACTTTCATTGGCTCTTGTACCTTTGCTACTCATCCGGTTCCAGTAACCGTCAGCTGGTTCTCCGCAGTGCCTTTTGCCTAGGTGCCTCCATGTCGGTATCCGAGTTCCAGCAAGTCTGCTGGCCCTTGGTAGTGCTTTGGAGCACAGGTACCTCCTCCCTTAGTACCCTGTCCCAGTAACGTCAGCTGCGTCCTCGGTTGTGCCATTGGTCTTTTCCTTCTGCTGACCCTCCGGGTTCCAGCACAGTCAGCTGGTCCTCGTTACTTTCATTGGCTCTTGTACCTTTGCTATCATCCGGGTTCCAGTACCCGTCAGCTGGTTCTCCGCAGTGCCTTTGGCCTAGGTGCCTCCTGTCGGTATCCGAGTTCCAGAACGTCTGTGGTCCTTGGTAGTGCTTTGGAGCACAGGTACCTCCTGCTTAGTAACCCTGTCCCAGTAACGTCAGCTGGTCCTCGGTTGTGCCATTGGCTCTTTTCCTTCTGCTGACCCTCGGGTTCCAGCACAGTCAGCTGGTCCTCGTTATTCCATTGGCTTTTGTACCATCACCAACAGGACAAAGAAGGTTAAGACAAACTACAAGATACAGAACAAGAGACAGAAGAACATAAGCAGAAGATCAAAAAGCAGAAGAACATTAAGTATAAGACCAAAATGAAGAGCAAAATATATGCTCTAAATTCTAAGCAGAAGAAGACTAAGCAGTGTATGGGGTGAGTCCGTTCCTCCTCGTGGTGCCCCTGGAAAATGCCTGATGCTGCTGCAGGCTAAACTGAACGCGGACAAATACTGTTGTAATTAAAATCTTTTGTGACAGCAAGAACGGAAGGATGAAAATTCAGAGTTTTACAGATTACAAGTACAGGAATGTCTGTCACAAATAAGAATATGATGAAAGGATGAATAGGAAGAAGATGAAGAAGTAGAATATGAAGAATAATAACTGTTTAATAAGAACAATATAAGTAATGTTAACAAAAAGATGAATAGCAAGAAGTTTTAGAAGATTAAGAAGGTGAAGATGAAGAATAATTTGATGAGAAAGATGATGCTGCTGAAAATTATGAAGGAGAAAGTGTGTGAAAAGTTAAAAAGGTGAAGACCATGGAAGTTGTGAAACAGACATATTTGACAAAATAGAAAAAAGGTTAACAACATTGTCAATTTGTTCGTCAATCCGAACGTATTTCCTAAAAAAAAAAAAATTAATGCTATTCCATTGGATTGGGTCAAACATCTATGCCTTTAATGTCTCCTCAACCTCCCCAATACATTCTACATTACTCTTTCTTGTTTTCCTTCATGTACAATTAACCAACAAGGCAAGAATGGGTTTTTTTTAATTTCGATATTTTGTTCCCATAGACTTACATGGGACTTCCGGTATCGGTATCGGGTATCGCCGATATTTTTAGTGATTTGGCGATACCATTCCGATTCCGATACTTTAGGATATCGGAAAAGTATCGCTCAACTCTAGTCCCAAACAATCGAAAAGGGGATTCATCAGAGAAAATAACTTTACCCCAGTCCTCAGCAGTCCACTGCCTGTACCTTTTGCAGAATATCAGTCTGTCCATGATGTTTTTTCTGGAGAGAAGTGGCTTCTTTGCTGCCCTCCTTGAGACCAGGCCTTGCTCCAAGAGTCTCCGCCTCACAGTGCGTGCAGATGCACTCACACCCGCCTGCTGCCATTCCTGAGCAAGCTCTGCACTGCTGGTAGTCCGATCCCACAGCTGAAACACTTTTAAGAGACGGTCCTGGTGCTTGCTGGTCTTTCTTGGGCGCCCTGAAGCCTTTTTGGCAACAATGGAACCTTCTCTCCTTGAAGTTCTTGATGATGCGATAGATTGTTGACTGAAGTGCAATCTTTCTAGCTGCGATACTCTTCCCTGTTAGGCCCTTTTTGTGCATTGCAATGATGACTGCACATGTTTCTTTAGAGATAACCATGGTTAACAGAAGAGAAACAATGATGCCAAGCACCAGCCTCCTTTTTAAAGTGTCTAAACCTAAAACATTGTCACCATGGCTAATCGGGACATACCTCTAGCCAAATATACAACAAACCAAAAGAGATAATGAATCAAGTATCTGCCCCTGTGAATTACTGGGGCCAAAATTGAGAATAAATATATGGATAAAATATCACAGTGAGAGGTATATTGAACAAAAAATATCAATTTTATTAAAGCAATATAGATATACAAATTGTGAGACTTATGGACAAAATAAAGTGAGAACAAGATGTTAAAACACAGCTAATCAACTGTCAAAGAGGTAGAAAATAGACAGGAATGAGAAGGAAAACACAAAACTATTCCCTCCACACCGGCAACCATGCAGACATGGTGATAGATCGAAATTTATATTGTGTCATACGATTGCCCCAATTAGAGTATACTGCAATATGATCACTTATTAGTTAACAAAGATGACCTCGGTTAAGTATAGATATATAGACGTCAATAATATATGCCGTGCTAATATTATTTCTGCAATGTGTTTATATTATGGTGAAATCACCAATAAATAACGCTAAAGACAAAATTCACTAAACTATGTGCAGGCAAAAGTTATTGATCGTATGATACTCCAATAGAATGAAGTCACTTTGTTAAGTATACTCAATTAAATATAAGTGTACAGACATCGGTAATGATAAGCTAATATTGTGTCTGCGATGATATATTATTGTAGCAAAAACACCGATAGGTAACTCTACAAACAAAAATCACTAGACTATATGCAGGCAAAAGTAGTTGATCGTATAATACTCCAACAGAGAAAAGCCACTCTGTTAAAGAAAAATAATTAGATATCACCTACAATATAAGTCAATGAATAGTGTGCAGGTATAAACAATCGATCATATATGTAAGCTCAAACACTAGATCGTATATAGCTATAAGTTGCCCAACATAGATAATTTCCATAGTGAAATCACAGCTACATGCAGTGCCGGAGCAAACCATAACCATAAAGCATAATGAAAACACATATATTAGCCATTACCTTGTGCCATATTAGTCAGGGAGCATGTGATGCGGCAGGGAGGGAGGTAAAAGACAGCCCCGACGCGCGTTTCACCGCACTCGGCTTCGTCAGGAAGCGTGGTCTGTCCAAGGAAGTAGGGTTAAGACATGTGGCTGGTAACTTGTGACGTGGAGTCCCTGTACACTTCTATTGATCACAGCCATGGGATGAGAGCTACAAACTTTTTTCTCAATATGACTAATTTGGAACCTAATTTGATTGAGTTTATCAATAGACTCTTATACTTCATACTTACTCATAATTATTTCGTGTTCAAGGACAGCCCCTTCCTACAGCTCCAGGGCAGGGCTATGGGCGCATCATGTGCGCCTTCTTATGCCAATTTGTTCTGGGGCTGTGGGAGAGGGATACGGTCCTTGACACACCTGGGCATGATTCTGTCATCTCCTGGCTGAGATATATTGACAATATATTTTTCATCTGGCAGGGCTCCACGTCCCAATTAGAATCTTTCCTCAGCCACTTGAACAATAATGAATTTAATATCAAACTAACTTGGAAATACAGCCAGACTACCATCGATTTTCTGGACATCCTTATTTCCAGAGCAAATGATGGACAAATCGAGACAGATATTTTCCGCAAGTCGACAGCGACAAACTCTCTGTTACATTTCACTTCTACTCATCTACCTAAATTAAAAAGTTCTATTCCAGTGGGTCAATTCTTAAGAGCCCGTCGTATCTGTTCTAATGAAGCTACCTTCATGACTTAAGCTAAAGAACTATCACGTCGCTTTAAAAGTAGAGGGTACCCTGATAGGGACATTATCAAAGGCTATACCGGGGCTCGGAATTCCAACAGACTAACCCTTCTTTCACAATCTTCAAAGAGGAAAGGTGATGATTCTAGTCCAGATTCATCACTAAATTTAATTCAAACTGGCGCAAAATTAATCTAGCCTTGAGGAAACACTGGTCGGTTCTATTGACAGATAAAGATCTTAAACGCCAATTAAAATCATATCCTTCCATCACTTGGCGTAGATCGCGTAATTTAAAAGACATTCTGTGTAGCAGTCATTATATACCCCCTAAAAACAATTTCTTTGGTTCAAGTAAAGGTCCCCCATGGGGCAGTTTTCCATGCGGAGACTGTTCCACATGTCCATTTATACATAGAACCAAGGAATTTAATGACGCAGCGGGTAAAAAAAACATATAAGATTGTTCATCACATCACCTGTCATACGGAATCAGTTGTATATTATGCTAAATGCCCTTGCAGCCTAATATATATTGGAATGACAACTAGATCGCTTAAAACGCGTGTACAAGAAATATTCGCGTATTAGGAATGCAATTAAATGTACGGATCCCAGTACATTAAAAACAATTCCAAGACATTTTTTTGACAAACACGGCTGCAACCCAAAAGGCTTTTCTGTATGCGGTATTGACCGCATCTACATTGGTATCCGTGGAGGTGATGAAGAAATTACTTCAGAAAGAAACCCGCTGGATAGTCATTATTGATTCCCTTGCACCAAATGGTCTAAATGAAGCTCTCAGTTTCAAATCCTTTTTGTAAATATTCTTGTGCTGTCGCTAATTTTATGTATTTTTAATCTTTATATATATATTCTTTGTATGATTGTAGTAATTTTTGTTTGTCGTGTATTATGGGGTTAATATTTACTGTGTAATTAATTTTTAAACATTTATTTTTGATCATTATACAGCTATTCCATATTTATATGGCGTTTGAATTTGGAAATATTGCCACAATATTCTTACTATTTCTCCTTGACGACGTCATTTGGAATATTTACCTGTGCAGTTTGGGACGCCTGGAGAGAGCCCTTCTATGTCCATTGACGTTTTGGATCGATCTTGTGCGGCTTCTATCTCTCTATTATGGATGATGATTTGTTTGAAGATATAAAGAAGAAAGCAGAAGTGATGATATCACGATTAATACTGTTTAACTAATACTGGCATTAACATCCGTACATTTATATTTTATATAACAACTTCTCCATAATTGGTTACAGTTTTGTTATTATTCTATATATGATAGACCATGATCTTTTATTATCATTATGAATCTGACATTCCTTGTAATATTATATAGAATATATGCAATCTATTACTTTTCGGCATTTTTATGCTAGCTGCCATAATGATCCGGGGGCATTTTTGCTTTATGGGCTCATTATAACCTTTACCCCTTTACTTAGTGCATAATTAAGATGCGCTATGTATTTGAACTACAGGTTATATGTATTATTATTAATACTCAATATACACGTTGTGAGACAGTGAGGATATGTGGTGAATGGGGTGTACATTTCACCTAGGTTCTTTGCTAACTATAAGGGAAATATGTGGCTTTGTAGACCTGGTGGTAGAGAGAGGTCACTACACCTTGCATTCATTGCACACTTGCAGCTTAAACTTGAAGCCAATCAGCTGTTAATTAGGAAGCCAGAAATAGGTGTCTGCGGACACAGTCAGGGAGCTATGTTTAGCCTGGACACAGGGAGGTGTCCTGGCACAAGAAACAGTCTCCAAGAGTGTTAGAGCTGTCTTTAGCCTGGACACAGGGAGGTGTCCCGGCGCATGAAAGCAGTCTCTGTGAGAATCCATGCGGATAAGCTACTGAATAGGAGGAGAGCTGTCTCAGTCTGGGTTAGATGTACCCCGGACACAGGAGTGTCTCTGTGAACCTCCATGCTGATGATTACTGAAGAGGAGGAGAGCTGTCTCAGTCTGGGTTAGATGTACCCCGGACACAGGAGTGTCTCTGTGAACCTCCATGCTGATGATTACTGAAGAGGAGGAGAGCTGTCTCAGTCTGGGTTAGAGGTAACCCCGGACACAGGAGTGTCTCTGTGAACCTCCAGGATGATGACTACTGAATAGGAGTGGATCTCTCTCAAGTCTGGACGTGGGTGGACCTACAGACATAAGGAGGAGTATCTGGGAAACTCCATACTGGTAACATATATCATATGTGTTGTTTTGGGCCTAGGCTGATAGAGCCGGGTTCCTGATAGAAAGGGAAAATCTGTATAAGTGTAATTAGTGGCTAGACAAGCCTAGGTCTTATGTTTATGCTTTATTTTTATCTGTTTGCTGTGGACTTTAATAAAACTGGTTGCGGCCAGTTTTTACCATAATTGCTGTCTGAATGAACTGTTTTCGTGCCATTCTGTCTACCCAGACAGCGATCTCAGAGCTAATACCCCTGGAATGTTACAATTGGTGGAGAATGCGGGCAGCGCAGTGCCTGATACAGTTAGTGCTGGAGTGTGTATGCAGCACAGTGGCGAGAGACAGCATTAAAGGTGAAGTCTATTGAAATAGCAGCAGAAAAAAAAAAAAAAAAAAGTGTCAGCAGAAACGTCTGTTTGGAGCAGTCTTGGAGAGACAGTGGCCCTGATAGGGTCTGCAGAGAGAAAATGTATGCACAGCAAAGCTGAACTTGTTGTGAAAATGACTGTGGAATGTGCAGCAGCAAAAGAAAAGTTTGTGGAGCAGTCTTAAAGAGACAGTAGCCCTAATAGACTTTGCAAAGGAAAAAAAAAAAAAAAGTGTCTGCACAGCAGAGCTAAATTTTTCTATGGAAAAGACTGTAGAGTGTGTGTATGTCTTGAGTGAAGACTACCGTTGTGAAGACAGAGAAGTCTGACAGCATGGATGACAGCATGGAGGCGCTGTTTGAACAAATGGCGCAAGTTATTGTGCAACATAAGACTGCTGTGATTGAGACAGATGAGTCCGGCAGTATGGAGGGGCTCGTTGAGTACCTGGTACAGGCCCAGCGGAGCATGGAGCAGCAGCGCCTGCAGCACCAGCAGTGCATGCAGGAGCACCGGCAGCAATTCCTGCAGCAGCAGCAGGAGAATAACCGGTTGTTGGAGCAGATTGCAGCTCTCCGCATCGCGTCTCAGAGTAATGTTGTGAAGGCACCTGTCTTGTCCGATGTAAAGAAGGCGGTAAGACGGTCCCTGGAAAAGATGACACCTCGTGATGATGTGGAGGTATATCTCACTAGGTTTGAGAGACTGGCAGAGAAGGAGAATCTGCCCCTATCTGAGTGGGCCATGATGGTCGCACCCTATCTGATTGGAGTGCCCAGGTGGCCTATGCTGACCTGAGCAAGCAGGACAGCGAAGACTAAGTTGAAAGCGGAGATTCGTACCCGGCTGGGTGTTACGGTGACAGCCCATGCCAGGGGAGTTCATGACTGGAGATACAGTTGGGAGTCTGCAGTCAGCAGGCCTGATTATGGAGTTGAAAAGGTGGTAGTGAACCGCTACACCCGAGCATGTCCTACAGTGAACCGCTACACCCGAGCATGTTCTCCTGAGGTACAGCCGTCTGAGAGGACGTCACTTCAGAGTTCCCGGACGTCGAACTCTCCCGGTAAGAGCGTTCCAGCTGTTGGGGACATGGGGTATGCTGATAAGCGGGTTCAGGCCCGAGGGGACATGTGGGTGGAAAAGTGTGATGGACAGTGTTGGAGATGTCGTGAAATTGCAGCCGGCTGTTCACTAGAGGGGGAGCCTATGTGCCGTGATGTTGGCAGGTCCCTCTCTCCCTGCGCAGAACCTGTGTGTGTGTCCACCTCAGCCGAAGAGACTGGACCACAGGTGTCCCGGTGGTTGTAAATGACTGCCCAGCACAGGCCCTCTTGGACTCAGAGAGTCCAGTGACTTCCGTATGTGACAGCCTGATTGATAGGGACTTCATCCCTGATAGGCACCTGAGTGTGGTGTGCATCCATGGAGACACCAAAGTCTACCCAGAGACTGCCGTGGACTTGGTCCCTAAACTCGGGGAGGTTTCATGTGAAGTGGGGGTAGTGAAGAACCTGGTGCACCCCGTTGTGTTGTGTAATGACTTTCCCGGTCTAAGGATCTCTGGGGGAAGGGTGATTCTGATGGACAGTGTGATGAAGCCCCTACTGAGGGTACGCAGTCCCGAGGGGCGGAACACAATGTTAGTGGGCCGTTTATCTTGTGTGATAGTGATGATGATATTGATAATGATGATGATGCTAATCATAATAGTGATGATACTGATGATGACCGTGATAAAGATGAAATTTCTTTGCAGGTGATGTTGGGAGACGAGGATGGTGGTTCTCGGGAACCGAGTGTCCCTGACCTGCCTGTGTCCTGTGACAATTTTGGGAGAGAGCCGGTGCGAGACCCCACTCTTAAAACGGCACAGGAAAATGAAATTGTTCTGAATGAGGTTCCCCAAGAGCCTGGCTCTGAGGAGAGGTTTCCTCATGCTGCCATGAACAATAACCTATTGTTTAGGGACACTGAAGTCCAGGGAGGGGTCGTGAGTCAGCTCCTGGTACCTGAGCTATATGGAGGTATAGTGCTGGGGTTGTCACATAGTCACATACTTGAGGGACCAGATGGTGAAGTTAATGTTGAGGATAACATGTTAACTAAGGTTCCAGATCAAGATGTGAATGGGAATGAATTGTATAACCCTGACAGTGAGCCGGATGTGAATGAAAATGAAGCGTCTAACCCTGAAGTGAGCCAGATGTGGCTGAGAAAAAGGGGTCAGACAGGGATAGTGGGAGTGATAATGAATCATCTGATGACAATAAAGCAACCAGTGCAAATGAGGAAGGCATGGTAGCAGAAGAGGTTGAGAGTCCTGAGAAGAAGGCTGATGCTGACCTTACAGCCAGACAGAGGATGCCATCTGAGGATGTTTTACAGTTGGAACAAAGAGAGCGACTACTTCCAGCCCAAGAAAGGGAGAGACGAGAGGCTTCCCTGGGGATTGGCAGTAGACGTGCTAAAACAATGAGGGGTAGAGATGACGCTTCTGTTAGCTCACGGCTGAGTGTGAGACCCGGTGGCGGACGAAAAGACAGAGAGTCAGACTCAGAGCTACCAGTAAGCTTGACTGGACGATGGACTCGTGGCCGCAACGACGGTAGGAGTCAGTTCGGGAAAGAAAGGTCGGGTGAGGTGACACCGACACAAGGACAAGGCCAACGTTCTGACCGCTGGGGGCGGGAGAGGCCTAACAAAGAGGTGATATTGCATAGTGCCCAAAATCAACTGAGACGGGGTGACTGGCAGAGGCGACCGAGGGGGATCTCTGGTCGGGTGGCAGGTGTTCGACCCCACAAATTTGAACAGAGGGGGCACTGGGTATGGCCCTCAGGATATGCATGGAGGCATGTGATGGATGGACGGTATGTATCGCAGAGGTGGGTGGCCCTGTGATGGAAGCCTGGATATATTTTGGTTCAGCAGATCTACTGCTGAGACTTGTGCTATACATTGGGAGGCTTCCAGGTGACTTGGAGAGCTGGGCGGGTCTAGTCACCTACAAACCCACCCAAGGGGTATGTGTCTAAATACCTAGGATAAAGTTGTATGCAGAGGGGACGGATGGGTAATGCAGCGCTGGCTGGCATCCATTTAATGGATCAGTGTGTATGTTTTGACTGTCCATGTTCCTTCCCCTCAAGCTGACTGGTTACATGACTGTGACATCACATAGTGTGTGTGTGTGTGTGTGTGTGTGTAAGGGTATAGAAACCCTGCTTAATGGAAAATATAGATGAAGCTAATGATGGTTATACTTCAGGTAAAGATGAAGCTGATGTTGGCTATGACTTGAGCTGTGTTCACTGTCTCTTTAGGTTTGTTGACCAGTCCTCCGGTCTGGATGACCAGCCCTCCGGTCTGGAGAAGAGGGGGGGGATATGTGAGACAGTGAGGATATGTGGTGAATGGGGTGTACATTTCACCTAGGTTCTTTGCTAACTATAAGGGAAATATGTGGCTTTGTAGACCTGGTGGTAGAGAGAGATCACTACACCTTGCATTCATTGCACACTTGCAGCTTAAACCTGAAGCCAATCAGCTGTTAATTAGGAAGCCAGAAATAGGTGTCTGCGGACACAGTCAGGGAGCTAGTTTAGCCTGGACACAGGGAGGTGTCCTGGCACAAGAAACAGTCTCCAAGAGTGTTAGAGCTGTCTTTAGCCTGGACACAGGGAGGTGTCCCGGCGCATGAAGCAGTCTCTGTGAGAATCCATGCGGATAAGCTACTGAATAGGAGGAGAGCTGTCTCAGTCTGGGTTAGATGTACCCCGGACACAGGAGTGTCTCTGTGAACCTCCATGCTGATGATTACTGAAGAGGAGGAGAGCTGTCTCAGTCTGGGTTAGATGTACCCGGACACAGGAGTGTCTCTGTGAACCTCCATGCTGATGATTACTGAAGAGGAGGAGAGCTGTCTCAGTCTCGGTTAGAGGTACCCCGGACACAGGAGTGTCTCTGTGAACCTCCAGGATGATGACTACTGAATAGGAGTGGATCTCTCTCAAGTCTGGACGTCGGGTGGACCTACAGACATAAGGAGGAGTATCTGGGAAACTCCATACTGGTAACATATATCATATGTGTTGTTTTGGGCCTAGGCTGATAGAGCCGGGTTCCTGATAGAAAGGGAAAATCTGTATAAGTGTAATTAGTGGCTAGACAAGCCTAGGTCTTATGTTTATGCTTTATTTTTATCTGTTTGCTGTGGACTTTAATAAAACTGGTTGCGGCCAGTTTTTACCATAATTGCTGTCTGAATGAACTGTTTTCGTGCCATTCTGTCTACCCAGACAGCGATCTCAGAGCTAATACCCCTGGAATGTTACAATGTATATACATTTATACACACTCTCCACTTGGCTATTAATATATCTGGTCGATATTGATTTTAACTTCTAACCCAAAAGATCTGCACTACGATGCTGGTACATTCCATCTATCTTCCATGCACGCAGACGCTATCCACGCATGCGCTGTGGACCGTGGGTGCCGTGGTGGGCTGAATGCGTCGCTATGGGGATGGGGAGCGATGACCTCGGTCCTCCTCTCCATTCCCTGCGGCGCATCTCGGCCGTCTACGTCGCCTATGTTACGCATCATGCGGGATTGAGCGCCGATTCGTGCATCAATTTTACATAGAGGTATTTAAACCCCTACTTCCTTGGACAGACCACGCCTCCTGACAAAGCCGAGTGCGGTGAAACGCGCGTCGGGGCTGTCTTTTACCTCCCTCCTGCCGGCATCACATGCTCCCTGACGGCACAAGGTAATGGCTAATATATGTGTTTCATTATGCTTTATGGTTATGGTTTGCTCCGGCACTGCATTTAGCTGTGATTTCACTATGGAAATTATCTATGTTGGGGCAACTTATAGCTATATACGATCTAGTGTTTGAGCCTACATATATGATCTATTGTTTATGCCTGCACACTATTCATTGACTTATATTGTAGGTGATATCTAATTATTTTTCTTTAACAGAGTGGCTTTACTCTGTTGGAGTATTATACGATCAACTACTTTTGCCTGCATATAGTCTAGTGATTTTTGTTTGTAGCGTTACCTATCGGTGTTTTTGCTACAATATATATATCATCGCAGACACAATATTAGCTTATCATTACCGATGTCTGTACACTTATATTTAATTGAGTATACTTAACAAAGTGACTTCATTCTATTGAAGTATCATACGATCAATAACTTTTGCCTGCACATAGTTTAGTGAATTTTGTCTTTAGCGTTATTTATTGGTGATTTCACCATAATATAAACACATTGCAGACATAATATTAGCACGGCATATATTATTGACGTCTATATATCTATACTTAACCGAGGTCATCTTTGTTAACTAATAAGTGATCATATTGCAGTATTCTCTATTGGGGCAATCGTATGACACAATATAAATTTCGATCTATCACCATGTCTGCATGGTTGCCGGTGTGGAGGGAATAGTTTTGTGTTTTCCTTCTCATTCCTGTCTATTTTCTACCTCTTTGACAGTTGATTAGCTGTGTTTTAACATCTTGTTCTCACTTTATTTTTGTCCATAAGTCTCACAATTTGTATATCTATATTGCTTTAATAAAATTATATGTTTTTTGTTCAATATACCTCTCACTGTGATATTTTATCCATATATTTATTCTCAATTTTGGCCCCAGTAATTTCACAGGGGCAGATACTTGGCTCCTTTTAAAGTGTCCAGTGGTGTCATTCTTACTTAATCATGACAGATTGATCTCCAGCCATGTCCTCATCAACACCCACACCTGTTGTTAATGGAGCAATCACTGCAAAGAGGTTAGCTGGTCCTTTTAAGGCAGGGCTGCAATGATGTTGAAATGTGTTTTGGGGGATAAAGTTCATTTTCTAGCCAAATATTGACTTTGCAAGTAATTGCTGTTAAGCTGATCACTCTTTATAACATTCTGGAGTATATGCAAATTGCCATTAGAAAAACTGAAGCAGTAGACTTTGTAAAAATTAATATTTGTGTCATTCTCAAAACTTTTGGCCATGACTGTACAGGGAATTAGACTCTCACATCTTCATTTAGTTTGAATCGTCTGAAATAAAACCTTCTGTATTCCAAGTTGGGGAAAGGTCTCTGACTTATGAACTTTCATTTTTCTATTTTGGATGGGATAAAACCTGTTGATTTTAAGTCCTCTGCTTTGCTAATTATTACCCCCAGTTTATTAAAAACGACTCTTAAATGGTTGATTCACTTACAAGTCTAACTCAGAAGGGCAATAAATTTCATAACTGGATGGATTTCACTATTCCAGCCTTTCAATAATTTTAATCTGTTTTTTCCCCAACTCCAATCCTACACCAGTCTGATGACAATAAGCATTCTATATTAAAGAGGATTCCTATTGCTATTGGTGTTGGAGCAAATGTATCAAAAAATTCCTTTGAATAAAGATATCATCACTGAGGATTTTTCTAAAATAAATTTTCTCCACAAAACGGAATTATCTCATTGGTGACCGTGAGCTCTTGTAGAATGGTTATATCTACTTGAAGGAGCTACATTCTTTGTGACCATCTATATAGACCACAAAAAAATGGAATGTTTTCAATCATAATAATAATAATAATAATAATAAGCTTTATTTATATAGCGCCAACATATTCCGCAGCGCTTTACAGTTTTGCAGTTTAAGAACACAAGTCATAAGTAACAACGTTAACAATACAATAATTAAAGCAAAATAAGCCGCCCCTGCTCGTGAGAGCTTACAATCTACAATGAGGTGGGGGAGTACAAAGTACAGGTGTGTATATACAATGGTGCATTTACAATGATGGTCCAGCCATCTTGAGGGAGTGAGGGATGGATGGAGATAGTGAATGGGCTACACACACACACACACTTACACATAGAATGACTTTGATTAGTGAATGTGATAGGCCGCTCTGAACAAATGTGTTTTGAGGGAGCGCCTGAAACCATGCATATTGTGGAATAGTCCTAATTTCTTGGGGTACAGCATTCCAGAGGATTGGCGCAGCGCGGGAGAAGTCTTGGAGTCGGGAGTGGGAGGTACGGATTAGTGCAGAGGTTAGTCGAAAGTCGTTTGCAGAGCGCAGCAGTTGGTTAGGCCATAGATAGAAATGAGGGAGGAGATGTAGGGGGGTGCTGCACTGTGGAGAGCTTTGTGGGTGAGAACAAGTACTTTGAATTGGATCCTATAATGAATGGGCAGCCAGTGTAAGGACGGATTTTATCATCTAAAAAGCTGAATCCACATCAAGCTTGATAGTCAATCTTGAGCTCACAGTTTGACTTATTACTCACCTGTCAAGTTTCTGAGAAAAACTGCAGTGCTTTGCCCTCACATGAAATTGAACCAGAATGTTACACTGCTATCATCTCCTTTTTGGTTACTAAGGAGTTAAACAAGCTGTGGAGTGCCTTTCTCATCTCCACTTGCAGCCCAAATAGAGACAAGAAGTAGCATCTTGCCTTCAGGTTGTGCTGTTGGAATACGTTTATTTTGACAGAAAAATAAAAAAGTTATGGCTCTCAAAAGAAGGCAAGGAAAGAATGAAAGCGCAAAAATAAAGCAATTCCCTACTACTTAAAAGATTAAAAACACGAGTTCCGGAGTGTATTTAATATATTTAGTTACTGAATCTTTACTCTCTGGTCTCCAATGCCAAAAGGGCTACACATTGATTTTGAACTGTATGCACATATAAATTAAACGTAAATGATGGGTTGTGCCATAAGCAGACTTTTTAAATTATTCCCTTTTGTGAATAATTATCCTTTCATATTAGGCTCTAAACTTGCTTTTATACAAGGACTTTTTGATTTGTTTAAAGTATAAGAAAATTGGTACATTTTATTAATATTGTCAATTTATGAATGAAGCTGGTCGTGCTGTAGAATAAAATGATCAGTCCATTATAGATCAGGTGTACTTTTTTTGAATGAAGCTGCACATTTATAAGCCAAACCAGTGAACTTTGCTAGATTTGATTGGTTGTGTTGGGTTAAGTGACCCTTTTATAATCACTCTCTTATTTGGTTTATCTTGGACGATATAATCATTGTTTACATCTGGAGAGTATTTCCTATGTTTGTGAGGGGGGATTATGAACCATTCTTTTTCTACGAAGATGAATAAAAGGTGAGATGGTGAGATTTATAATCTGTCTTTTGTGTACAATTAAACCAGTGTGTAGATTAATAATAGTGTTGCACTGTTTTATGAAATTGTAACCTTTTCACCTTAGTGGAGATAAAGAGAGCTACTCCATTTGCAATAATGACATGTCGAGTAACAAATTCTAGTAACAGACAACAAAATAGTGGACTTCTGTTCATGTTACCCTTTCAAGTAGCGTGAATCTTAAACTGTGAGACAAGTGGTATAATTGTACGCATTTTAAGAACAGGGCATACATGTCAGATGTGTAACTCATAATCAGGAAAATATACCAGCATATCTTTTTGGTATACAACCACATATTGACCACTTATATCTCTGTCATTAATAACAATTTGAAAATCATCTAGGGCATTATTTAGCCTTAAAAATTTCAAAGTTAATCCTAGTGTCTATCATGTACAATAAATGCTGCTTTTACAATGCGGATTTAGTTTATAAGCAACGCTAAGATATAGCTAACAACATTTTCCAATCACATAGCTATAGAGATCAGGAATTAGTGGCAGAAAATGTTGATATTTTCCAGCAATTTTATTAAGTTCCCTTTAGTCAATATATGGTCTTAAACTACTGTATTTTTTTACCAACAAAAAATAAATTTGCAATAACTAGTGATGTGGAAGATCTGATCTGATGAAACCATTCTGCAGACTATCTGGTATTTAATCTTTCATGGCCTGTTGTTCTATAGTTCTGGACCAAAAGATTATATTTTTACACATGGGAATGTGACTGTTTGAACCTACTCAATTGTACAATTATATTCCTTATATAGGTGTAGCTTTTCAAATTCAGATGTAGAAAAGACCAAAGACCAATTTTCAAATATTTAAGGCAAATCACAGTGTAAATTTTAGATGAATACACAAGTAAAAACTTTAATTTGTGCTGACACTCAGGTGTCCAGCATAACTGAGACCAAAGTCACAGATAGATTCAAGAAAAAAATATAAAATTGACTTGAAATTTAAAGTACCGTATATACCCATGTAAAAGCCGAGATTTTCAGCCCATTTTTTAGGGCTGAAAGTCCCCCTCTCGGCTTATACGCGGGTCATATACAGGGGTCGGCGGGGGAGCGGGGTGCCTCTCCGCCGCCGCAGTTCTGCAGCTCCCCTGCTTCTCCCACGATCTCCGGCTCCTTCCTGCAGCTGTCACATGGCACCGCTCATTAAAGTCATGAATATGCACATATTCATGACTTTAATGAGCGGTACCATGTGACCGCTGTAGGAAGGAAGCGCTGCGAAGAGCGCCGGGAGAAGAGGAGAGGCTGCAGGGACGCGAGGCGGAGAGGTGAGTACAGCGATATTTACCTGTCTTCTCTCCACCGCTGTGCTGCATCCTCGTCTGACTCCTCTGGCTGTGAATGATCAGCAGAGGGCGCGATGATGTCATTAGTGAGCGCCGCGCCCCTGCCAGATCATTCACTACCGAGGACCAGGAAGAGGACGCAGCGCTGCGGTGCAGAGAGGACAGGTAAATATCACAGGTGCCGGGGTTCTGAGTGAGCAGTGACGCCGGCACCTGTCCCCCATAGCGCGCCGGTGTCCCCGCCTGCTCAGGACCCCGGCACCTGGCCCCCAGCAACGAGAGGTGAGTATGTAATTTTTTTTATTTTTTTTGCAGCAGCATATGGGGCATAATCTGGAACATATGGGGGCATAATATGGAGAATATGGGGGCATAATATGGAGCATATGGGGCATAAGCTGTGGAACATATGGGGGCATAATATGGAGCATATGGGGGCATAAGCTGTGGAACATATGGGGCATAATATGGAGCATATGGGGGCATAATATGGAGCATATGGGGGCATAATATGGAGCATATGGGGGCATAATATGGAGCATATGGGGGCATAATCTGGAGCATATGGGGGCATAAGCTGTGGAACATATGGGGGCATAATATGGAGCATATGGGGGCATAATATGGAGCATATGGGGGCATAATATGGAGCATATGGGGGCATAAGTTGTGGAGCATATGGGTCATAAGATGTGGAGCATATGGGGCATAAGCTGTGGAGCATATGGGGGCATAATCTGTGGATCATACGGAGGCATAATCTGTGGAATATATGGTGGCATAATCTGGAGCATATGGGGGCATAATCTCTGAAGCATATTGGGCATAATCTGGAGCATATGGGGGCATAATCTTGAGCATATAGGGGCATAATCTGTGCAGCATATGCGAGCATAAACTGTGGAGCATCATATGGGGGCATAATCATTTTTCACCCTAGGCTTATACGCGAGTCAATAAGTTTTCCCAGTTTTTTGTGGCAAAATTAGGGGGGTCGGCTTATACACGGGTCGGCTTATACATGAGTATATACGGTACTTAAAATCAGTCAATTTCATAATAATATACTTCACCGCACTCTGGTTGGGAAGTGTATAACCGTTAAGCTTAAAGGAAAACACAATTTTTACAAAGTCATATGAAGATCTTTTGCCACTTTGGCGTAAATAAAATTTGAGTCGGGACAGCAATCATTAAAGCCTTAAGCCAAACAGACTTTTCAAGATAAGACGTGTGGGAAGTGACCAATCATTTTGAAGAATTAAAGGGAAACACCAGTATGTCTAAGTGGGCATTCTCTGACCACCCAGTTTTCTACTTGCGATAACTTTTGTTAAGAAGCACTTTTCTATTTTACTGCTATTTGGAGACACCTTGATTGATTCATCTACATAAATTATCAGGGTTTCAAAAATGGAGATGGGCTGGTCTGAGGCATATTAGCCAATTAACAGATGGTCAAGGACTGAAGCAGTTTGAACAGCTTCAGAATGAATATGCTCTACCACACTCGCAATTCTACAGATATTTATAGCTAAGACAAACATATAACAGGAAGGTGCAATTACCCAACTTAAAAATCACTACAAAATGATTAATAGAGATTATTAAAGTATTTGAAACACTATCAGGCATGATCTCATTAATTTACCAAAGCTTAACAACTAGGGTTCAGAACAAATAGCAAAATTCAAATAAAGAATAAGCGAAAGAGCTCTGGAACCGATTGAGAATGAACAGTGGTGCGATATTTTGAGGATGGTTCCTAAACTATTAGTAAGTGAATTCCATCGTCTGTCTCCATTCATTTTATTGTATCATGTATATAAAACTTCAGTGTTTATGCATGCTATTAACCTGCAGAAATCACTCTTATGATGTGGAATCGAATGAGCCTGGTACTGTCCTTCACATGATGAGAAGTTGATTCAAAATCTTCTTCTGGATGGAGGTGATTTACATGATTACCACGGGCTTTTAAATGTAATAGAGAAGTTGTAGGCTCAGAATTGGGTTGATATTCTAAAATAATCAATTGGTCCTTGGATTGATGTTCTGTCACCATCAATAACTGAATTTAAAACTAAAGTGACTTGGTTGTAGGCACTAGGAAGACATGTCGCTCGTAAAAGAGGAACTTTGCATAAATCCAACTGCTGGTAGTTTAACCCCTTACTGTCCATTGACGTACACAGTCCGTCATGGCAAGGTGTCAGATTTGGCACCTTGACAGACTGTGCACGTCCTGCCTTTGAAAAACCACTGCGTGTGAACACGCATTGGTAGTTCAGTGCCGACAGCTGTCTATGACAGCTGACAGGCACGGCAAGCTGTGCGGGGACCCATGCCATCGGTCCCCACACCCACAGCGCTGTGATTGGTCAGTCAATCTGACTGACCAAACACAGTAGCGATCAGGCAGGAGATGCTGAAATTTCAGCATCTGCTGCCCGATCAGTGCAGGAGCTCAGCGCTGCGGTGCCTGAGCTTCCTGCACTGACAGCCAGGAGCTGCGTCCACACCGCCCCTGGCTGTTAACCCCCTGACTGCTGCGATCGAGCGCAATCGGAGCGTCCAGAGGGGAGGGAGAGGGTCGGGAGCTCCCTCTGCCTCAGATCGGTGTCCCTGCGATGTATTCGCAGGGCCCGATCTCAGCCATGATGACCCAGGGTTGTCATGACAACCTCCGGGTCATCTGGCTATGGAAAGCCGCTGTGACCATGCTCACAACATGGTCACAGCAGCTTTCACCATAGGTACAATGCATTGTAATGCATTGTACCTGCAATCAAAAGCAAAAAAGTGAAAGTCCCATAAAGGTATAAGGTAAAAAAACATGTTTTAAAAAAAATTGTAAAAAAAAATATTAAAAAATAATAAAAAAATTCCCCTAAAAAATACACATTTTTATGTAAAAAAAAAAACAAAAAACAAAAAAAAAATACACGTTTGGTATCGTCGTGTCTGTAAAAATCCCATCTATAAAAGCGTAACCCTAGTTAACCCCTTCAGTGAAAGCCGTAAAAAAAACAAAAAGTAGTAAATTATATCATCATACCGCTTGGAAAAAGTACAATAACACGCAATCTAAAAGACGGATATAAATAAACATGGTACCGCTGAAAATGTTATCTTGTCCCGCAAAAAACACGCCACTATACAGAATCATCAGCGAAAAAATAAAAAAGTTATAGCTCGCAGAATAAACTGATGCAAAAATAATTATTTTTTCTATAAAAAATTTTATTGTGTAAAAAACGCCAAAACATAAAAAAAATATAAATGAGGTATCGCTGTAATCATAGTGACACGAAGAATAAAGCTGCTTTATCAATTTTACCACATGCGGAACGGAGGGAAAAAAAAAAACAATTCCTGAATTGCTGGTTTTTGTTCATTCTGCTTCCACAAAAATTGGAATAGGAAGCGATCAAAAAACGTTATGTGCCTGAATATGGTACCAATAAAAACGTCAGCTCGTCCTGCAAAAAATAAGCCCGCACATAACTCAGTCGGCTGAAATATGGAAAAATTATAGCTCTCAAAATACGGCGATGCAAAAATTTCTTACAAAAACTTCTTCCAAAAAAAGTGTCTTTTAGTGTGTGACAGAAGCTAAACATGAAAAAGGATGTAAATCTGGTATCGCCGCTATCGCACCGATTCAAAGAATAAAGTTGCATAATCACTAATACCGCACAAGGAGCGGCGTAAAAAATAAAACCAATTCTTCACATTTTGTGGATTTGTTCATTCTGCCTCCCAAAGATCGCAGTAAGGTGATCACAGTGGTTTAACCCCACATATGGGTTATCAGCGTACTCAGGACAAATTGCACATCAACTATTGGGGTCCTATTTCTCCTGTTACCCTTATAAAAATAAAAATTTGGGGGCAAAAAGGTCATTTTTGCAGAAAAAAATATGATTTTTTTATTTTCACGGCTCTACATTATAACTTCTGTGAAGCACTTGGGGGTTCAAAGTGCTCACCACACATCTAGATAAGTTCCTTGGGGGGGTCTAGTTTCCAAAATGGTGTCACTTGTTTGGTGTTTTCACTGTTTAGGCACATGAGGGGCTCTCCAAACGCGACATGACACCCGCAGACTATTCCTTCAAAGTCTGCATTCGAAAACGGCGCTCCTACATTTCCGAGCTCTGCCATGCGTCAAAATAGTTGTTTACCCCTACATATGGGGTATCAGCGTACTCAGGACAAATTGCACAACAACTTTTGGGGTCCTGTTACCCCTTAGAATATAAAAATTGGGAGTGAAAAGATAATTTTTGTGGAAAAAATATGATTTTTTAATTTTACGGCTCTACGTTATAACCTTCTGTGAAGCCATTGGGGGTTCAAAGTGCTCACCACAAATCTAGACAGGTTCCTTGGGGGGGTCTAGTTTCCAAAATGGGGTCATGTGTGGGGGTTTTCCACTATTTAGGCAAATCAGGGACTCTCCAAATGCGACATGGCGTCCAATCTCAATTCCAGCCAAAAAAGTTAAACTTTTGGGGTCCTTTTATCCTTTGGAAAAAAAAAATTGGGGGTGCAAATATAATTTTTGTGGAAAAATATGATTTTTTAATTTTACAGCTCTACGTTATAACCTTCTGTGAAGCCCTTGGTGGTTCAAAGTGCTTACCACACATTTAGATATGTTCCTTGGGGGGTCTAGTTTCCAAAATGGGGGTCACTTATGGGGGGTTTCCACTGTTTAGGTGCATCAGGGCTTTCCAAACGCGACATGGTGTCCGATCTCAATTCCAGCCAATTTGACATTCAAAATCTCAAAATATGCTCCTTCCCTTCTGAGCACTGCCGTGCGCCTAAAGATTGGTCTTCCTCCGCACATGGGGTATCGGTGTACTCAGGAGAAATTGTACAACAAATATTGTGGTTCATTTTCTCCTGATACACTTGACAAAATTAAAAAAATTGTGTCGAAAGAAAAATTTTGGGAAAAAAAGTTAAATGTTTATTTTTTCCTGCATCAATTCTTGTGAAGTTCCTAAAGGGTTAATAAACTTCTTGAATGTGGTTTTGAACACCTTGAGGGGTGCAGTTTTTAGAATAGTGTCACTTTTGAGTATTTTTTGTCATATTGACCCCTCAAAGTCACTTCAAATGTGAGGTGGTCCCTAAAAAATGGTTTTGTAAATATTGTTGTAAAAATGAGAAATTGCTGGACAACTTTTAACACTTATAACTTCCTCACAAATAAATTTTTAGTTTCAAAATTGTGC
This sequence comes from Oophaga sylvatica, assembly GCA_033576555.1. Classification (NCBI taxonomy): domain Eukaryota; kingdom Metazoa; phylum Chordata; class Amphibia; order Anura; family Dendrobatidae; genus Oophaga; species Oophaga sylvatica. The sequence continues at coordinate 755,884,099 of JARQOD010000001.1, read as the reverse complement.
TGATGTAAAGTAGACATGTGGAAAATGTTATTTATTAACTATTTTTGTGACATATCTCTCTGATTTAAAGGCATAAAAATTAAAAGTTTGAAAATTGCAAAATTTTAAAAATTTTCACCATATATCCATTTTTTTCATAAATAAAGCAAGTTATATCAAATAAATTTTACCACTAACATGAAGTACAATATGTCACAAGAAAACAGTCTCAGAATCGCCAAGATCTGTTGAAGCGTTCCAGAGTTATAAGCACATAAAATGACAGTGGTCAGAATTGTAAAAATAGGCCTGGTCCTTAACCTACAAAATGGCTTGGTCATTAAGGGGTTAAATAGTGTGTGGTACTGCACCATAGGCTGCAGCAGGGAGATAATAATACCTGCTGGGCAGCAGGCAGCACACTCAACTACTTTTCCTGACTGGTCAGCAACACAAGTCATAACCACAGCAGTCTTCCTGGATACAGCTTGCCCCACCCAGTGATATCTGCAATGCTTCCTTCTCCATCACCATTGCTTCCTACAGAGTAAATGTGGTAGTGGTGACTAGTGTTGAGCATTCCGATACCGCAAGTATCGGGTATCGGCCGATATTCGCAGTATCGGAATTCCGATACTGAGTTCCGATACTTTTGCTATATCATATACCGGAATCGGAAGTTCCCATAATTCTTTGAGAGGCAGTGTGATTTTATTCAGCCAATGAGGAATCCTAAGAAGTGTGGGCACATCCTGTAATGCTGCGGTCATGTTAACTAATGGCATGGCTGTGATTGGCTGCTGAAATGATGTCAGAATGCACTATAAAAGGCGCTGCCACCATTTTGGTTTCACTCTGCTGTGAATTCAGTTAGGGACAGAACGCTGCTCTTCTGACTCTGAGGGACAGTTAGAGATTGCGATTTTGTGAATTGTTCTGTAGGCAGGCTATTTTACAAACCGCTGTGTAAAGCTTTCTTTTGCCTTGCAGTGCTGTTTTCACAGCTCTCTGCAAGGTCTGTGTGTGAGTGCAGGTGACGCTGCAGTTTGATCTGCATCCACCGCTGTTTGTAGTCAGCTGCACGTGTCACTCATGCCTCATCCTTTTTTTTTTTTGTAATTGGTGCTGCTCCATTCAATTTCAATTAACTCTCATCTATTAGTGTGACGCGCTTCCATCCGTATCCAATACATTGGTTGCAATCAATAATAGAAGTACATAGCGGAGTCTTTCAGAGCTAGTGAACAGTTGTCTGCAGTGTTCACGGCTGTCTGGGAGGTCTCTTTATGAGTGCAGATCACGCTCAAGTTAGTTCTTCATCCACTGCTTGTTGGAGTCTGCTAAGCGTGTGTCACTGCCTCATCCTTTTATTTTTTTTGTAATAGGTGCTGCTCCATTCAAATTCAATTAACTCTCATCTATTAGTGTGACGCGCTTCCATCCGTATCCAATACATTGGTTGCAATCAATAATAGAAGTACATAGCGGAGTCTTTCAGAGCTAGTGAACAGTTGTCTGCAGTGTTCACGGCTGTCTGGGAGGTCTCTTTATGAGTGCAGATCACGCTCAAGTTAGTTCTTCATCCACTGCTTGTTGGAGTCTGCTAAGCGTGTGTCACTGCCTCATCCTTTTAATTTTTAGTAATTGGTGCTGCTCCATTCAATTTCAATTAACTCTCATCTATTAGTGTGACGCGCTTCCATCCGTATCCAATACATTGGTTGCAAACACTGTAGAAGTACAGAGCGGAGCCTTTCAGAGCTACTGAACAGTTGTCTGCATTGTTCACGGCTGTCTGGGAGGTCTCTTTGTGAGTGCAGATCACGCTCAAGTTAGTTCTTCATCCACTGCTGGTTGAAGTCTGCTAAGCGTGTGTCACTGCCTCATCCTTTGTTTTATTTTGTAATTGGTGCTGCTCCAGTCTATTTCAATTATCTCTCATTAGTGTGACGTGCTTCCATCCGTATACAATACATTGGTTGCAAACACTATAGAAGTACATAGCGGAGCCTTTCGGCTGCTTTGCGGCCTGCACGACCAGACAGATTAGTATTACCCTAATTTTTGTAGCCTTATCTATTTCATTCTAGTTTCCTGCATTGTAATAGCTAAAAAAATCTTGTGAGTGATACTATCGATTGTACATCTTTTGTCTCAATCCCAATCTTTGTTTTTTGGGTGAAACACACAAAAAAGTTAATAAAGTTCACCAAACACTACACTTGACTCTTGCTAGGCCACATTAGCTGATATTAAAGTGTAGTCCACACTTAATAATCTTAATGTTTCTTATACCTGTTAGCAGCTGTTCAGGAATAAGCACACTAAGGCCTTAGTACTTTTCTGCCTATCTTTATCAATCTACCAAGATGAAGAAGGCAGGGAGTAAGGCACGTGGTCGTGGGCGTGGAGTTTCAGCAGAGAAAGGACGTGGGGATTCTATGCCTGCTGCGGCCACCAGTGACACAGCATCCACCAGTTTTCCCCGTGAGCGGTCCTTTATGTGGAGTTTTGTAGGAGCTCGGCGTACATCCCTGCTGCGGGAAGAACAAATTGAAGTCGTTATCGGTTGGATGGCAGCTAACACATCGACTTCAATTGCTTCCACCTCCTCTCAGGACCAGAGCACTGAAAAGCAACCATCTGTCTCTTCACCACCTGCCAAATTGCCCAGGCAGTCAGAGAGTTCTGTACAGGAGCCAGCTCAGACTCTACTTCTGTTCTCTGAATCTGTTGGCTTGGAAAGAGGGGGCCAGCCAAGCAGCATTCTAGAATGTGAAGAAGAGGGAGTATGCAGTGATGCGCAACTGCTTTGTCTCTCTGAATCTGAAGAGGCGGGTGAGCCAGTGCCGATGGTCAGCACACCGCAGAACCATCTGATGATGATGAGACTCAGGTGCCAGTTTCTGTTGCTCATGGTGCTGGCCAGACGACCCAACAGCAGCAGGTGTTGGAAGAGGGTAGTGGGGATGATGAGGTCTTTGACCCATCATGGCGTGAGGAACAGGAAGGTGGTGGGAGCAGCTCTGAGGAAGAGATTCCCCCAACGGTCCAAACAGGAGGGAGAGGTAGACTGCAGACTCGGTTACCTAAAAAAAAAAAAAAAAAGACTCGGTTACCTGTAGCCTCCACTTTGACACCCGTTCGGAGCAAAAGCCAAAACGGGCGCTCCCAGGACTTGCAGTGCGTGGTCCTTTTTTGACACAGTTGCAGATGACATTTGCTATGTCAAATGCAAGCTGTGTAATCAAAAAGTCAAACGAGGTAATAGTGCCAACAACCTCAATACCACAAATATGTGGAAACATGTGCGGACCAAGCATGTGGTGGAGTTACAAAGACACACTGGAGACGTAGGCCAACCTACAGCACCACCTACATCTTCAGCTTGTGTTGGAGCCTCTTCCTCCAGCTCACACACAGCTGTTTCGGCTTCCTCACAGGATCGCCATGGAAGAACCTCTGTCACTGGTGTACAGAGACCCAGTTTAATTCCACCCACAGCACCAAGTTCCCTGTCATCCTCACACTCCCAGGCCACTGTACAGCCATCGGTAGCACAGGCATGGGAGAAAAGGCGGCCCTGCTCGGCAAACCATCCCCGAGCACAGGCTCTGAATGCTGGCATTGCAAAACTCCTGTCCCTTGAAATGCTAGTCATTCAGGCTGGTGGAGACTGACACATTCCGTAACTTAATAGCATTGGCAGTCCCACTATACAACGTGCCCAGCTGCTTTTATTTCAGCAGGTAAGTCGTCCCTACCCTGCAAAAGCATGTGGAGGGAAAAATTAATCATGCGCTACTAAACGCCGTCATTAGCAAGGTCCACCTGACCACCGATGCGTGGACCAGTACCCATGGACAGGGACGATACCTTTCCCTCACTGCCCATTGGGTCAATGTTGTGGAGCCGGGTACAGATCTTGCGAGTGGCGCTGTACGTGTTCTGCCAACTCCAAGGATTGCAGGAATCCAGTCTGTACACATTGACTCCTCCTCCTACTCCAGTTCCTCAGAATCATCGCTGCAGGAGCCGTCACGGTCTACCTCAACATGGACCCGTGAACGCTTACCTGTTACGACCGATATGAGCACAGCCGTGGCAAAAAATCAACAGGCCATCCTGAAATTAATTTCAATGGGGAATCGAAGCCATACAGCGCAGGAGCTCTGGAATGCCATAAAGCAGGAGAGCGACGTGTGGTTTGTGCCAGCGAATCTCCAGCCAGGCTTTGTAGTGTGTGACAATGGCCGAAATCTGGTGGCAGCTCTGGGCCTAGGCAACCTGACTCACATACCATGTCTGGCACATGTGCTCAACTTGGTCGTGCAGAGTTTTTTGAGGGACTATCCGGATCTTGATTAATTGCTGCACTAGGTCCGCCTAGAGTGCGATCACTTGCGGCGTTCCAGCATGGCCAGATCACACATTGCAGCTCTGCAACGCCGATTCCGCCTTCCGGAACATCGCATCATATGTGACCTACCCACCAGGTGGAATTCCACGCTGCATATGTTGGAGCGGTTGTGTGAGCAGCAGGCAGCAGTAATGGAGTACTAGCTGAATCAGGCACAATCAACCACCACTGAGTGGGCCTCTATGAAGGACATCTGCCACGTTTTGTGTGTGTTTGATGTCTCAATGCGGATGGCGAGTGCAGATGATGCACTAGTCAGAATGACTGTCCCCCTTATCTGCCTGCTTCAAAAAACACTGCAAGCACTAAGGGATGAGGTTTTGGAAGAGGTGGAGGATGAGGAGTCACAAATTCCATCACCTTCTGGACAGTCAGCGCAACGTGGTTCCTCACAAAGGCCTAGGCAGGGGACACTTTGTGAGGAGGATGAGGAGGAGTCAATGGAGGAGGAAGACATCGCTCCAGAGGGAGGTACACAATGCTCTAGTCAGTATGTAGAGCGAGGGTGGGGTGATGCAGAGCAGGCAGAGATGATGCCTCTTGCAGGGGACAGCGTTTCTTGTCCAGTTGGGAGTCTGCAGCACATGGTTGATTTCATGCTGCAGTGCCTGAGAAACGACCGCCGCCGCACCGCCCACATTCTCACCACGTCTGATTATTGGGTGTACACCCTCCTAGACCCTCGCTACCGGGACAACTTACAAAGCCTCATAACACCATTGAACCGGGAGCGTAAAATGCGGGAGTACCAAGACACACTGGTGCAATCCATCATGTTCTCCATTCCAGCCGAGAGCACTGCTGCTGCTACTGCCTTACAAAGCAGCTCTGTGCGTCGAGGCAGTGGAGGAAGCTCTGCACCAAGACGAAGCAGAAGCAGCATCTCTGCACAGGGCAAGACCAGTATGGCCCAAATGTGGTGAAGTTTTGTGTCACCGCCACAAATGTCTACACCAACACAGACGGCTCCAGTCAGCAGGAGGCAATGTTTCCGTCAGATGGTGACAGACTACTTGTCTTGCCCTCTCAGTGTACTCCCAGACTGCTCTTCCCCCTTCAAGTTTTGGGTCTCTAAGCTGGATACATGGCCAGAGCTTAGCCAGTATGCATTGGAGGTGCTGGCTTGCCCTGCTGCTAGTGTATTATCGGAGCGTGTCTTTAGTGCCGCAGGTGGTGTACTAACAGACCGTCGCATGCGACTATCCTCCGATAACGTTGACCGGCTTACTTTTCTGAAAATGAACAAGGCATGGATCTCGCCTGAATTTGCCTGTGCGGTTTCCGATTAAATAACTGGTTGGCAATAGTATCCATGTCTCCTGTTCTGTTCATCTTTCTACCACCTGAACTGTACTCCCTGGGCTCCAACACTGCCAGTTGCTACTCAGAAGTGCCGTGTGCACAGAGAAAAACACAAGCTCCTGTGTTAGTGGGGTTCAGTATCGCCAGCTGTTCCCCTGCTGTGTGTCCGGTAAGAAGTCTCCTGCTCCCTCCACATGCACACAACATCAGATGTCTAACTTGCTCCACATAGGGAAGAGCCGACACCCTGATTGATATGCTCAAAACCTGAAAAACGTCAGCTTTCCAACCATAAAATGATGAATTTTAGTACCAACTATGTACAAATATACATTTTAAATATAAGCGCATATATGCACATGGCGAGTACAAATGCTAACCAAAAACCCTACATAGGTTATAGGGGTTGAAATGAATGTATAAAAGTACATTTCATAATCCATTATTGCTGCTTAAGGAACGGTATCTCCACCTGTAAGATACTGACAATGGATGTATGACTAGTCATCATCATCAACATGAGTTATATATGTGACAGTGCAAAATACACAGAATGAGGCCAACTGTAAGTTCACACTCCATATATGACAGTTCCTGCATGTAATCCTGATAATAAGGTGCAATAATCATGCATAACCTATAAAAAGTTCATCCTGCATAGTGAAAATACCAATGTAAACCTGCAAGTGCAGGTGAAACAACGCCAACGGATAGAAAAGGTTTATGCTATCTAGGTATCACAGTGCATAGCTACTGATGGACAATGGCGATATAATACTGTACCTCAATAAAGGCAGCGGCACCCCTCATGCTTGTTTGGCTTGTAGCTTCTTCAAGAGGGACGTGCGTGTTTGGTTGCTCATAGGTGCATGTTTATACAGGAAATCGGTCATGATGGCGTCTTTGGAGCGGCCCTACCGCTGACGAATGCTGCGCAACGTCACTGCAAGTGAGCGTCATATACCGTATTTTTCGAACTATAAGACGCACCGGACTATAAGACGCACCCAGGTTTTAGAGGTGGAAAATAGGGAAAAATATATTTGAAGCAAAAAATGTGGTAAAATATTTAATAACATACTATTATATGTGGTGTTATTATATATAATAGTATGTTATTATGTTGGAAGCTACGGGTAGGAGATGGTGCTGCGGGACCAGTGTGGTGTCTGTAAACTACTATGTGAAGACGCTGGAGGGTGAGTATAAGGCCGGGGTCACACATGCGAGAAACTCGCACGATTTTGTGTGAGTCTCTCGCATGAACACCCGGCACTGCCGCCGGCACTCAGACTGGATCGTGCGGCTGCATAGAAATACATGCTGCATAGAAATAGAGACAGATGATAGAGACAGAGTTGATAGCGATAGATGATAGAGACAGATGATAGAGACAGAGATGATAGAGACAGAGATGATAGAGATGATAGAGACAGATGATAGAGACAGAGATGATAGAGATGATAGAGACAGATGATAGAGACAGATGTTAGAGACAGAGATGATAGAGACAGAGATGATAGAGACAGAGATGATAGAGACAGAGATGATAGAGACAGATGATAAGAGACAGAGGTGATAGAGACAGATGATAGAGACAGAGATGATAGAGACAGAGATGATAGAGACAGAGATGATAGAGACAGATATGATAGAGACAGATGATAGAGACAGAGATGATAGAGACAGAGATGATAGAGGCAGAGATGATAGAGATGATAGAGACAGATGATAGAGACAGAGATGATAGAGACAGATGATAGAGACAGAGATGATAGAGACAGAGATGATAGAGACAGATGATAGAGACAGATGATAGAGACAGAGATGATAGAGACAGATGATAGAGACAGAGATGATAGAGACAGAGATGATAGAGACAGAGATGATAGAGACAGATGATAAGAGACAGAGGTGATAGAGACAGATGATAGAAACAGAGATGATAGAGACAGAGATGATAGAGACAGAGATGATAGAGACAGATATGATAGAGACAGATGATAGAGACAGAGATGATAGAGACAGAGATGATAGAGGCAGAGATGATAGAGATGATAGAGACAGATGATAGAGACAGAGATGATAGAGACAGATGATAGAGACAGATGATAGAGACAGAGATGATAGAGACAGAGATGATAGAGACAGATGATAGAGACAGAGATGATAGAGACAGATGATAGAGACAGATGATAGAGACAGAGATGATAGAGACAGATGATAGAGACAGATGATAGAGACAGATGATAGAGACAGATGACAGAGATGATAGAGACAGATGATAGAGACAGAGATGATAGAGACAGATGATAGAGACAGATTATAGAGACAGATGATAGAGACAGAGATGATAGAGACAGATGATAGAGACAGATGATAGAGTCAGAGATGATACAGACAGATGATAGAGACAGATGATAGAGACAGAGATGATAGAGACAGATGATAGAGACAGATGATAGAGACAGATGATAGAGACAGAGATGATAGAGACAGATGATAGAGACAGAGATGATAGAGACAGAGATGAGAGACAGATCATAGAGACAGAGATGATAGAGACAGATGATAGAGACAGATGATAGAGACAGAGATGATAGAGACAGAGTTGATAGAAATGTGACACGTATGCGTTTCATATGCGCATGATGCGCTGCAAAAAAAACGCAAGTGTGAAAGTAGCCTAACCTTTTAATTAATTCTCTGTTGTACAGTGGGTCTGAAGGACCTGTGATGACATCATGAAGAGGCAGGGCTTTGGTCATGTGATGCTCCAGCCCACCCTCTTCATGACCTCATCACAGGTCCTTCACAGGAGCATTCAGGCTCCCATCAGCACAGCCCCAGGCTGTCAGGTATGCCAGCTGCTCCTGCTGCCTCCTTCTCCTTCAGACACCGATCTGCCCAGCCGCTGCAGGAATCAGGCGCTGGGGAAACTGTGTGGCTCTGTGATCTGCTGCTCCCCCGCTCACTGCTCAGCTGATAGGTGGGCGGGGAAGCGGCTGATTAATATTCACTGCACTTAAGTAGGGACCAGGGGTTTCCCAGCGCTTGTTTCCTGCAGCAAAGGGGATATTTTCTTGCCTCCTGCTGATCCCACTCCACCGCTGCCCCCTGCCCCCCTCCCCACATGTTACATTCCGACCATAAAACGCACCCACACTTTCCTCCCAAATTTGGAGGAAAAAAAGTGCGTCTTATGGTCCAAAAAATACGGTAAATGACAGACGCTCCCCTACCCGATGCATCAGAGCAGGAAGGCAGTGTTGGCGGAAAAACTGTCGTGCAAGCATACATGCACTTCCCCTCTTCAACTTTCTACAAGCGAAAAGCGCATGAGTGCTGGCGCAGCCTTTATTGACGTAGAGTATGATATCGCCATTCGCCATCAGTGGCTATGCACTGTCTGATACATAGATAGCATATACCTTTGCTATCCATTGCCTTTGTTTCACCTGCACTTGCAGGCACCCACAGCAATTTTATCTATGCACGATGCATTTTTTATCGGTTATGCTTGATCATTGATTATTGCGCCATATTATCATGAGTCCATGATGGACATTTAATATATGGGGTGTCAAGTAACAGTTTTCCTCAATGAGCGTATTTTTAACTGTCACATAAAACTTGTAATGATGATGATGACTAGTACTACATCCATTGTCTGCACTATATTACGCCTCCCGAAGAAGCAGTGCGAAACGCGCGTCGGGGCAGAGGGACGTCCGAGGAGTTTTCTTTAGCAGCTCATAGGTATGTTCATTGTTAACAACCAGGTAATTTGACTTTATCTTCATGCCTTATGTATGATGTGGCACTATTGTGGGAACCTATTTAATTTGGGCCCCTGATACCAAGACCCTGTGGGCATTAAATTTTACTACTTGGCTTTGTTTGCCATAAAATGGCTGCTAATAGTTATTTACTCCTATGGATTCAGCATCCCTCTTAGTAATTTTTGCTTGTTATAGCAAATTTTAATATATGTATACTCATATGCCATTAGCAAATTGTTGCTCATATTACACTATGTACTTTTTTTTGATTAATAAAATATTGTATTTTTATACCATTCAGTGGCATACATTATCAATTTGTTCCCACTATTTGTGAATACTATATTACGGGTGTACATAGCATTCCTTAGGGAGCATTCATTTCTTCAGAAATGTACTTGTATGCATTCATTTCAACCCCTATAGTTTTTTTTTTTTTTTGTGTTGCATTTCTTGTTGCCATGTGCATATATGTGTTTATATTTTAAATGTCTTTATTTCAATATTTTTTAATTCAATACATCATTTTATGGTCCTAGTAAAGCTTATGTTTCTCTTGTTTGGAGTATATACATTTAGAAGTGCCACTGAACAAGGCAACTGCTCTATATGTGATTTCTATACCCTCCTTGACCCTGGGCTTCAACACCGCCAGTTGCTGTTTAGAAGTGCTGGATGCACAGATAAAAACACTCGCTCCTGTGTTTGTGGGTTCAGTAACGCCAACTTTTTCCCTGCTGTGTGTCCGGCAATAATTCCTGCTACCTCCAAATAAAAGTTACACCAGAGATTACACTTGATCATACTAGGCCTCAGCCTACACCCTCCTTGACCCTGGGCTTAAACACCGCCAGTTGCTGCTCAGAAGTGCTGGATGCACAGATAAAAACACTCTCTCCTGTGTTTGTGGGTTCAGTAACGCCAGCTGTTCCCCTGCTGTGTGTCCGGCAATAATTCCTGCTACCTCCACATGCTCAAAACAACATGAGATGTCTAACTGGCTACACATAGGGATGAGGCTACACCCTTATTGATATGCTCCAAACGAGAAAAACGGCAGCTTTCAAACCATAAACTGATTAATCGTTGTCCCTAATATGTTCCAAAATAATTTTTAAATATAAGTGCATATATGCACATGTCGAATACAAATGCAAAAAAAAAGCCTACATATGGTATAGGGCAGTGATGGCGAACCTTGACACTCCATCAGTTGGAGAACTAAAACTCCCAGCATGCCTCAACTGCTGCAAGGTTGCAAGGGCATACTGCGAGTTGCAATTTTACAACAGCTGGAGTGCCAAGGTTAGCCATAACTGGTATAGGGGTTGAAATGAATGCATACAAGTACATTTCATAATCCATTGTTGCTTAAGGAACGGGATCTACACCTGTAATACAGTGCTAACAAAGGATGTAGTACTACTCATCATCATCATTACTTATATTTGTGACAGTAAAAAATACACTTATTTAGGCCAACTCTTAGTTCACACCCCATATATGAAAGGTCCTGCATCTAATCCTGATAATAAGGCTCAATAATCATGCATAACCTATAAAAAGTGCATCGTGCATACTGACAATAGCAAGTTATACCTGCAAGTGCAGGTGAAAAAACGCCAACTGATCGAAAAGGTTTATGTTATCTAGGTATCAGAGTGAATAGTGACAGCTGGACAATGGCGATATAATACTGTACCTCAATAAAGGCTGCGGCACTCCTCCCGCGCGTTTTGCTTGTAGCTCCTTCAAGAGGGGACGTGCAGGTATGTTTGCTCATAGGTGCATGTTTAGAGAGTAAAGCAGTCATGAGAACGGCTTTGTGTTGTCGCTACGCTAGCACTGATGAACGCTGCACAACGTGACTGCAAGTCAGCGTCATATGACGCACAGACGCTCCCCTACCCAACGCGTCAGAGCAGGAAGCCAGTCTGTGCATCCAAACAAACGCGCAAGCATACATGCACTTACCCTCTTCATCAAGCTAGAAGCAAAACGAGCGTGAGTGGTGCCGCAGCCTTTATTGAGGTAGAGTATTATATCGCCATTCGGCATCAGTGGCTATGCAGTCTGATCGATAGCATATACCTTATCTATCCGTTGGCATGGTTTCACCTGCACTGGCAGGCATACATATCAATTTTCACTATGCACGATGCACTTTTTCTAGGTTATGCTTGATCAGATCATTGATTATTGCGCCATATTATCAGGATTACATGCTGGACCTTTAATATATGTGCTGAGCCTGTTAACTAACATTTTTCTGCAATGACTGTATTTTTTACTGTCACATATAACTTGTAATGATGATGATGAGAAGTTGTACATTCATTGTCTACACTATATTACAGGTGTACATACTGTTACTTAGGCAGCATTAATGGATTATGAAATGAACTTGTATGCATTCACTTCAACCACTATACCCTTTATTTTTGTGTTTTTGGTTGCATTTCTTGTCTCCATGTGCATATATGCGTTTATATTTTTTATGTTTTTATTTCTATATTTTTCAATTCAATTCATCATTTTATGGTAGTAAAGCTTATTTTTATCTTGTTTGGAGTATATACATTTTGAAGTTTCACGTAACAAGGCAACTACTCTATTTTGTATTTCTACACCCTCCTTGACCCTGGCTCCAACACCGCCAGTTGCTGCTCGGAAGCGCTGTCTGCACAGTGAACACTTGCTCCTGTGTTATTGGGGTTCAATAAAGTCAGCTGATCCCCAGCTGTGTAGCTGGTAAGAAGTCCTGCTGCCTCCAATTTCAAGTTACAACAGATTAGTAAGTTGCTCATACTAGGCCTCAGCCTACACCCTAACTGACCCTGGGCTCCAACACCGCCAGTTGCTGCTCGGAAGTGCCGTCTGCACAGTCAACACTTGCTCCTGTGTTATTGGGGTTCAGTGATGTCAGCTGATCCCCAGCTGTGTAGCTGGCAATCTTTCCTGCTCTGTCCACACTCACCCAAGTTCAGATTTTCAACTTGGTCCAATTTTTCCTCTGCCTCCACCCTGTTCTACTCTGATCCCTGGGCTCCAACACCGCCAGTTGCTGCTAGGAAGTGCTGTATGCACAGTCAACACTGGCTCCTGTGTTACTGGGGTACAGTAATGCCAGCTGTTCCCCTACTGTGTGTCCGGCAAGAAGTCCTGCTGCCTCTAATTTCAAGTTACAACAGATTAGAAATTTGCTCATACTAGGCCTCTGCCTCCACTCTGGTCCCTGGGCTCCAACACCGCCAGTTGCTTCTCGGAAGTGCTGTATGCACAGATAAAAACACTCGCTCCTGTGTTCATGGGGTTCAGTAATGCCAGCTGTTCCCCTACTGTGTGTACGGCAAGAAGTCCTGCTGCCTCCAATTTCAATTACACCAGATTAGGAAGTTGCTCATAATAGGCCTCAGCCTACACCCTGACTGACCCTGGGCTCCAACACCGCCAGTTGCTGCTCGGAATTGCCGTCTGTACAGTCAACACTTGCTCCTGTGTTATTGGGGTTCAGCAATGTCAGCTGATCCCCAGCTGTGTAGCTGGCAATCTTTCCTGCTCTGTCCAAACTCACCCAAGTTCAGATTTTCAACTTGGTCCAATCATCAGGGTTGCCGGTGATCAATTGTTCTGGTCTCATCTTTGATTCCTGTTCACTTTGTAGCCTGCTGTTTCGTGCCTGCATCTTCTGCTAACAGATAAGACATTTTCTTCTTTTTGTTTTTTCTGCTTGCTTTTTGCATTTTGTCCTGCACTTCTGTGGGGGTCTGCCGGGTCCCCTCCGGGGGCTTGTGCTCCTCTCAGTTTAGTTAAGCCACTGTTGTTTGTTCATTTGCCTTTTCCAGTTTTTTCAGTGGCTGCTGTTTAGTTTTTGTTACACCAGAGAACTAATTTAGGTGGTAGAGGTCGTGTGATCTCAGGTGTTTTTGTAATTAGTAGTGTTGGTACTTTTCAGGGTTTTTTGGGGTTGCAGTAAGTGTCCTTCCTATCCTTTTCTATTTAGGAAGTTTGGGCCCCAGCGTTTGCTCATACTATTTTCTATCTGTGTCTGTATTTCTTCTTGTCTAACCGCCATTGCATGTTTGGGGCTTTCTATGTTCTTTGGGGATCTGCTATGGGGCAGATAGTTTTCCTCTTTCTGTCTTTAGGTGTAGTTAGCTTCTCAGGCTGTGACGAGGCGTCTAGGACCGACGTAGGTATGCTCCACGGCTGCCTTTAGTTGTGGTGGTTAGTCAGGGTACTGCAATCCCATAGATTCCAACCTCTCTAGTGTATTTCCTTTTTTGCTTGCTCTCCTCAGCTACCAAATCATAACAGCCGACTCTATGGTGCCTGCAGTATAGGTGCTTCCTATGTGGGCTGCGGGATATGTAACTAAAGGCTGTTTCCGTAGTGCCAATAGGACAAGCTCCCCCTGTAGGACTGTGGGATTCGGTAACTGCGGCCGGCTTGCAGCCTTTCAACTTTATTTTTCATGGGTACCTTCAGCTACCCATCCGGGTTCCAGTACCATCAGCTGGTTCTCGGCAGTGCCTTTGGCCTAGGTGCCTCCATCTCGGTATCCAAGTTCCAGCAACGTCTGCTGGTCCTTGGTAGTGCTTTGTAGCACAGGTACCTCCTGCTTAGTTACCGTGTCCCAGTACCATCAGCTGGTCCTCGGTTGTGCCATTGGCTCTGTTCCTTCTGCTGCCCCTCCGGGTTCCAGCACAGTCAGCTGGTCCTCGTTACTTCCATTGGCTCTTGTACCTTCTGCTACCCGTCCGGGTTCCAGTACCGTCAGCTGGCTCTCGGCAGTGCCTTTGGCCTAGGTGCCTCCATCTCGGTATCCGAGTTCCAGCAACGTTTGCTGGTCCTTGGTAGTGCTTTGTAGCACAGGTACCTCCTGCTTAGTAACCGAGTCCCAGTACCATCAGCTGGTCCTCGGTTGTGCCATTGGCTCTGTTCCTTATGCTGCCCCTCCGGGTTCCAACACAGTCAGCTGGTCCTCGTTACTTCCATTGGCTCTTGTACCTTCTGCTACCCGTCCGGGTTCCAGTACCGTCAGCTGATTCTCGGCAGTGCCTTTGGCCTAGGTGCCTCCATCTCGGTATCCGAGTTCCAGCAACGTCTGCTGGTCCTTGGTAGTGCTTTGTAGCACAGGTACCTCCTGCTTAGTAACCGTGTCCCAGTACCGTCAGCTGGTCCTCGGTAGTGCCATTGGCTCTTGTTCCTTCTACTACCCATCCGGGTTCCAGGACAGTCAGCTGGTGCTCGGCAGTTACTCAGCCTTCTTGTACCCTCAGCTACATTTCCAAGTTGAAGATTTTTTAAATGTTTTTTTGGTAATCACTCTGGATCTCCCTGACTACAACACTGAAGACGACGACCCTGAAGACGACGACCCTGAAGACCACCCCGAAGAAGACGACGACCCCTAAGACGAGGACCCTGAAGACGACGACCCTGAAGACCACCCGAAGAAGAGAGACGACGACGAGCCTGAACACCACCCCAAAGAAGAACAAAAAGATTACCCAGAAGAAGATGACCAACAGGACAAAGAAGATGAAGACAACCGACAAGATACAGAACAAGAGACAGAAGACCAAGAAGCAGAAGAACATTAAGCATAAGACCAAAAATCAGAGCAAAATATATGCTCTAAATTATAAGCAGAAGAAGACTAAGCAGTAGTGTTGAGCATTCCGATACCGCAAGTATCGGGTATCGGCCGATATTCGCGTTATCGGAATTCCGATACTTAATTCCGATACTTTTTCAATATCGTATACCGGAATCGGAAGTTCCCATAATTCTTTGAGAGGCAATGTGATTTTAGTCAGCCAATGAGGAATCCTACGAAGTGTGGGCACATCCTGTAATGCTGCGGTCATCTTAACTAATGGCATGGCTGTGATTGGCTGCTGAAATGATGTCAGAATGCACTATAAAAGGCGCCGCCGCCATTTTAGCGTCACTGTGCTGTGAATTCAGATAGGGACAGAACGCTACTCTGCTGACTCTGAGGGACAGTTAGAGATTGCGATTTAGTGTACTGTGCTGTAGGCAGGCTAGCACCAACCGCTGTGTAAAGCTTCCTTTTGCCTGCAGTGTTGTTTTAACAGCTCTGCAAGGTGTGTGTGAGTGCAGGTGACGCTGCAGTTTGCTCTGCATCCAACGCTGTCTGTAGGCATCTGCACGTGTCACTCACAGACTCTTTTTTTTTTCTTCAGTGTAATTCTTGCAGCTCCATGCAATTTAACTATTAGTGTGACGCGCTTCCATCCGTATCCAATACATTGGTTGCAAACACTATAGAAGTAGACAAAGGAGTAGCCTTTCACAGATTGTGGACAGTTGTGTTTCAGTGTTCACTTCAGTCTGTGTTTTTTATTTTTTGAGTGCATATCACGCTCCAGTTACTTGTTCAAGCACTGCTGCTTGTACTCTGCTGAGCGTGTCTCAGTGGCTCATCCTTTTCATTTTTCTCCAATTGGTGCTTCTCCATTATATTTGAAAAAAATCTAATCTATTAGTGTGACGCGCTTCCATCCGTATACAATACATTGGTTGCAAACACTATAGAAGTAGACAAAGGAGTAGCCTTTCACAGATTGTGAATAGTTGTGTTTCAGTGTTCACTGCAGTCTGTGAGGTATTTTATTTTATTTTTTTTTAAATGCAGATCACGCTCCATTTACTTCTTCAACCACCGCTGCGTGTACTCTGCTGAGTGTCTGTCACTGGCTCATCCTTGTCATTTTTCTAAAATTGGTGCTGCTTTATTCTATTTAAAATAATTCAAATCTATTACAGTGATGTGCTTCCATCCGTATACAATACATTGGTTGCAAACAATATAGAAGTAGACAAAGGAGTAGCCTTTCACAGATTGTGGACAGTTGTGTTTCAGTGTTCACTTCAGTCTGTGTTTTTTATTTTTTGAGTGCATATCACGCTCCAGTTACTTATTCAAGCACTGCTGCTTGTACTCTGCTGAGCGTGTCTCAGTGGCTCATCCTTTTCATTTTTCTCCAATTGGTGCTTCTCCATTATATTTGAAAAAAATCTAATCTATTAGTGTGACGCGCTTCCATCCGTATCCAATACATTGGTTGCAAACACTATAGAAGTAGACAAAGGAGTAGCCTTTCACAGATTGTGGACAGTTGTGTTTCAGTGTTCACTTCAGTCTGTGTTTTTTATTTTTTGAGTGCATATCACGCTCCAGTTACTTGTTCAAGCACTGCTGCTTGTACTCTGCTGAGCGTGTCTCAGTGGCTCATCCTTTTCATTTTTCTCCAATTGGTGCTTCT
Source organism: Oophaga sylvatica (assembly GCA_033576555.1). Lineage (NCBI taxonomy): Eukaryota > Metazoa > Chordata > Amphibia > Anura > Dendrobatidae > Oophaga > Oophaga sylvatica. Next base: position 755,867,321 of record JARQOD010000001.1, on the reverse strand, counting down.
CCATTATATTTGAAAAAAATCTAATCTATTAGTGTGACGCGCTTCCATCCGTATACAATACATTGGTTGCAAACACTATAGAAGTAGACAAAGGAGTAGCCTTTCACAGATTGTGGACAGTTGTGTTTCAGTGTTCACTTCAGTCTGTGTTTTTTTATTTTTTGAGTGCATATCACGCTCCATTACTTGTTCAACACTGCTGCTTGTACTCTGCTGAGCGTGTCCAGTGGCTCATCCTTTCATTTCTCCCATTGGTGCTTCTCCATTAATTGAAAAAAATAGGAGTAGCCTTTCACAGATTGTGAATAGTTGTGTTTCAGTGTTCACTGCAGTCTGTGAGGTATTTATTTATTTATTTTTTTAAATGCAGATCACGCTCCATTTACTTCTTCAACCACCGCTGCGTGTACTCTGCTGAGTGTCCCGTCACTGCTCATCCTTGTCATTTTCTAAAATTGGTGCTGCTTTATTCTATTTAAATAATTCAAATCTATTACAGTGACGTGCTTCCATCCGTATACAATACATTGGTTGCAAACAATATAGAAGTACACAAACGGCCTTTCACAGCTACTGAACATGGGTTTTTAATTTTTAACTAAAATATGTATTTTTTCAAATGACACAAATATAAGTAATGTTGAAGAGGAATAGTCCTACATCCATTGTTTGCACAATATTACAGGTGTACATCATGTCCCTTAATCAACAATGTATTATTATATTTACTTGTATGCTTTTATTTAAAAGCCAAGAACACAGAAGGATAACCTTCGCACTGCAGCTGTTGTCAAAGTTCAACCCACATTATGCACTTCCAACATTGCAGCATTTGAGGCATGATGTGAGTTGGATTTGTCAAAGTTATGGAGTGAGAAGGTTCACCATCAGTACCCTATAGCATAAGTATGCTTTTGTGTTAGCATTTGTGTTAGACATGTGGATATCTGCCATAATATGTCACAATTATTTAGTTACAGATTTGTTACCAACACTAATCATTGAATGGTTTTAAATTTGACGTTTCACTTGTTTACAGCTTAGAAATAAGGGTGTAGCCTGATATCTATGTGTAGCACTAGCCACTTTAACATGTCATGTTTTTTTCAACATGTGTAGCTAGGTAGCAGTAATTTTTGCCGGACACACAGCAGGGGAACAGCAGGCGTTACTGAACCCCACAAACACATCATCGATTGTTTTGATCTGTGCATCCAACACTTCTGAGCCCAGGGTCAAGGAGGGTGTAGCCTGAGGCCTAGTATGAGATGTTTGAACTTTAATTTGAACTTTAATTTGGAGTTAGCAGCATTAATTTTTGTCAGACACGCAGCAGGGGAACAGCAGGCGTTACTGAACCCCACTATCACTATAGCTTGTGTATTGGTCTGTGGACACGACACTTCTGAGCAGCAACTGGCAGTGTTGTAGCCCAGGGAGTATAGCTCAGGTGGTAGAAAGATGAACATAACAGGAGACATGGAAAACGTTGCCAACCAGTTAGTTAATCTGAAACCGGACAGGCAAATTCAGGCGAGATCCATGCCTAGTTCATTTTCAGAAAAGTAAGCCGTTCTACATTATCGGAGGATAGTCGCATGCAACGGTCTGTTAGTACACCACCTGCAGCAGTAAAGACGCGCTCCGATAATACACTGGCAGCAGGCAAGCCAGCACTCCAATGCATACTGGCTAAGCTCTGGCCATGTATCCAGCTTAGAGACACAAAACTTGAATGGGGAAGAGCCATCTGGGAGTACACTGAGAGGGCAAGACATGTAGTCTGTCACCATCTTACGGAAATGTTGCCTCCTGCTGACTGGAGCCGTCTCGGATGGTGTAGACATTGGTGGCGCTGCCACAAAACTTCGACACATTTGGAACATACTGTTCTTGCCCTGTGCAGAGGCGCTGCTTGTGCTCCCTCTTGTTGCAGAGCTGTCTCCACTGCCTCGACGCACAGAGCTGCTTTGTAAAGCAGTAGCAGCAGCAGTGCTCTCGGCTGGAATGGAGAACATTATGGATTGCACCAGTGTGTCTTGGTACTTCCGCATTTTACGCTCCCGGTTCAACGGTGTGATGAGGCTTTGTAAGTTGTCCCGGTAGCGAGGGTCTAGGAGGGTGTACACCCAATAATCAGACGTGGTGTGAATGTGTTCGATGCGGCGGTCGTTTCTCAGCCACTGCAGCATGAAATCAACCATGTGCTGCAGACTCCCAACTGGCCAAGAAACGTTGTCCCCTGCAAGAGGCGTCATCTCTGCCTGCTGTGCATCACCCCACCCTTGGTCTACATACTGACTAGAGCATTGTCTACCTCCCTCTGGAGCGATGTCTTCCTCCTCCATTGACTCCTCCTCATCCTCCTCACACAGTCCTTCAAATACATATAAATTTACAAAATTTAAAACTCAAAATTTAAAAACTTTGTATCATAATTCTGTAACATCAGTTTATGGAAACACAATAGCATTACAAAAGGATAGACAAAAAATGTACATTATGTGCTTTGTAAATACATTAAAAGTTTGTAATGGTTATGAAAATATAGACAGCGACTCTGGAGGTTCAATTGTTGATACAGCATGGTACTTTGAAAGTCCTCCAGCCCTTTGTGAGGAACCACGTTGCGCTGACTGTCCAGAAGGTGATGGAATTTGTGACTCCTCATCCTCCACCTCTTCCAAAACCTCATGCCTTAGTGCTTGCAGTGTTTTTTGAAGCAGGCAGATAAGGGGACAGTCAGGCTGACTAGTGCATCATCTGCACTCGCCATCCGCGTTGACTCATCAAACGCACGCAAAACGTGGCAGATATCCTTCATAGAGTTATTCGCCACTCATTACACTGGCAGTGGCTGCCCATTCATTATAGGATCCAATTCTAATTACTGGTTCACACCAACAAAGCTCTCCACAGCGCAGCACCCCCCTACATCTCCTCCCTTATTTATATTTATCGGCCTAACCGACTGCTGCACTCTGCAAACGACCTTCGACTAACCTCTGCACTAATCCGTACCTCCCACTCCCAACTCCAAGACTTCTCCCGCGCTGCGCCAATCCTCTGGAATGCTCTACCCCAAGAAATTAGGACTATCCGCAATTTGGATGGTTTCAGGCGCTCCCTCAAAACACATTTGTTCACAGTGGCCTATCACATTCACTAATCAAAGTCATTCTATGTGTAATTCTGTGTGTGTAGCCCATTCACTATCTCCATGCATCCCTCACTCCCTTAAAATGGCTGGACCATCATTGTAAAAACACCATTGTATATAAACACCTGTACTTTGTATCTCCCCCACCTCATTGTAGATTGTAAGCTTTCACCAGCAGGGGCGGCTGATTTTGCTTTAATTATTGTATTGTTAACGTTGTTACTTATGACTTGTGTTTTGAAACTGTTAAACTGTAAAGCACTGCGGAATATTATGGCGCTATATAAATAAATAATATTATTATTCTTATTATAGAGGCCCACTCAGTAGTGGTGAAGTGTGAACGGCGCAAATTGCGAGTTGACTGCGCCTGATGCAGCTGATACTCCATTACTGTTGGCTGCTGCTCACACAACCCTCCAACATATGTAACGAGGAATTCCACCTGGTGGGTACGTCACATATGATGCGATGTTCATGAAGGTGAAATCTGCGTTGCAGAGCTGCAATCAGCGATCTGGCCATGCTGGAACGTCGCAAGTGAGCGCACTCTAGGCGGACCTTGTGCAGCAGTGCATCAAGATCCGGATAGTCCCTCAAAAAACTCTGCACGACCAAGTTGAGCACATATGACAGACATGGTATGTGAGTGAGGTTGCCAAGGCCCAGAGCTGACACCAGATTTCGGCCATTGTCACACACTACCAAGCCTGCCTGTAGATTCTCTTCCAAAAACCACACGTCGCTCTCCTGCTTTATGGCATTACAGAGCTCCTGCGCTGTGTGGCTAAGATTCCCCATGGAAATTAATTTCAGGACGGCCTGTTGACATTTGGACACGGCTGTGCTCATATCGGTCGCAACAGGTAAACGTTCACGGGTCCATGTGGAGGTAGACCGTGACGGCTCCTGCAGCGATGATTCTGAGGAACTGGAGTAGGAGGAGGAATCAATGTGTACAACTTGATTCCTGCAATCCTTGGAGTTGGCAGAACACGTACAGCGCCACTCGCAAGATCAGTACCCGCTGCACAACATTGACCCAATGGGCAGTGAGGGAAAGGTATTGTCCCTGGCCATGGGTGTTAGAACCCTCTTGTTAGGTTTTGTTTCAGTTTGCTGGTCACATGACCTTTTTTCCCTATTTAGTCTGGCTCCGCCCTTCTGGCTTTGCTTGACTTCATTGTATTATCTACTGTTAAGCTAGCCGGGTGCTTAGGTGCCTTAATCTGTGAGTTTTGCTTGATGTTAGGATCACAAAGTATTTATTTTTCTGTTTAATTATCCATGCTACAATTTATGTTAGGAGGTGTCCACCTTTTCTCCCAGTCCCTAGATCTTGTAGGGATTACTCCCTCGCAACTATAGGTCTTCGTTCACACTAGATGAGGACTTTAGCGGGTCTGGTCGCAGGATCAGGTTCCCCGTTACATCGTAGGATTCAGCTTAGTTGTATTGTAGGGACAGAATTCCCTTCTTTCCTTACTGGTTGTAGCAGATCATAACAATGGGTACTGGTCCACGCATCGGTGGTCAGGTGGACCTTGCTACTGAGGGCTTTTAGTAGCGCATGTTTAATTTTTCCCTCAACATGCTTTTGCAGACCAGGGACGGCTTGCCTGCTGAAATGAAATCGGCTTGGCACATTGTATTGTGGGACTGACAATGATATTCAGTTACGGAAACTGTCTGTCTCCACCAGCCTGAATCACAGCATTTCAAGGGACAGGAGTTTTGCAATGCCAGCATTCAGAGCCTGTGCTCGTGCATGGTTTGCGGAGTATGGCCGTCTTTTATCCCATGCCTGTGCTACCGATGGCTGTTTTGTGGCCTGGGAGTGTGAGGATGACAGGGAACTTGCTGCTGTGTGTGGAATAACAGTTTGTCTCTGGACAACAGTGGCCGAGGTTCTTCCATGGCGATCCTGTGAGGAAGCAGAACCAGCTGTGTGTGAGCTCGATGAAGAGGCTTCAACACAACCTGAAGATGTAGGTGCTGCTGTAGGTTGGCCTACATCTCCAGTGTGTCTTTGTAACTCAACTACGTGCTTTGTCCGCACATGTTTCCACATATTTGTGGTATTGAGGTGACTGACACTTTTAGCTATTTTTAATTTTTGATTACACAGCTTGCATTTCACATAGCAAATATCATGTGCAAGTGTGTGAAAAAAGGACCACGCAGTGCAAGTCCTGGGAGCGCACGTTTTGACTTTTGGAAGACAACTGCTCCGAACAGGTGCCAAACTGGAGGCTACAGGCAACCGAGTCTGCAGCCTAACTCTCCCTCCTGTTTGTACCGTTGGGGCAATGTCTTCCTCTATCTTCCTTCTATCACTAACCATTTCTCTAGGCCTCTCCCAGCTTTCAACCAAAGTACTGGTTCTCAGCCACAAAGCTATCCACAGTGCAGCACCCCTCCTACATCTCCTCCCTCATTTCTATCTATCGGCCTAACCGACTGCTGCGCTCTGCAAACGACTTTCGACTAACCTCTGCACTAATACGTACCTCCCACTCCCGACTCCAAGACTTCTCCTGCTCTACGCCAATCCTCTGGAATGCTGTACCCAAAGAAATTAGGACTATCCACAATTTGCATGGTTTCAGGCGCTCCCTCAAAACACATTTGTTCAGAGCGGCCTATCACATTCACTAATCAAAGTCATTCTATGTATTCTGTGTAACTGTGTGTGTGTCTCTAGCCCATTCACTATCTCCATCCCTCAGTCCCTTAAGATGGCTGGAACATCATTGTAAATGCACCATTGTATATAAACACCTATACTTTGTATCTCCCCCATCTCATTGTACATTGTAAGCTGTCACGAGCAGGGGCGACTTATTTAGCTTAAATTATTGTATTGTTAACGTTGTTACTTATGACTTGTGTTCTGAAACTGCTAAACTGTAAAGCGCTGCGGAATATGATGGCGCTATATAAATAAATATTATTATTATTCCTCTGAGCTGCTCCCACCACCTTCCTGTTCCTCATGCCATGTTGGGTCTTGGACCTCATCATCTCCACTACCCTCTTCCAACACACTGCTGTTGGGTGGTCTGGCCAGCACCATGCTCAACAGAAACTGGCACCTGGGTCTCATCATCATCAGATGCGTTCTGCGGTGTGCTGACCATCGGCACTGTCTCACCCGCCTCTTCAGATTCAGAGAGACACAGCTGTTGCGCATCACTGCATACTCCCTCTTCACATTACAGAATGCTGCTTGGCTGGGCCCCTGTTTGCAAGCCAATAGATTCTGAGAACAGAAGCAGACACTCAGCTGGCTCCTGTACAGAACTCTCTGACTGCCTGGGCAATTTGCCAGGCGGTGAAGAGACAGATGGTTGCCCAACAGTGCTGTGGTCCTGAGAGGAGGTGGAAGCAATTGAAGTCGATGCATTGGCTGACATCCAAACAACAACGGCTTCAATTTGTTCTTCCCGCAGCAGGGGGGTACTCCGAGCTCCTACAAAAGTGCGCATAAAGGAACGCTCACGGGGAAAACTGGTGGATGCTGTGTCACTGGGGCCGCAGCAGCCACAGAATCCCCACGTCCTCTCCCTGAAGAAACTCCACGACCACGTGCCTTACTCCCTGCCTTCTTCATCTTGGTAGATTGATAAAGAAAGTCTGAAAAGTTATAAGGTCTAAGTGTGGTTATTCCGCAGAGACTGCAGTGAACACTGCACACAACTGTTCACTACCCAATGCGTCTCAGCAGGAAGGCAGTCTGTGCGTCAAAACAAAGGCACAAGCATACATCCATGTACCCTGTTTATAAAGCTATATAAAAAAAATTATGTAGTAGTGACGCACACTTTATTGAGGTACAGTATTACATCGCCATTCACCATCTGTGGCTATGCAGTCTCATCTATATATACCTTATCTATCTGTTGTCATGCTTCCAAGTCGACAGTCAGCCATAAATAGCAATTTTCACTATGCACTATGCACTTTTTAACCCCTTCATGACCCAGCCTATTTTGACCTTAAAGACCTTGCCATTTTTTGCAATTCTGACCAGTGTCCCTTTATGAGGTAATAACTCAGGAACGCTTCAACGGATCCTAGCGATTCTGAGATTGTTTTTTTCGTGACATATTGGGCTTCATGTTAGTGGTAAATTTAAGTCGATAATTTTTGCGTTTATTTGTGAAAAAAATGGAAATTTGGCGAAAATTTTGAAAATTTTGTAATTTTCAAATTTTTAATTTTTATTCTGTTAAACTAGAGAGTTATGTGACACAAAATAGTTAATAAATAACATTTCCCACATGTCTACTTTACATCAGCACAATTTTGGGAACAACATTTTTTTTTGTTGGGAAGTTATAAGGGTTAAAAGTTGACCAGCGATTTCTCATTTTTACAGCAAAATTTACAAAACCATTTTTTTTAGGGACCACCTCACATTTGAAGTCACTTTGAGGGGTCTATATGGCAGAAAATACCCAAAAGTGACACCTTTATAAAAACTGCACCCCTCAAGCTACTCAAAACTACATTCAAGAAGATTATTAACCCTTCAGGTGCTTCACAGGAACTAAAGCAACGTGTAAGGAAAAAATGGACATTTTAATTTTTCCAACAAAAATTTTCTTTTAGCATCAATTTTTTCATTTTTACATGGGCATCAGGATAAAATGGATCCTAAAATTTGTTGGGCAATTTCTCCTGAGTACACAGATACCTCATATGTGGTCATAAACCACTGTATGGGCGCACGGCAGGGCTCAGAAGGGAAGGAGCGCCATTTGACTTTTTGAATGGAAAATATGCTGGAATATTTAGCGGTTGCCATGTCACATTTGGAGAGTCCCTGTGTGCCTAAACATTGGAGCTCCCCCACAAGTGACCCCATTTTGGAAACTAGACCCCCTAAGGAACTTATCTAGATGCATAGTGATCATTTTGAACCCCCAGGTGCTTCACAAATTGATCTGTAAAAAAAAGAAAGTCCTTTTTTTTCACAAAAATTTTCTTTTAGCCTCAGTTTTTTCATTTTCACATGGGCAACAGTATAAATTGGATCCTAAAATCTGTTGGGCAATTTCTCCTGAGTACACAGATACCTCATATGTGGTCATAAACCACTGTTTGGGCGCATGGCAGGGCTCAGAAGGGAAGCAGCGCCATTTGACTTTTTGAATGGAAAATATGCTGGAATATTTAGCGGTTGCCATGTCGCATTTGGAGAGTCCCTGTGTGCCTAAACATTGGAGCTCCCCCACAAGTGACCCCATTTTGGAAACTAGACCCCCTAAGGAACTTATCTAGATGCATAGTGATCATTTTGAACCCCCAGGTGCTTCACAAATTGATCTGTAAAAAAAAGAAAGTACTTTTTTTTCACAAAAATTTTCTTTTAGCCTCAGTTTTTTCATTTTCACATGGGCAACAGTATAAATTGGATCGTAAAATTTGTTGGGCAATTTCTCCTGAGTACACAGATACCTCATATGTGGTCATAAACCACTGTTTGGGCGCATGGCAGGGCTCAGAAGGGAAGCAGCGCCATTTGACTTTTTGAATGGAAAATATGCTGGAATATTTAGCGGTTGCCATGTCGCATTTGGAGAGTCCCTGTGTGCCTAAACATTGGAGCTCCCCCACAAGTGACCCTATTTTGGAAACTAGACCCCCTAAGGAACTTATCTAGATGCATAGTGAGCACTTTGAACCCCCAGGTGCTTCACAAATTGATCCGTAAAAAAAAGAAAGTACTTTTTTTTCACAAAAATTTTCTTTTAGCCTCAGTTTTTTTCATTTTCACATGGGCAACAGTATAAATTGGATCCTAAAATTTGTTGGGCAATTTCTCCTGAGTACACAGATACCTCATATGTGGTCATAAACCACTGTTTGGGCGCACGGCAGGGCTCAGAAGGGAAGGAGCGCCATTTGACTTTTTGAAAGAAAATATGCTGGAATATTTAGCGGTTGCCATGTCGCATTTGGAGAGTCCTGTGTGCCTAAACATTGGAGCTCCCCCACAAGTTACCCCATTTTGGACACTAGACGCCCTAAGGAACTTATCTAGATGCATAGTGAGCACTTTGAACCCCCAGGTGCTTCACAAATTGATCCGTAAAAAAAAGAAAGTACTTTTTTTTCACAAAAATTTTCTTTTAGCCTCAGTTTTTTCATTTTCACATGGGCAACAGTATAAATTGGATCCTAAAATTTGTTGGGCAATTTCTCCTGAGTACACAGATACCTCATATGTGGTCATAAACCACTGTTTGGGCGCACGGCAGGGCTCAGAAGGGAAGGAGCGCCATTTGACTTTTTGAAAAGAAAATATGCTGGAATATTTAGCGGTTGCCATGTCGCATTTGGAGAGTCCCTGTGTGCCTAAACATTGGAGCTCCCCCACAAGTGACCCTATTTTGGAAACTAGACCCCCTAAGGAACTTATCTAGATGCATAGTGAGCACTTTGAACCCCCAGGTGCTTCACAAATTGATCCGTAAAAAAAAGAAAGTACTTTTTTTTCACAAAAATTTTCTTTTAGCCTCATTTTTTTCATTTTCACATGGCAATAGTATAAATTGGATCCTAAAATTTGTTGGGCAATTTCTCCTGAGTACACAGATACCTCATATGTGGTCATAAACCACTGTTTGGGCGCACGGCAGGGCTCAGAAGGGAAGGAGCGCCATTTGAACTTTTTGAATGGAAAAATGCTGGAATATTTAGCGGTTGCCATGTCGCATTTGGAGAGTCCCTGTGTGCCTAAACATTGGAGCTCCCCCACAAGTGACCCTATTTTGGAAACTAGACCCCTAAGGAACTTATCTAGATGCATAGTGAGCACTTTGAACCCCCAGGTGCTTCACAAATTGATCCGTAAAAAAAAAAAAGTACTTTTTTTTCACAAAAATTTTCTTTTAGCCTCAGTTTTTTTCATTTTCACATGGGCAACAGTAAAATTGGATTCTAAAATTTGTTGGGCAATTTCTCCAGAGTACACAGATACCTCATTTGTGATCATAAACCACTGTTTGGGCGCACGGCAGGGCTCAGAAGGGAAGGAGCGCCATTTGACTTTTTGAAAAGAAAATATGCTGGAATATTTAGCGGTTGCCATGTCGCATTTGGAGAGTTCCTGTGTGCCTAAACATTGGAGCTCCCCACAAGTTACCCCATTTTGGACACTAGACGCCCTAAGGAACTTATCTAGATGCATAGTGAGCACTTTGAACCCCTCAGGTGCTTTACAGAAGTTTATAACGCAGAGCCGTGAAAATAAAATATCATTTTTTTTTCTCAAAAAATGATTTTTTAGCCCACTATTTTTTATTTTCACAATGGTTACAGGAGAAATTGGACCCCGAAAGTTTTTGTCCAGTTTGTCCCGAGTACGCTAGTACCCCATATGTGGGGGGAACCACTGTTTGGGCACACGTCAGGGCTCGGAAGGGATGTAGTGACGCTTTGAAATGCCAACTTGATGGAATGGTCTGCGGGCATCTTGTTACGTTTGCAGAGCCCCTGATGCGCCTAAACAGTAGAAACTCCCCACAAGTGACCCCATTTTGGAAACTAGACACCGCAAAGAACTTATCTAGATGTGTGGTGAGCACTTTGAACCCCCAAGGGCTACACAGAAGTTTATAACGCCCGGGCATGAAAATAAAAAAATCATATTTTTTCCACAATCAGGATCTTTTAGTCCCCAATTTTTTTATTTTCGCAAGGGTAACATGAGAAATTAGACCCCAAAAGTTGTTGTCCAATTTGTCCTGAGTATGCTGATATCCCATATGTGGGAGAAAACTACTGTATGGGCACACGTCGGGGCTCGGATGGGAAGTAGTGACCTTTTGAAATGCCCACTTGATGGAATGGTCTTCGGGCGTCATGTTACGTTTGCAGAGTCACTGATGTGCCTAAACAGTAGAAACTCCCCACAAGTGACCCCATTTTGGAAACTAGATCCCCCAAGGAACTCCTCTAGATGTGTGGTGAGCACTTTGAATCTCCAAGTCCTTCACAGAAGTTTATAACGCAGAGCCGTGAAAATATAAAATCATTTTTTTTTTCCACAAAAATAATTTTTAGTCCCCTTTTTTTTTCCCAATGTTAACAGGAGAAATTAGAACCCCCAAAGTTGTTGTGCAATTTTTCCCGAGTACGCTGATACCTCATATGTGGGGATAAACCACTGTTTGGGCATACGTCGGGGCTTGGAATAAAGGGAGCACTGTTTGACTTTTTGAACGCAAAATTTGCAGGAATCAATGGTGGCGCCATGTCGCGTATGGAGACCCCCTGATGTGCCTAAATAGTGGAAACCCCTCAATTCTAACTCCAACCCTAACCACAACACACCCCTAATGCCTACACACACCTAACCCTAATACAAACCCTAATCATAACCCTAACCCCAACACACCCCTAACCCTAATCCCAACTCTAACCATAAACCTAACTACAAGCCTAACCCTAATTCCAAACCTAACCCTAATTCCAACCCTAACCCAAATTCCAACCCTAACCGTAATTCTAACCTTAGCCCTAATGCTAACCCTAACCCTAGTTCTAACCCTAAGGCTGGGTTCATATTGCGTTTTACCAGCCCGTTCAACACGTAGCGTTGACCGGCTGGTAACGGTATAGCGCAGATGAATCAGCAGATAATCAGCCGCGGATCAGCAGCAAAATCAGCCGCGGATCAGCAGCAAAATCAGTCGCGGATCAGCAGCGAAATCCGCCGCCGATCAGCAGCGAAATCCGCCGCAGATCAGCAGCGAAATCCACCGCCGATCAGCAGCGAAATCCGCCGCGCATCAGCAGCGAAATCCGCCGCGGATCAGCAGCGAAATCCGCCGCGGATCAGCAGCGAAATCCGCTGCCGATCAGCAGCGAAATCCGCCGCGGATCAGCAGCGAAATCCGCCGCAGATCAGCAGCGAAATCCGCCGCCGATCAGCAGCAAAATCCGCAGCGGATCAGCAGCGATGTCAACACGTAGCGTTGACCGGCTGGTAACGGTATAGCATAACGCGATCGCGTTATGCTATACCCGCTAGCGCAGATGAATCAGCAGATAATCAGCCGCGGAATCAGCAGCAAAATCAGCCGCGGATCAGCAGCAAAATCAGTCGCGGATCAGCAGCGAAATCCGCCGCGGATCCGCAGCGAAATCAGTCGCGGATCCGCAGCGAAATCCGCCGCGGATCCGCAGCGAAATCCGCCGCCGATCAGCAGCGAAATCCGCCGCGGATCAGCAGCGAAATCCGCCGCCGATCAGCAGCGAAATCCGCAGCAGATCAGCAGCGAAATCCGCCGCGATCAGCAGCGAAATCCGCCGCCGATCAGCAGCGAAATCCGCGCCGATCAGCAGCGAAATCCGCTGCGGATCAGCAGCGAAATCCGCCGCCGATCAGCAGCGAAATCCGCCGCAGATCAGCAGCGAAATCCGCCGCCGATCAGCAGCGAAATCCACAGCGGATCCGCAGCGAAATCCGCCGCGGATCAGCAGCGATGTCCGCCGCGGATCAACAGCGAAGTCCGCCGCGGATCAGCAGCGAAATCCGCCGCGGATCAGCAGCGAAATCCGCCGCGGATGAGCAGCGAAATCCGCCGCGGATAAGCAGCGATATCCGCCGCGGATCCGCAGCTAAATCAGCTGCGGATCAGCAGCAAAATCCGCTAGGAAAAAAAAAAAATTCTTTATTTTTTTTATTTGTCCCTACCTATGATAAAGGGGGGTTCATTTACTTTTTTTTATTTTGATCACTGTGACAGTTTATCACAGTGATCAAAATAAATTTTTGAACACTGGGGGTGCGCACTGCGCATGCGCCGGCCGGCGGGCGCACTGCGCATGCGCCCGCCATTTTCCAATATGGCGGCGCCCATGAAGAGGCCCGGGCGGACGCCGGGCCCGATTGTGGGACATCGGTGGATCGGGAGAGGTGAGTAGGGGGGTCGGAAGGCTGGGGGGGGGATAGGAAGTGGGGGCAGTGGAGCAAAAGAGGAGGGGAGCTGTAAGTGATGGCGGTGACCGATCGCTGCCATCTTTCGGTGGCGGCGGCCGATCACCGCCGTGATTCGGTGTGGGGGGGGTCAGGGCTCGGTCTCCAGCCATGGCAGATGCTGTTGCAGCATCGGCCATGGCTGGATTGTAATATTTCACCAATTAAATTGGTGAAATATTACACATTGCTCTGATTGGCTGTTTCACTTTTAACAGCCAATCAGAGCGATCGTGGCCACGGGGGGTTAAGCCAACCCCCCTGTGGTGAAGCACAAAGGGTCCTGTAACTGCGGGTCGGGTGACCTTTGAGTGACCCCGGTCTCCCGGCCCGCAGGGACGAGATCCTTTCATGACGCCACATAGGCGTCATGGGTCGGATTGGCACAGGTTTTCATGACGCCTACGTGGCGTCATGGGTCGGGAAGGGGTTAAATAGTGTTGGTGAGCAGGTGGTGATGGTGGTCCTGGAGGAAGAGGACGCCTATGTGGCGTCATGGGTCGGATTGGCACAGGTTTTCATGACGCCTACGTGGCGTCATGGGTCGAGAAGGGTTAAAGGTTATGTTTGTTAATAAAAATGATTATTGCCACATATTATGAGTATTACATGATGGAAATTGTATAATTTTGTATAAAATATTTAGTGACATTATTCAGCAAATGGAACATTTTAGTAATATCACAGATAACTTGTAATGCTGATGATGTTTTGAAGTCAGACATTCATTGTCTATACAATAAAAATGGTGTACATACTGTTACTTATCCATCATTAATGGATTCAGATATATACTTGTATGCTTTTATGTACAACCGTATAGCAGATTCCTTAACTAATTTATTTTGTGGTTTGCATTGCTGTTCAACATGTTAATGTATGTGTTTATGTTTGTCAATTCTTTATTTATCTAGATATTAGTTTAAATGAAATCATCATCTTATGGTAGTAAAGGTTATCTTTCTCTTGTTTGAAGTATAGACATTTAAAATTGACAGGTAACAAGGAAATTACTTGATCTAGTATTTAAACATCCTCCTTGACCCTGGGCTCCAACACCGCCAGTTGTTGCTCGGAAGTGCTGTTAGCACAGTCAACACTTGCTCCTGTGTTACTGGGGTTCAGTAACGTCAGCTGGTCCTCGGTTGTGCCATTGGCTCTTTTCCTTCTGCTGCCCTCCGGGTTCCAGTACCGTCAGCTGGTTCTCCGCAGTGCCTTTGGCCTAGGTGCCTCCATCTCGGTATCCGAGTTCCAGCAATGTCTGCTGGTCCTTGGTAGTGCTTTGGAGCACAGGTACCTCCTGCTTAGTAACCGTGTCCCAGTAACGTCAGCTGGTCCTCGGTTGTGCCATTGGCTCTTTTCCTTCTGCTGCCCCTCCGGGTTCCAGTACCGTCAGCTGGTTCTCCACAGTGCCTTTGGCCTAGGTGCCTCCATCTCGGTATCCGAGTTCCAGCAACGTCTGCTGGTCCTTGGTAGTGCTTTGGAGCACAGGTACCTCCTGCTTAGTAACCGTGTCCCAGTAACGTCAGCTGGTCCTCGGTTGTGCCATTGGCTCTTTTCCTTCTGCTGCCCCTCCGGGTTCCAGTACCGTCAGCTGGTTCTCCACAGTGCCTTTGGCCTAGGTGCCTCCATCTCGGTATCCGAGTTCCAGCAACGTCTGCTGGTCCTTGGTAGTGCTTTGGATCACAGGTACCTCCTGCTTAGTAACCGTGTCCCAGTAACATCAGCTGGTACAAGATTGTGCTACAAATACAAGATACGGAACAAGAGACACAAGAACAATAAGCAGAAGATCTAAAAGCAGAAGAACATGAAGTATAAGACCAAAATGAAGAGCAAAATATATGCTCTAAATTCTAAGCAGAAGAAGACTAAGCAGTGTATGGGGGTGAGTCCGTTCCTCCTCGTGGTGCCCCTGGAAAATGCCTGCTGCTGCAGGCTAAACTGAACACGGACAAATACTGTTGTAATTTAAATCTTTTGTGACAGCAAGAACGGAAGGATGAAAAATTCATACTTTGACAGATTACAAGTACAGGATTCTCTGTCACAAATAAGAATATGATGAAGAAGATGAAGCAGAATATGAATAAGAATAATAGTTTAATAAGAAGAATATGAGTAATGTTAACAAAGATGAATAGCAAGAAGTTTAAGAAGAAGATAAAGAAGGTGAAGATGAAGAATAATTTGATGAAAAAGATGATGCTGCAGAAGATTATGAAGGAGAAAGTGTGTGAAAAGTTAAAAAGGTGAAGATGAAGAGCATGGAAGTTGTGTAATATACATATTTTCCAAAATAGAAAAAACGTTAACAACATTGTCAATTTCTTCGTCAATCCGAACATCTTTAAAAAAAAAAATATTTATGCTATTCCATTTGATTGGGTTAAACATCTATGCCTTTAATGTCTCCTCAACCTTCCCCAATACATTCTACATTACTCTTTCTTGTTTTCCTTCATGTACAATTAACCAACAAGGCAAGAATGGGGTTTTTTTAATTTCGATATTTTGTTCCCATAGACTTACATGGGACTTCCGGTATCGGTATCAGGTATCGCCGATATTTTAATGTTATCGGCGATACCATTCCGATTCCGATACTTTTGGATATCGGAAAGTATCGCTCAACTCTACTAAGCAGTGTATGGGGGTGAGTCCATTCTTCCTCGTGGTGCCCCTGGAAAATGCCTGCTGCTGCAGGCCAAACTGAACGCCGACAAATACTGTTGTAAATCTTGTGGCAGCTTGAACGGAAGGTGTAATCTTCAAAATTTTAGAGATTACAACTACAGGAATGCCTGTCACAAAGAAGGTGAATAGGAAGAAGATGAAGAAGTAGAATATGAAGAAGAATAATAGTTGAATAAGAAGAATATGAAGAATGTTAAAAAAAGATTAATAGGAAGAAATTGAAGAAGATAAATAAGGTGAAGAAGTTGATGAAAAAGATGCTGCTGCTGAGGATCATGAAGGAGAAAGTGTGGGAGAAGTAAAAAAGAAGGTGAAGAGCATGGAAGTACTGAAACATACATATGTGCCAAAATAGAAAAAAGGTTAACAACACAGTTAATTTCTTCGTAACTTCAAACATCTAAAAAAAATATTTATTCCTGCTATTCCATTTGACTGGGCTAAACCTCTATGCCTTTAATGTCTCCTCCACCTCTCCCAATACATTCTACATTATTCTTAGTTGTTTTCCTTCATGTACAATTAACCTACAAGGAAAGATAGGGGTTATTTTTATTCCGATATTTTTGTCCCATTGACTTGCATTGATTTCCGGTATCGGAATCGGTGATATCTGATACTTTTTGAGTATCGGACCGATCCAATCTGATCCGATATTTTGCAATATCGGAAAGTATCGCTCAACACTAGTGGTGACCTGACAACAGAGGCAGATATTATTGGAGTAGTCATAGGTTGGGATATAACACTGCAGCAATAGAAAATTGTGATTATGTAACCTTTTTGGGTGATGATTTCAATTAAGGAGTTTACTGTCTTTATATGCTGGCAGAGAACATACCTTCAACATTATAAATAGTCCTTAGGTGTTTCTGTGTACCAATCTGTTGCTACTTAATTTTAGACAGCAACGCTGTCTCTACAGTCATGGCTAAAAGTTTTGAGAATTACACAAATATTATATTTTCACATGATCTGCTGCCCTCTGGTTTTTATGTGTGTTTGACAGATGTTTTGATCACAGACAGAAATATAATTGCAAACATATGAGTAACAAAAGCTTATATTGACAGTTAGAATGAGTTAATGCAGCAAGTTAATATTTGCACTGTTGACCCTTCTTCTTCAGGACCTCTGCAATTATCCCTGGCATGCTCTCAATCAACTTCTGGACCAAATCCTGACTGATAGCAGTCCATTCTTGCAGAATCAATGCTTTCATTTTGTCAGAATTTTTAGGTTTTTGTTTGTCCACCCGTCTCTTGATGATTGACCACAAGTTCTCAATGGGATTAAGATCTGGGGAGTTTCCAGGCCATGGACACAAAATCTCTATGCTTTATTCCCTGAGCCATTTAGTTATCACCTTTGCTTTATGGCAAGGTGCTCCATCATGCTGTAAAAGGCATTTTTGATCGCCAAACTGCTCTTAGAGGGTTGGGAGAAGTTGCTCTTGGAGGACATTCTGGTACCATTCTTTATTCATAGCTGTGTTTTTAGGCAGGACTGTGAGAGAGCCGATTCCCTTGGCTGAGAAGCAACCCCACACATGAATGGTTTCAGGATGCTTAACAGTTGGCATGAGACAAGACTGGTGGTAGCGCTCACCTTGTCTTCTCCGAGTGAGGCGTTTTCCTGATGTCCCAAACAATCGAAAAGGGGATTCATCAGAGAAAATAACTTTACCCCAGTCCTCAGCAGTCCACTGCCTTTACCTTTTGCAGAATATCAGTCTGTCCATGATGTTTTTTCTGGAGAGAAGTGGCTTCTTTGCTGCCCTCCTTGAGACCAGGCCTTGCTCCAAGAGTCTCCGCCTCACAGTGCGTGCAGATGCACTCACACCTGCCTGCTGCCATTCCTGAGCAAGCTCTGCACTGCTGGTAGCCCGATCCCGCAGCTGAAACACTTTTAAAAGACGGTCCTGGTGCTTGCTGGTCTTTCTTGGGCGCCCTGGAGCCTTTTTGGCAACTATGGAATTTCTCTCCTTGAAGTTCTTGATGATGCGATAGATTGTTGACTGAGGTGCAATCTTTCTAGCTGCGATACTCTTCCTTGTTAAGCCCCTGTCTCACACAGCGATTTCGCTAGCGAGATCGCTGCTGAGTCACTAGTTTTGTGACGCAGCAGCGATCTCCCCAGCGATATCGCTGTGTGTGACATTCAGCGACGATCAGCCCCCCTGCTGGGTATCGCTGATCGTCGCTGAATGTCCTGGACATTTTTTTGATCGCTGGCTCTCCCGCTGACAGGCACGCATCACTGCGTGTGACATGCGGGAGACCAGCGATCCGCTGGTAACCAAGGTACACAGCGGGTTTCCAGGCGCGGGGCTGTGCCTAGAAACCCGCTGTGTACCTTGGATACCGGCGCCCTGATGCAGGGAGCTGGTAACCATGGTACAGAGTGGGTTTCCAGGCACCGCGCAGAGCCTGGAATCCCGATGTGTACCTTGGTTACCAGCTCCCTGCAGCAGGGCGCTGGTATCCAAGGTACACTGTGGGTAACTAAGCGATGTTACCCGCAGTGTCGCTGTGCTGATCGCTGCCCTGATCTGACTGGCAGCTCAGCAGCGATCATTTAGCGATACACCAGCGATCCTGACAAGTGCATATCGTTGTCGGGATCGCTGGTGTATCACTATGTGAGACCCAGCCTTTAGGCAATTTTTGTGCATTGCAATGATGACTGCACATGTTTCTTTAGAGATAACCATGGTTAACAGAAGAGAAACAATGATGCCAAGCACCAGCCTCCTTTTAAAGTGTCCAGTGGTGTCATTCTTACTGAATCATGACAGATTGATCTCCAGCCATGTCCTCATCAACACCCACACCTGTGTTAATGGAGCAATCACTGAAAAGAGGTTAGCTGGTCCTTTTAAGGCAGGGCTGCAATGATGTTGAAATGTGTTTTGGGGATAAAGTTCATTTTCTAGCCAAATATTGACTTTGCAAGTAATTGCTGTTAAGCTGATCACTCTTTTTAACATTTTGGAGTATATGCAAATTGCCATTAGAAAAAGTGAAGCAGTAGACTTTGTAAAAATAATATTTGTGTCACTCTCAAAACTTTTGTCCATGACTGTAATACCCTTATTCATTCAAAATGGAGGCTCATGTGTGAGGGTATGCATCTGTATAATGCTTAAAAATGTGTTTTACCTACAATATATGGTTAACCATACTAGTTCTAAGCCTAAGTTCTAAGTTCTAAGCCTTTGTGGATTAATTAGCTGTTTCTCTTCGCTTTTACACTCCAAAACCATTATTACTGGATGGAAGATTCTGAATTTACCAGGATAGATGGAGAATTGCACCTTAAAAGCAATCTATTAAAATTAACATTTTACTCAACCTCTCTAACTTATTAAGCATCCTTGTCAAAGGTGGTAATGTTGGCAGCAGATTATTGTGGATACTCTCCAAATGTGTGACAACAGAGCTTCTTTATTCAGGAACAAGCAGGAACAATATATGATACGCTTAACAGATCAGGAATAAATCATTTGTGTGCCTCTTTGTGCAGCATTTACAGCAGGCTGCTTCTCTCATACACAGACACAGGAAAACAGGAAATACAGTCACATGCTCTTCCTGTGTGAGCCTCTGGAATTTTTTTTTAACTTTATAAACAGTATACAAATATAGCAACTAAACACTCATAGACAGGAATGGAGTTGTTGCACCAAACATATTCCAACACCCCCACTCAACAACTACTTATCCTGTTAGCCCCATTGCAGTTCTGAAGTCCAAAAACTTTGCTCTTGATAATGGCTTTGTCATACCATCAGCTATCATCTTGTCAGACTTGCAATAAACAAATTCGAGTACACCACGTTCTACTAAGTCACGTAAGTGGTGATGTTTTACATCAATGTGCTTAGTCCTTGCACTAATCTTCTCACTGCTGGCAAGTTTAATGCATCCTTGGTTGTCCTCATAGATAACTGTTGGTTGAGCTAATGGCTTGCCGAAATCTTACAAAAGTTGTTTCAACCAAATTACTTCTTGACTTGCATAAGCAGCAGACATATAGTCTGCTTCTGTAGAAGATAAATCAACTGACACTTGTTTTCTGCTGGACCAAGAAATTTAATTTTCTCCTAACTTGAACAAGTAGCCACTTGTTGATTTCCGATCACTTGAATCTCCAGCCCAATCAGCATCCACATAAGCTCTGAGAGTGAGATCTCCTGATGCAGATATCTTAAGATTTAGCCTGTGAGTCTCTTTAAGATATTGAAGAATTCTCATAATTGCATTCCAGTCTCTTTGGCGTGGTTTGCTTACACGTCAGCAGAGAATTCCGACTGTGGCTGTGATATCCAGACGAGTTGTAGTTGCTATGTACAGAAGTGCCCCCACTGCTTGTCTGTAACTCTCATTGCTGAGTAGCAGATCTTCTACTTCCAACTTTGAGTAGGACAGGTCAATTGATGTTGACACACCTTTGGCCTCTGACATTCCAAACTGGTTTAGTAATTGTTCTGACCATATAAGAAAGGTGTCTAGCTGGGATACTTTTGTTTAGCCTTTCTAATCTCCAGACTGGAGGTTGACTTGGTTCTTCTGTGTCTTCCTTGGTGGCTTCAAAGCTTCAGTGTTTTCGGTTTCTGGGCTTGGTGATTGAGATTCTTGTTCTTGCTTCTTAGTTTGAATAGCTGGTGTAACTTCATGGAATTTGAGTGATACAGAGTTCTCATCAATTACTATATGCTGATTTTTACTGTGTTGGTCTCTGGGTGCAGGATTCTGTATCCCTTTTGAGTTTCGCTATAGCCCACCAAGACTCCTTGCTTTGCATGTGATTCCCACTTGGAATGTTTTTCTTTGGGAACATACATAAACGTTTTGCTTCCAAATATCTTGAGGTGCTTCAGGTTAGGCTTCTCACAGTTCCATAGCTCATATGGAGTTTAATTTGTGGCTTTACCTGGCACTCTGTTTTGAAGATAGCAATCTGTCATGATGGCTTCTTCCCAATACGTTGTAGGTAGATTCGCTTCACACAACATACTTCTTCCACTTTCACAGAGAGTACGGTTATTTCTCTCTGCAATGCCATTTTGTTCTGGGTTGTATGGAATGGTAGTCTGGAACACGATTCCATTCTTTTTCAAAATGGTTTGCACCTTACCACTTATATATTCGGTTCCATTACCTGCACGCAGGGCTTTTGGCATTCTTCCAAATTTGTTAAACCTAAAGTAAGATATTCTTCTAGTTTCTGTGGAACTTCATCCTTACTGTGAAACAGGTAGGCAACTGTACATCTGGAGTAGTCATCAATAAATGTGAGAAAATATCTCTTCTTGATAGGAGTTTGAACACTCATTGGACCACATACATCTGTATGTATCAGATCCAGAGGCTGTGCAGATCTAGTGGCGCTTATTTTAGGAAAGGATTTTCTGGACCTTTTCCCTTTAAGACAGCTAGTGCACTTCATCATTTGACTACACTGATTTCAAAATCATTTGCAAGTTGAGTTAGCTTCCTTACTGCTTCTGGGTCTCTGTGCCCAAGACGTCTGTGCCATACATGGATACAGTCCTTATGCAAATCTTATCTAGCACTGTACACTCTTTCTTTGCATTTTAGCTGATAAGGTTCATCTTGGATTTTTCCTTCTGCAAGAGTGTGACCCTTCTTTGAGATGATGCGGCTGTTATCTCTAAAAGTAACTACATTCCCCTTTTGCGCTAGCTTCTTTACTGACAGAAGATTACTTTAAAGGCTGGGAACATAGAGAACATCCTTTACTGGACTGGGATCTTTCTGCTTTGTGCTGAGGAAACTTGACAGTGGAGTTAGCAATCTCCTACTCCTTCTGAAGTCATATAGTGACCATTAGCTAAGATGATCTTTTCTGACTTGCTTTCATTAAAGTTAGTGAAGAAATCCTTGGTTTTTATCATATGACTGCTTGCACCAGAATCAATACACCATATATGCTTTGTAGATGGGTTGAATCTGTATTTAATGCCAGTACAGGCCCATGTAGAATGTTCCTTTACAGCTGTTTTAACCCTTTGATGACTGTTCTGCTTTTTAAGCTTGCTTTCCAAATTCTGCAGTCTGTTTTAAGGTGGTCGGGGTTTTTACAGACAAAACATTCACGAGTTTCTCTTAGATTGCTCTTATATTTAGGGAAATCCTGTGTCTTTAATGCAGTTTCTGATCTGGATTCTTTACTGCAGGTTACATGCTGTGTTTTTCTCTTGAATTCATCCACAAGTTTGCCTTTAACATACTCTAGTGTCAGCTCATCATCTGGCAGTGCATCTAGTGTAGTCACGAGTGTGTCATAACTCTCTGTAAGACTACTTAATAGAAGTGCAGCAACATCAAAATCTTTAATTTATTCTCCAATACCCCTGAGACGCTTCACAATCTCTAGTGTGTTTTTTATATAGTCCTGCATATACTGTCTATCACTTAGCTTAGACTGATACAGCTTTCTCATGAGATAAAGCTTATTGCTGACAATTGATCTTTCATGCACTTTCTGTAACTCATCCCACATCTCCTTTGCAGTTGCACACTTGCATACAGTACAGACCAAAAGTTTGGACACACCTTCTCATTCAAAGATTTTTCTGTATTTTCATGACTATGAAAATTGTAGAATTACGCTGAAGGCCTCAAAACTTTGAACTAACACATGTGGAATTATACATTACACTTTACAAAAAAGTGTGAAACAACTGAAAATATGTCTTATATTCTAGGTTCTTCAAAGTAGCCACCTTTTGCTTTGATTACTGCTTTGCACGCAGAAAAGGTGAACGGATGGACTTTATATGCCTAGTTCCCACCGTGAAGCATGGAGGAGGTGGTGTGATGGTGTGGGGATGCTTTGCTGGTGACACTGTTGGGGATTTATTCAAAATTGAAGCGGTGAGCGGTCCAGCTCACCCCAAACCATCTCGATTGGGTTCAGGTCTGGTGACTGTGGAGGCCAGGTCATCTGGCGTAGCAACCCAATACTCTTCTTCTTGGTCAAATAGCCCTTACACAGCCTGGAGGTGTGTTTGGGGTCATTGTCCTGTTGAAAAATAAATGATGGTCCAACTAAACGCAAACCGGATGGAATAGCATGCTGCTGCAAGATGCTGTGGTAGCCATGCTGGTTAATTATGCCTTCAATTTTGAATAAATCCCCAACAGTGTCACCAGCAAAGCACCCCCACATCATCACACCTCCTCCTCCATGCTTCACGGTTGGAACCAGGCATATAGAGTCCATCCGTTCACCTTTTCTGCATGCAAAGCAATAATCAAAGCAAAAGGTGGCTACTTTGAAGAACCTAGAATATAAGACATATTTTCAGTTGTTTCACACTTTTTTGTTAAGTGTAATGTATAATTCCACATGTTAATTCATAGTTTTGATGCCTTCAGTGTGATTCTACAATTTTCATAGTCATGAAAATACAGAAAAATCTTTGAATGAGAAGGTGTGTCCAAACTTTTGGTTTGTACTGTATATGCACAATCTGATTATCATCTACACTGAGGGAGATAGTGCTTTGTGCTTTCTGATCCTTCTCTAGCCAATCATCTGGTAATGGATTAGGCATTTGTTCCTGAGTATATTTCCACGTACCTTCTCTTATGAGCAGCATCTTCACCTTGAATTTCCAGGAATGGTAGTTCTGGTTAGTGAGGCTTGGCACTGAGAACTTGACAGGATTGCTAGTGCTAGTGGACATCTTCTCTTTTGCTCTGTTCTGCTTTTGCTTTGGGCTTCTGTTGCTGTCTTACTTTGGGCCAATAACCTGTTGGCAGTGGATTATCCAGGATACTCTCCAAGTGTGTGACAACAGAGCTTCTTTATTCAGGAACAAACAGGAACAATATATGACAAGCTTAACAGATCAGGAATAAATCATTTGTGTGTCTCTCTGTGCAACATCTGCAGCAGGCTGCTTCTCTCATACACAGACACAGGAAAACAGGAAATACAGTCACATGCTCTTCCTGTGTGAGCCTCTGGGAGTTTTTTTTTTTACTTTATAAACAGCATACAAATATAACAACTAAACACTTATAGACAGGAATGGAGTTGTTGCACCAAACATATTCCAACAAGTAATCAATCTAATAAGGTCTTTGAGGTTAGAGCATCTCCACGTTACATATTTAATGCTTTTCTGAATGCTGCATTTTGAATATTGTCCAGATATTCTCTTCTCGTGGAATCTTCATTTCTATTTCTGAAGTTGTTTAATAAATTATTTTTACATGTACAATTTCTTCTGATTCATAGATATTGCTGCTTGGAAAAGAGTCTTTGTAAGGGAGACTACAACTCAAGTTCAGTTGAGAGTTTATGGCTGTATGGTATAATTCCTTTAAGGGATCATGGGAAGAATTATTTACCTCAAGGTTTATGGCTTTAAAACTATTTTTAAATAAAGGCTATGTTTTAATTGCACTGACAATGTAAATGTGTTGGATTTTAATGTCTGGCAAGATTCACGTATTCCTTTGCTCCTGAATTCATGTATTTGTAATTAGCAAAATTCTGCATGCCAAATTTAATGCTTTAATATAGATATCTAAGATACTAAACCCTGAAATGATTTTTAAGATTCCTAAATGACCGCTCCACTAAATTTTGTTATTTTATCGTGTTCCAGGTATCATACTGTATGTGTGAGTGTATTTAATGCAATAACACACTCATTGACCGTCATCTTCTCCCATTATCAGTTTCACTCCAGTAAGCTCCAGCACTACATTACCACACTTGTGACCTGCTGTGTGGAGAGAAGGTCCTTTTATGAATGTCTTCAAGTAAATCTACAGTGATTCAGAATGAGGTTCTGTAGCCTTGTTTTGAATCCCAAAGACTTACACTGAGATTGTTACTGCCACTCTACACTGATACAGCATTTACAGAGGTGTAATGTCATGTAAAACTGTGGCAGCCTTAATTATGAACATCACTGCTTTCCAAAAACTAATTACTAATGTTCACATCTTTTATTTAACTGGTAATCCCATTGCGAAGCCCTTGCTCTTCTGTAATAAAGAAAAAAATCATAAAACAACAATTATTTCTTACCTATACCGTGCTCTGTCCAGGTTCCACGCTGTAATCCTTCACAAAGGTTAACAGGATTACAGCTAGCAGCACCAGCTAAATGCTTGCTGCTAAGCTGTAAGTCCCCGAATGAATGAGCTTATCTCCGGGCCGACAGGAAGGAAGTGATTACTGTGTGAAGCTTAATTGATTGCTTCCCACTGTAATCAGTTCACTTCAGGTCAGCCGGGACTTCCTCTGATGTCACTGATGCTGTGCGGTGTCCCCCGCTGACCTGAAGTGAACTGATTACAGTGGGAAGCAATCAATGAAGCTTACCACAGTAATCAGTTCCTCTCCTGTCGCCGGGAGAGGAACTCATTCATTCGGGAGCTTACAGCTGAGCAGGCAGCATTAGCTGCCCTGCTTGGCTGAAAGCTAGTTAACCCTTTGTGAAGGATTACAGTGTGGGACCAGAGCGGCGGATAGGAAAGAATAATGTTGTTTTATTATTTTTTCTTTATTACAGGAGAGCAAGGGCTTCACAAGGATTAACAGTTAAATAAACGATGGTCAAAACAATGTGTGTTAATTTCATTAAAATTATTTATTCTTCATGTGTGTGTTTTTTTAATTTCCTTTAATAGGATTAATAATTGATAGTTATCAAATTGACAACTCTCAATTATTAACCTGGCTTAAAGTCACCTTTCAATAGCAAGGTGGCTTTAACCCATTATTAACCCATTCCCACCGCTACAGGGCAATGGGAATAGACCGGCAAAGTGCCAGAAAGGGCGCATCTAATTATAGATTTGCCTTTTCTGGGGTGGCTGGGGCAGATGTTAATAGCCAGGGGGGGACAAAATAAATGCACCCTCCCTCGGCTATTATTATCTGCCCCCACTCGCTGGCTTTGTCTGTCTGGTTGAGAGAATAGCGCGGGAGCCCACGCATTTTTTTCAAGGAATTTACACCTTTAATTAACCTCTAGCTGTATGAAATTTTGCACACATACACTCATGTAATTGTTAGTGAAAACCATATATCAAACTACATGAAATGACATGGTTAACTGTATGTGAACCATGTGTCATTTCATGTCGGGTCTGAAATTTCACAAAAGCCGGCAATTAAATTAGCGGCTAATATACTATGTAGAAGTGCATGAACTATAAATATATGTATATATATATGTGTCACAATGACATGTATATATATATAATGTATTATATGTGTATATATCTAGTGTTTTGTGAGCTGTCAGTGTGATTTTACAGTAGTTGGGGATGATTTGCCGGCTTATCAAAGGACACTGGTGCGTATAAGTGCTGTCCGATTTTTTATCGCATCCATTGACTTGCATTAGCGATTATCATGCCAAAATCGCTGCAAATCGCAGCATGCTGTGATTTTTTTCTCAGACCGATTTCAGCTGAGAAAAAAATCGCAAATGAGAAGTCCCCTATTGAGTAACATTGGTCCAATTGCAATCTGATTTTTTATCGGCTTGCAATCGTCCATTTTTGTCTCCAGTGAGTATGAGCCCTAAGCGCGAGTTAAATGCCGCTGTCAGAAATTGACAGCGGCATTTAACTAGTTAACAGCAATTCCACCTGTGGCTGTTGTATGCACATTTCAGCTGTATAGATCAGCTGTCATGTGCCCGGAAAGGTGCCAGCTTAGCGCTGGAGCCTGCACCAAGCAGGGGGAGTCCGACATTGGCATTCTATTACTTTAACATCTTTTTCCAAAGGTGAATTTAGGCTCCAAGGCCATATTATCTACCTGTGTTGCATAAATTCCTAAAATGGCACTAATCAATTTCTGTGGGGCTATACTCCATGAGTAGAGTTGAGCGATACTTTCCGATATCCAAAAATATCGGATCGGAATGGTATCGCCGATATCACTAAAATATCGGCGATACCCGATACCGATACCGGAAGTCCAATGTAAGTCTATGGGAACAAAATATCGCAACTAAAAAAAACCTTTCTTTCGTTGTAAACACAAAATATACACATATAGAATACATATATATATATATATATACATGTCATTGTGACATATATATATATATATATATACATATATGTATAGTTTATACACTTCTACATAGTAAAATAGCCTCTGATTCAATTGCCGGGTAAAGCCGGCTTCTGTGAAAAGACAGAAGCACCCGACATGAAATGACACTTGGTGTACATAGGGTTAACCATGTCTTTTCATGTCGTTTGCTATCTGATTTGCACAAACAATTACATCAGTCTATGTGTGCAAAATTTCACACCTGTAGGGGTTAATTAAAGTTGTAAATTCGTTGTAAAAAAACCGGACTTTTTTACTACGAATTTACACCTTTAATTAACCCCTACAGGTGTGAAATTTTGCACACATAGACTGATGTAATTGTTTGTGCAAATCAGATAGCAAAGGACATGGTTAACCCTATGTACACCAAGTGTCATTTCATGTCGGGTTCTGCATTTTCACAAAAGCCGGCAATTGAATTAGCGGCTATTATACTATGTAGAAGTGTATGAACTATAAATATAAATATATATATATATATATATATGTGTCACAAATTCAATGACATGTATATATATATATATATATATATGAGGTGTAAAATTGTTTAAAAAAAATGCGTGGGCTCCCGCCCTATTTTCGCAACCAGACAGACAAAGCCAACGAATGGGGGCAGATAATAATAGCCCAGAGAGGGACCATTATTTTTGGCCCCCCCTGGCTACTAACATCTGCCCCCAGACACCCCAGAAAAGACAAATCTATAATTAGATTCTCCCTTTCTGGCACTTTGCCCGTCTATTCCCATTGCCCTGTAGCGGTGGCGAATGGGTTAATATGGGGTTAAAGCCACCTTGCAATTGAAAGGTGACCTTAAGCCAGGTTAATAATTGAGAGCTGTCAATTAGACAACTATCAATTATTAATCCTATTGCATGAAATAAAAATAAAACACACACACTTTAATTAAAAATCATTTTAATGAAATAAAGACACATGTTTTTGACCATCTTTTATTTGACTGCAAAAACCATTTCCTGTAATAAAAATAAAATAAAAAAGCAAAATTATTCTTACCTATCCCATGCACAGTCAGGTCCCACGGTGTAATCCTTCAGAAAGGGTTAATGTTTACTGCAGGGACCGCAGCTAATGCTGCAGCCTCACAGTAAACCCCCAAATGAATGAGTTCCTCTCCTGGCTGACAGGAGAGGAAGTGGAAAGCTTAATTGATTGCTTTCCACTTTCACTTCAGGTCAGCCAGGGACACAATCAGTGACATCAGAGGGAACTGATTAACAAAAATAGGGGTTCCCTTCAAAAAAAAATGGCGTCGGGTCCCCCCTATTTTTGTTAACCAGCCTGATGAAGCAGACTGCTGAGCAGTGGCGTACCGTGAATGAAGCAGACCAAGCAGCTGCTATGGGGCCCGGACAGGTGAGGGGGCCCTCGACGGTCGGGTAGCTGTGCTGACACAGTACTACCAGGGGGTCGGCGGGGGAGCGCAGCTCTTCTATATACTCACCCCTCCTGGTGCGGTCTCTGCAGCCCCTGCTCTTCTCCCACGGTCTCCGACGCCTGTGTTCAGCGGTCAGGTGGTACCGCTCATTACAGTCATGAATACGCACATATTCATGACTTTAATGAGCTGTCCCGAGTGACCGCTGAACACTGGCGGCGGAGACCGTGGGAGAAGAGCAGGGTCTGCACAGACCGCGCCGGCGGAAGGGTGAGTATAAGGGATATTTACCTGTCCCGTTCCACCGTTGCTCGCGTCCTCTTGCTGCAATGTTCAGGTCAGAGGGCGCGATGACGTCGTTAGTGCGCGCCGCGCCCTCTGCCTGATCATTCACTGCTGGAGGACCCCGAAGACAGCGGCACTCAGCAGTGGAGAGAGGACAGGTAAATATCTCAGTTGCCGGGGCCCTGAGCGAGCGGTGACATCGGCACCTGGTGTCACCCCCTGCTCAGGACACCGGCACCTGGCCACCAGCGACGAAAGGTGAGTATGTCTTTTTTTTTTTTTTGGTTGCAGCAGCTGCGGCAGCATAAGGGCCTATACTATGGAGCATCTATGGGGGCACAATCTATGGGGGTATAATAAATTTTTTTGTTTAATGTGTCCCCTCACTGTGCTGGCACTTTACATTTACAATGGCTCTGGGTTTTTTTTTTTTTTTGGGGGGGCCCATTCAGACTTTTGCTATGGTGCCCCATGATTTCTATGTACGCCCCTGCTGCTGAGGCATGGTATTTAAGGCTGTTAAGGAGCCAATATCCATGGATCTTGCCAGCAGCGTCGGACTGGAGTACCTTGGGCCCACCAGAGAAAAAATATTCTTGGGGCCCACCATCATACTTCCCAACCTTTGAAGAAGGGAAAGAGGGACAAAGGCTGTGGCACGCTGTGCCTGCTGCAGCAAATTTTAGGCCATGCCACGTTGCACCACAGACTGTCCAGGAGTTGGTGGATGCTTTAGTCCAGGTGTGGGAGGAGATCCCTCAGGAGACCATCCGTCGCGCTCATCAGGAACATGGCCAGAAGTTGTAGTGAGGTCATACAGCATACCTCCCAAATTTTGAAGACAGGAAAGAGGGTTAAAGGCTGCGGCGCGCGTAGGGAGTCGCTGCAAATTTTAGGCCACGCCCCGACCACACCCATTTAACAGCTAATCACACCCATATCCTCGCCCCAAGCGTACCCATTTAGCACTGCTGATCACACTGACTGGTAATGAGGGCAACAGTGGCTGGTACTGAGGAAAGAAAGAAAGAGCACGAGAGAGAAAGAACAAACAGAGAAAGAAAGAGAGGAAAGAAAGAAAAGAGAGAGAAAGAAGAAAAGAGAGAAAAAAGAACAGAGAGCGAGAAAGAAAGAACAGAGAGCGAGAAAGACTAGAGAGAGAAAGAAAGACTAGAGAGAGAGCCGAGGCGTAGCTAGGGTTTGGTTTAGTGGGGGCGAAACTTCTGAGTGGGCCCCTAACAGAGAACCTCAGCAAATGACCGCGCTGTTGCCAAAAATAATCTATACATAAAAAGACCAATATTGATATTACCGCCATATGGTCTGTGGTAAATAATACCAGTCCTACAGAACATATAATAGATTACAGCACAGGTACAGATAATGACTTACCGCTGATGTTCTTTCTAATGGAATTGTTCACTTTTCATTTCTTTCCATCTGGCCCAGACCGACATGACGACTTCTCCAGCCAGGACTCGACTGCAGAGATTACAACAAAGACACATTTCACTTCTCTATTTTTAGCACTGTCTTGGTCACCAATTGGACTATTCTCAACCTGCACAAACTCCTCACCTGCTGATACCCCAATACTGAGCCGCTGCTGCCCTATGTGTCCCTATTTCAGCCCTGATACCCAAACTGGGCCCTGCTGCCAATG
>JARQOD010000001.1:755816671-755836899 GCA_033576555.1 Oophaga sylvatica | reverse complement strand
TGCAGTGTCTGTATGTATTTTATGGTGATTCCCGCCCCGCCATGGTATTTTAAACCCCCCTTAAAACGTTTGCAATATATTCGCAACTTTTGAAAGCGAAAGAGGGAGGCCCGATCATTCCCAGGTGATGTGTCAACATAAACGACACCCGGGTCAGCAGAGTAGAAAAGTTGCTAGATCAGTCAGGAATTATTAACAAGTTTGGGGCTGTAATAAAGCCTGACATTTTGTAAGTGGGGAAAGCTCATGTTTAAAATTTTTACAAGCATTCGGGTGAAAAAAAGTGAAAGTCCCATAGTGGGACAAAGAAAAAAAAAATTTTTTTTTTTAAAACAACCCCAAAAATAAAAATTTTAAAAAAAATATGTTATTTTGTATCTTAAATAAATTTTGGTTTGGGGAAAAAAAATTAAAAAAACAGTACACATATTTGACATAGACATGTCCGAAACGACCCAAGCTATGAAAAC
The DNA here is from genome assembly GCA_033576555.1 of Oophaga sylvatica. Taxonomy (NCBI): domain Eukaryota; kingdom Metazoa; phylum Chordata; class Amphibia; order Anura; family Dendrobatidae; genus Oophaga; species Oophaga sylvatica. The sequence goes on along the minus strand of JARQOD010000001.1, from coordinate 755,836,429 downwards.
TGCCCCCCTTTAAACCTGCACTCTCGCTGTGAAAAAGGGGGTTTTTCCCGTCCCAAATCTAAAAAAAACATAATTAAAGACATTACCCCTGAGGGAAGTTTCCCCCAAAAGGGGCCCAATGGAGGCACTGGGGAAACCCAACTACCTTTATCCAGCGGTGTCGCTTTTTAGGCTTGCAAAAAAGGGGCTTTTTGGGTGCACCTCTGAAAAGTGACACCATGAACAGGGGCCCCTACAGCCCCGAGTAATTTGCTGCCCCTTTAAAAGGGAAAAGTACCCCCTTAAAAAGGGTTTTATTGAATAACATCCAAAATTTTTGAGGGGCCCCCAAAATTTTGCTCGAATAAAATTTCCCTTTATAAATGAAAACCCCAAAAGTTATGAAAATTTCCAACAAAAATTTCAATCCCCCACAAAAAAGGCAATCCCCGGGGGCGTAAATTTTAAAAACGGAAATGAAAGGGCTTCCCATTTACGGGTTGGAAAAAGGGGTTTGAAAACACTATAGTCTCACAACCCAAAAAGGGAAAATTAAAAAAATTTTTCCCCCCCCAACCCAAAAAAGAGCCCCCTCCCTTCTGGATCCGTGTGTAAAAAAAACCCGTAAAAAAAAAATTTTCTTTTTTTTTTCCCATTCCTTTAAAATTTTGAAAGGGGCCCCCGAAAAAAATTTAACATTTTTGAATGGGGTTTTTTTGGGATTTTTGGGGGGGGCAGTTTTTTTAAAAAGGGGGTCATTTTGGGGTACTTTTTCTTTTTTTCCCCCTCAAATCATACAAAAATTAAAAAGGGGCCTCTAAAAATATGGTTTTTTTTTTAGGGGAAAAAAGGAAAATCGCTGGTCAATTTAAAAACCCCTTTTTAGCTACTTAACAAAACAAAGTTTCAAGAATTTGCTGATTTTTTGTAGAAAAATTGGGGAAAAAAGTTTTAATATTTTGGTGCCCTATCCTTTGATTTAAGGACACAAATATTAAAATTTTTAAAAAATTATAAATTTTAATTTTTTCACAAAAAAAAGAAGTTAATGGAAAAATTTTCCCCCACTATCATGAAGAGCAATAAAAATATAATAAAGTACTTTAAAAAGGTTACATGACCTGGTTTGCAGGTAGCCCCTGAGGGTTTTTTCGCTTTAGCTTTTTTTTGGGGGGGGTTTATTATATTGATGCTACAATTCCCTCTTTTTTTTTAAAACTCCACTCTCCCCCCTTTTCTACTTTTAATTTTATTTTGTTTCCCTCCTACATGTACCCTTTTTATTTAAAATGGGGGGTTTTTAAATTAAAATGTTATAATTTTAATTAAAAACCTCTTTGGTGTGTTTCTGAATATTTTTTCCTTTTGTTTTTTCATATAAAAAAAACCCCACCCGTTACTGTTTTGTTTGTGATGGGGGAACTGAGTTCTACTTTTTTAAAAAACCCCCCAAAAATTTTGGGGTGATATGTTTTGGGGTTATTTTTATGGTAAAAAAAAAAATAGAATTTAAAATTTGTGCAAAAACCTTGTTTAAAATTTTCACAGATAGACATTTCTTGTAGTTTTGGATAAGTTTGACCATGCACACACTCCCGCGGGGAAATTTTGGCCCACTACTCGTATACAGATCTTTTCGATCTTTCAAGTTTGGGGGGGTGTCCCCGGGGGAAAAAATTGGGTTTTCACGACCCCAAAAAAGTTTTGGGTGTTCGGTTTTAGAGGTTGGCTAGGCCACTTTCCGGACACTGAAATGCTTTTTTAAAAGGGGCCCCCTTTTTTTTTTCCCCAGCTGTGTGTTTCGGTCTTTTTTGTGGAAACGAGCCATGACCCCTGTTTTTGTGGAAGGAGGTTGTTGCCCAAAATCTTTTCAAAACATGACTGTCCAAAACCTCCCCCTTTAATACAGTGCAGCGTGTTTTCCCCTTTTTTGAAAAGCACCCCAAAGTATTAAATTTTTCCCCCCCAAAATTTTTTTGAGCGAACGAAAACCCCAAGTTCGGTATCCCGGGCCCATATTACTTTTAAACCGCCTTTCCCATATTACCCAAAATTTTTTTTTTTTTCGGTACCGGAAGGGTTGTTTCCCGTCAAATGCACAGTGCCGTCGGGGGCCGGGGGGGTCAGGAAATCACTCAAAAATCCCCCGGGAAAAACCCAAAATTGTTCAGTGTGAAAGGGCAAAAACCAAAAGTCCCAACTCTATACTACAAGAAGAAAAGGTAGCCATGTGGCATAGCTTGCAAACACGAAATATGAAAAATTTTTAAAAATGAATTAACATTCCCCCTTTGAAAAAATTTAAAAAAAGAGAAACTTGCGCCAAAAAAATTCCCAAAATTTTTTGGGGCCCGTAACCAGTCAAGGCCCTTTTTCGTATTAGGGCCCAAAATTCCCCACCTCGTTTTTAAAAAATCTGTCGCAGGGGGAACCCCATGATCCTCTTTTCGACAAAAAATTTCATTCTGTGGAAAGGGGTTTTTTAAAAAACCGGAAAATTTAAAAAGGGCCCGTGAAACCCCCAGGTGGGTGCTCAGGCAAAAGGAAAAAGAAACTATCAAAAAAAATGACCGGACATCCAAATTGATTCGTGGGGAAAAGGTGCTAAACCCGAGTCCCAATAATTTTTACAAGAAAAAAGGTGCACACTTCGCTATATTAAAAAACGAGAAAAAACCTTTACGTGGTAAAACCCCCTAATTTGGCCATTTATCGCTAAGACTTCTCAATTTTTCAAAATTTCTAAGGGAAAGAAATAATTCCCCTTTTTTTTTTTTTTCATTTTCTGTTTTTTAAACTATAGCGCTCTGTGTTTCCTTTTTTTTTGTATGTCGGGTCAGCGGGGGTTACCCCGGCAAAAGATCTCCGGCGTCACGGGCTGGATGCTTCATGGCCGCCCTCATCTTTCCCCGGGGGGCACATGCGTTTTTTGCAAACTGCGCATGCTGGGTTCCCGGCCCCTAAAGCAGTCAGTCCCATGATCCCCCCCCCGGGGAAGCAGGGGAAAAGCGTGCGCGTTTTCGATCAGGCTCTCCCGTCTTGGTGTACAAATGGGGATTTTCGTGGGGGGGGTCTTTTTCGGCTGCGTCGGGGGGGTGGTATTTTGTTGGTTTTTTTTTTTTTTTTTTACAGGGTGAGGCGTCGCAGGAATAGGTATAAAAAAATTTTAAAAAAAAAAAGGGTTTTTTTTTATTTTTATTAAAAAACTTTTTTTTTGCTTTGTCTTTTTTTTATACTTTAATAATTTTTGGGGTTAATTTAAAAAATCGGTGTCCCTTTTTTAACCTTTTCCATTTTTAACCGGGGTTTTGTCACCGGCAATCCGGTACATTAACCCCCCTTTTTTCCCCAAATTGGGCCCCCGAAAAAAGGGGGGGGGGGAAAAGGGGTAAAATTTCCCCCAATTGCACAACTTTTGTGCGCCCCCCAAGTGGGGCGCTGGGAGCCTGGGATTTAGGCTGTTGAGGGGGCCCAAAAAAAAGGGGGCCCGACAGAAATTTTTTTCCCCCGCAGCAGTTGCATTTTACTTGGCTGGTTAAAAAAAATGGGGGGACCCTACGCCTTTTTTTTTTTCGAGGGGCCCCTTTTTTTGTTTTACCCAAAGAAGCAGACTCGGCCTGGAATTTAGGCTTGCAAGGCCTTTTGGGGACCTTACCCCAAAAAACCGGCCTCACGGTTGTTTCCCGGCGGTTAAAAAAATGGGGACCCCACCCAATTTTTTTTTGGGGGGATCCCCTATTTTTTAATCACCCAAAGAAAACAGATGCGGGGGCCGGGGTTTTTAAATGGAAGGGGCCATGGTTTTTGGTCCTTAACAGCCTAAAAATCCAGGCCTCGCGGTCTGCTTATCTGGCTGGTTAAAAAAAATTGGGGGACCCCACGCCATTTTTTTGGGGGGGATCCCATTTTTGAATCACCAAGATTGCAGACTGCGGCCCCTGGTTTATCAGGTGGCAAGGTCCATGGATTTGGCCCAACGCCGGAAACCGGCCTCCCCCGGTCTGCTTCATCGGGCGGTTTTAAAAAAAGGGGGGGGCCCGCGCCTTTTTTATTCAAGGGAACCCCTTTTTTTTTAAATCATTCCCCTGGGTCATGATTGTGCCCCGGTGCCTAAAGTAAAGGGAAAGCAAAATTAAGCTTCCATTTCCCCCTGTCCCCCGGGGGGGGAACTCATTCATTGGGGGTTTTACTGGGGGGCTGCAGCATTAGCTGGGGCCCTGCAGTAAACTTAAAACCCTTTCTGAAGGATTAACGGGGCCTGCGTGAGGGGGGAAGTAATTTTGCTTTTTTTTTTATTTTTTTTTACAAAAATGGTTTTTCAGTCAAAAAAAAATGGTCAAAAAGGTTTTTTCATTAAAAATTTTGTTTTTTTAAAAGTGTTGGTTTTATTTTTATTTCATGCAATAGGATTAATAATTGATATTTGTCTAATTGACAGCTCTCAATATTAACCTGCTTAAGGTCACCTTTAAATTGCATGTGGCTTTAACCCCATATTAACCCATTCGCCACCGCTACAGGGCAATGGGAATAGACGGGCAAAGTGCCAGAAAGGGCGAATCTAATTATAGATTTGTCTTTTCTGGGTGTCTGGGGGCAGATGTTAGTAGCCAGGGGGGGCCAAAAATAATGGTCCCTCTCTGGCTATTATTATCTGCCCCCATTCGCTGGCTTTGTCTGTCTGGTTGCGAAAATAGGGCGGAGCCCACGCATTTTTTTTAAACAATTTTAACACCTCATATATATATATATATATATATATATATATACATGTCATTGAATTTGTACACATAAAATATATATTTATATTTATAGTTCATACACTTCTACATAGTATAATAGCCGCTAATTCAATTGACGGCTTTGTGAAAATGCAGAACCCGACATGAAATGACACTTGGTGTACATAGGTTAACCATGTCTTTTCATGTCCTTTGCTATCTGATTTGCACAAACAATTACATCAGTCTATGTGTGCAAAATTTCACACCTGTAGGGGTTAATTAAAGTGTAAATTCGTAGCAAAAAAGTCCGTTTTTTTTACAACGAATTTACACCTTTAATTAACCCTACAGGTGTGAAATTTTGCACACTAGACTGATGTAATTGTTTGTGCAAATCAGATTTCAAACGACATGAAAAGACATGGTTAACCCTATGTACACCAAGTGTCATTTCATGTCGGGTGCTTCTGTCTTTTCACAGAAGCCGGCTTTACCCGGCAATTGAATCAGAGGATATTTTACTATGTAGAAGTGTATAAACTATACAAATATGTATATATATATGTCACAATGACATGTAATCTATATATATATGTATTCTATGTGTGTATAGTTAGTGTTTACAAGGAAATAAAGGTTTTTTTTAGTTGCGATATTTTGTTCCCATAGACTTACATGGGACTTCCGGGATCGGAATCGGGTATCGACGATATTTAGTGATATCGGCGATACCATTCCGATCCGATATTTTTTAGATATCGAGCAGTATCGCTCAACACTACCCACCATGCTTCATGGTTTGAGATGTTGTTCTTGGGGGTTGAACTCATCTTTCTTCTTCCAAACATGGTGAGTGGAGTTGACATCAAAAGCTCTATTTTGGTCATGTCTGACCACATGACCTCCCATGCCTCTTCTGGATCATTCATATGGTCATTGGCTAACTGGAAATGTGCTGGCGTGAGCAGGGGGACATTGTGTGCCCTGCAGGGTTTTAATCTATGACAGTGGAGTGTATTACTAGCACTTGCCTTTTGTTCTATAACCCATGGCAGCATTGAGCAGGCCTACAATTTTGTCCCTGGTGTCCTTAGACAGCTGTTTGGTCTTGACCATGGTGGAGACTTTGGAGTGAGATGATTGAGTGTGTGGACAGGTGTCTGTTTTAAAGAAAATGAGTTCAAAAAGGTGCAATTAATACATGTAATGAGTGCAGAGTTGGAGGGTTCCTTAAAGAAAAACTAACTGGTTAACAGGTTTGTGAGAGCCAGAATTCTTGCTGGTTAATAGGTGGTCAAATACCTATTTCATGTAATAAAATGCAATTTAATAATTTAAAAATCATACAATGTGATTTTCTGTTTTTTTTTATTTTTAGATTCTGTCTCTCACACTTGAATTGTACCTACAATAAAAGTTACAGAACTTTCCATTCTTTGTAGGTGGGAAAACTTGCAAAATCAGCATGTATAAAATACTTATTTTCCCCATTGTATATAATCTAAACTTAGTTAGTTTCACTCCCAGGAGCAAGTTAATGGGGCAATGATATGCATAATGGGGGAGTGCAGTTCTTGCCATCCTTTTTCTGAGAATACATCCACAAAATTGAACTAAAAAAGAGGATATAGATTTAGTGCAGGATCATATTACTCATTCAATTATTCTTGCAGAAATCACTTCACTTCCCTGGACTGCAAGTCAACCACAGGATTATGGATCATCAACCAGGAATAGTCAGTACAATAAGCGCAGAGAGACCTTCCAAGACATAGCAAGATAACATAGGAGCTCCTTATGGAGTGACCCTATGCATAGGTTTACATTAAGCACTACATGAGTAAACTTCTCTGATCTAGAGGTGCAGAATCAAGTGCAAAGATGGGGATGGAACTCGCCAGCGTCTTGTTGAAGAGTCCATAGGTATGGGCGATCCCAGCATTTTGAGTCATGCCCCAAATCCAAGAGGACAGCTATGATCTCAGTTTTCGCACCTATATTCACCACTACAGTTAAGATAAACTGAGATGTACATGGGAGGATATATACAGTACAGACCAAAAGTTTGGACACACCTTCTCATTCAAAGATTTTTCTTTATTTTCATGACTATGAAAATTGTAGAATCTCACTGAAGGCATCAAAACTATGAATTAACACATGTTGAATTATACATTACACTTTACAAAAAAGTGTGAAACAACTGAAAATATGTCTTATATTCTAGGTTCTTTAAGGTCCTTCAATTTTGAATAAATCCCCAACAGTGTCACCAGCAAAGCACCCCCACACCATCACACCACCTCCTCCATGCTTCACGGTGGGAACCAGGCATGTAGAGTCCATCCGTTCACCTTTACTGTGTGCAAAGCAGTAATCAAAGCAAAAGGTGGCTACTTTGAAGAACCTAGAATATAAGACATATTTTCAGTTGTTTCACACTTTTTTGTAAAGTGTAATGTATAATTCCACATGTGTTAATTCATAGTTTTGATGCCTTCAGTGTGATTCTACAATTTTCATAGTCATGAAAATGCAGAAAGATCTTTGAATGAGAAGGTGTGTCCAAACTTTTGGTCTGTACTGTATATACGCCCAGGTTGTAATCCTCCAAACAATCTGGAGTCAGCAGTTTTCCGATGGCTTCTTATGCTTTGATACAGATGAGCAGACCTCAATAAAATGACTCTTGCGACCATAGAAGAAGCACACTCCCATCCTGTGGCGAACCGCAAGAGAACCATACTGAAGAGAGGCCCACCCTAACTGAATCAGTTCATCCAAGCACACAGGAGAACTTTCAGCTTTTGGTATAACTAGGGCAAGAGTCATCACAGGTCAATCTCTGAGGCATCCATTAGTTAGTAAGTCTAGAGCCATAGCAGCCTCAAGCGACTCAAAAGTTTCATAGAGCACCAGTGCATTTTCTAAACTGTCAGACAGACCCTGATAAAAATTTATTTTGAAGGCAGGGTTGTTCCATCTGGTGTAAGTGGCACATCTATGGAATTCTGAGCAAAACTCCCTGCAGGAGCTTATATAGCTTGGACTCAGCAAGGGAAACACAGTCCGGATCATTATACACAAGGCCTAGTGTCGCAAAAACACAATTGATTGGAGCCACTGTGAGTCAGACAGAAGTTAAAATGCCCAAGATTGAGGGTCTCTTTGTAACAGGGAGATATCAAGCCCTACCCATTGTTCCTCACCCCAAGACAAAAGTCAGCAAAACTTAAAATAGAGCTTGCAAGCTTCATGACAAACAACAAACGTATCCCATCCCCCTGAAAACCTATCTGGGAAGGCCACTTTGGATTCAGGTTCAGTATGACTGACTGCCAGACCCATGGTCTGCTATTGCTGTTGAAAAACCCTAGATCGCAGGTATGTCGGCTCAAGAGACAGACGGTTTTGCCAAGGTTGTGACAGGATCCATATTAAGATTCAGAAAAAATGTGGGCCGGTTTTAATGAATGCTGGAGGACACCCAGCGTGCAGCACAACTAGAGAGGAGCTCCATAGGACATGTATAAGGAAGTCCTTGGCAATAGGGAGAATGGAGAGGAGTCGCATCCTAACATAACCCTGAGAGAGATTCCTGCACTCCTTATCATCCCTAGACAGGTCCTTCCCCCCATGTGCAATCAAATGCCTAAGCCCGGCTGGCCCTGAACTTACCATGTCCAGTGCGTGACGGTAGTCAGCAGCGAGACACATAGCTCCCACTACTACGATCAAGAGAATATATCAGACGGTTAAAGGTACGAACAACAACAGGTGATGAAAAGAAACACAAAACAATAAAGCACATCCTCAGCATTTTACAACAGGGTAAGAACGTCCACGATCCAAAGGTAGAAATCATGAATAACCTTTAAGATTTTATCAAGGACAGGCCGTTCTATGTCAACAGAGGTCAGTATACAATATCTATAACTGTCTAGGAATGAAACTAGATGTGGGTTTATATAGTGGAATGGAGTGGTCCCAAGAAGCTTCAGCTGAGCACTCAAGCTATAAGTTCATAGCCAGAAGGGAAAGGGTCCTTAACCTTTTCAGCACCAAAAGAAAGTAAATGCGTTCACATTCAAGGTAATAGACAAATGGATGCTAAACAGGACCTGCAGTTGATTAATCATTGTAACTTTTTGATCCCATTTCCCAAAGGGGTCATCAGGATGTGACACACTCCTGACACTGTTGCTGCTTCTCTCACTAACACTAATCATGACAACTGCACTTATATATAACAGTAAACAATGAGTAGACATCTAGAAACTCAACATTGTTTTTGTCAGAAGCACTGTGACTTAGAAGTCCTTACAAATTTTGGTCTAAGGGGTAAGGTTTCTCCTTGTGGAGAGTGACATACCAGCTCTGGCGTGTCGAGGTAAGGAGGCTTATTCGCCATGCAATGCTCCTCTGGGAAATTTTATATGCAAATTGTCTCTTCAAAAAAAGAGAACTTGTACTCTATAGCGCCACCTATTGGAAGTAGCGATCCTACAAGTCACAATCAACCCTTTAACGAGTCTTGTAATATGACTTAGGATAAAAGCTAAATCAGTATCTCCATTTGCAAATTTTGGACATCTTGTGCTTGTTGGAGTAAGGGGGTCACAGACAGCCTAAAGAACTCGCCTATCCTGGACCAAAACTATCAGTCACTTGACATCTAGTATCTTTGTTATGGCTGCTGTATTTTTTTCACTTAATAACTTCCGCTGAAGTTTTATATGGATCCATAAAAACAGATGCAACATGGATGATCTGTATAAAATCCAGTGTTTTTTGTGCACTTGAGCTGCTCGCCAGGGCCGTGGGGGTACTCGGCACCGAGCCATTTGACTTCTATGGGGGATGTCACGGGCAACCACGGCTCGGTCCGTGGCCCTGGGCGCTCACCAAAATTTGGGATATTTACAGGGGAATAAATGTTCTTATGATGATTCATGACGCCACCTGTAGTACCTGGTCAGGGTGACCCGCGCTGCTGTGCAGGTCCTCTGGGAGGGATGGTGTTGTGCAGCTTGATGTAAAGTCTCCTACAGGTGAGACTGTGTCCTCCCAGGGCAGATAGATGAGAGATATAGCAATGGTGCAGAGAGATGTAGCAGAGGGGACTGTGCGTCGCTGGAAGAATCAGGGAAACAGTTCTGTTGCAGTTTCAAGGTTTTACTCACAGTCTGTTAAGCACATACAGATTCCAGCCGGGCACTGTGTCCTCCAAGTGAGTGGTCCAGCAACCCTCAGGTAAGTTAGTCGCACTTCCAAAGACTCCCCTTTCAGTATGTTCCTTTCCGGCAACTTCTCTAGGTGCTACTCTCCTAATCTTCCATGCACCCTGCCACCACAGAGTCCTCGGACGAGGGAGTATTGGGCCCTTTCAGTTAACAGATCAATCCTGGATCCGATGCTCTGCACGTACTTGACCACTAACCTTCCTCCCAGTGGGATTATGCTGACTAGTGGGCCCGTGAAGAGACCCACTGTTCTCGGTGTTACTAGTAGAGCTGAACTTTCCCACTAGTCTAGGGACTGGTCCCCGATGTTTGCCTGGTCCTCCTTTCTTCAGGATGGGGCACAGCCTCAATTGCTGTCTCGCCCTGGACCCTTTCGCTCTCACAGTTAGGCTCCCTGAGGTGGACTCAGAGGAGCAGCAGGACAGTCCAGTACCCACACACTGACTACCTGACTCAAACTGTTCTAACACGCTGCAGCTGCTGCTGCTTCCTGAGGAAATTCTCATCTCTCCCCTCACACGCAGTCTAAGTGCTGCCTAAGCTCCACCAAACAACTAACTACACCCTTTCCTAACCAGCCTGAGCCAGACCATTCTCCCGAAGAGTCCGTCTGAGCTCAGCCAGCATAGTGCATGTTGGATGCAGGTGGTGGGAGTCAATGGGGTGCTTCCTCCTTACCTGAGAGTCAGGTGTCACACCGCTGGGTGCGATGCAGCATCTCTGTGGCGACTGGACCCTCAGGGCGCCACACACTCATAGACTTGTATGGGTGAATCTCATCTGACATAAGTAAGTTAGAGCACGCTGCAATTTTTTTCACATGGACACTTGGCCCTTGAGAAAAAAATGTTATCTGAACAGCTCTATTGAATAACATTGGTCAGGATCTGAAATACCCAAACAATACATCCAATCCATTTAATATGCATGTCTAAGCATTGCAGAAATCAGTTTTAATTTTAAAAAAAACAAAACGTGTAGAATTTGACTTTTCTGAATTATTGTTTAGTAGAGCAAGAGAATCTCCAAGACTGCAACCCATTAGTGATTTTATGTTTTAAGTTCATTTTTTTTATCCTGGCAACTGTGGATGATAATATGATCCATTTGTTTTTACTAACTGGGTTTATTTATTTTAAACCTGTTTACAAGGATTTAAATATTATTCAGAGTGAATTAATAAGGACACTTAAACATGGCACTGATTAGAACAAAAATAGCAAGTTTATATGGGATAATTATAGTTAAAGGTACAATCCTGATTTGTTTGGAAGATACAAGATGTATCTGACACCTGTCCAATTAAACTCAACATGTCCAGACTAAGCTGAGACCCTGCTTGATTAAAAGCCCCAGAGATGTCTGCTAAAAGACTAATTTGAAAACCACAAATTAAAAGACTGGCATAAAATGCAATCAAAAATGATTATTGCTTAAAGGTGCAAAGGAATGTATCATTTGAGCATTTTATCATGCAGCATAATAACCACAGGCCCCTAAGTGGCACTGAAAAAAATAGGAAGGATATATAACTGTTGGTTAAATTAAATGATAATCTGGTTAAAACCCATATGAATATTTTAATAAATTTTAATAAGCTGCAAGTGTAATGAAATAAGGATTTGCATTCTATTATTATTGGACAAGAAAAAGTAAGGGCTCATGTACATGGCAATGCTATATGAAGGACTTCTAGGAGTCCTGTTTACTGTAATATATCGGTAATATGGCATGACTTGGAGGCTGAGCATACTGCAATTTTTTCTCAATTCATTCATTTCAAAAAACTGTTTTGAGAAAGTTTTTAAGGCTCATGGATAGTGTTGAGCGATACGATACTGCAAATATCGGGTATCGGCCGATATTAGCTGTATCGGACTTTCGATTCCGAGTTCCGATATTGTCGTCTTATCGGATACCGGAATCGGAATTGTCACTGTCACTGTCAGTGTCCGTCGGTCGGTTCTGTCAGGAGTCAGCGGCACTTACCTGGCAGAAGATCTCCGGCGGTCACAGCCTGGACTGCTTGATGGCCGCCATCATCTTTCCCCGGCGGTCACATGCAGTTTCTCGCGATAACTGCAGTGATTGCTGGGTAATCCCGGCCGTAAAGCAGTCAGTCCGATGACGTCACCGAAGCAGGTAATCAGCTGTGCTGCGTTGCGATGACAGGCTCTGCCTGTCATTGCGATGTAGCAGAGCTGGATCGTCGTGGGACTGTCGTTACTATGGACTGCGTCGGACAGGTGGTATACTGTTGGTTTGTTTTTTTCCTTTTTTTACAGGAGATCGATGGCGTCGCAGGAATGAGAGTATAATAAAAGAAATGAAAACTGTGTTGTCTCTTTTATTTCATTAAAAGACTTTTTTCTTGCTTTGTCTTTTTTTTATACATTTAAAAACTTTGGGATTAATAATGGATCGGTGTCTTATTGACGCCTATCCATTATTAACCGGGCTTATTGTCACCGTGCAATCAACGGTGACATTAACCCCTTATTACCCCACTTGCCACCGCTACAGGGCAGTGGGAAGAGCCGGGTTAAAGTGCCACAATTGGCACATCTTTTGATGCGCCAAATGTGGGGCTGCTGTAGCCTGGTATTATCAGGCTGTTGAGGGCCAAAATACATGGGCCTTGACCGTCTTTTAATACCAGGCCGCAGCAGTCTGCATTTTACTTGGCTGGTTAACAAAAATAGGGGGACCCCTACGCCGTTTTTTTTTTGAGGGGATCCCCTATTTTTGTTAACCAGCCAAGCTAAGCAGACTGCTGTGGCCTGGTATTATCAGGCTGGCAAGGTCCATGGATATTGGATCCTTACCAGCCTGAAAAACCAGGCCTCAGCAGTCTGCTTCATCTAGCTGGTTAACAAAAATAGGGGGGACCCCACGCCAATTTTTTTTCGAGGGGATCCCCTATTTTGTTAACCAGCCAAGATATGCAGACTGCTGTGGCCTGGTATTATCAGGCTGGCAAGGTCCATGGATCTTGGCTCCTTACCAGCCTGAAAAACCAGGCCTCAGCAGTCTGCTTCATCTGGCTGGTTAACAAAAATAGGGGGGACCCCACGCCAATTTTTTTTCGAGGGGATCCCCTATTTTTGTTAACCAGCCAAGATATGCAGATTGCTGTGGCCTGGTATTATCAGGCTGGCAAGGTCCATGGATCTTGGCTCCTTACCAGCCTGAAAAACCAGGCCTCAGCAGTCTGCTTCATCTGGCTGGTTAAGAAAAATAGGGGGGACCCCACGCCAAATTTTTTCGACGGGATCCCCTATTTTTGTTAACCAGCAAAGATAAGCAGACTGCTGTGGCCTGGTATTATCAGGCTGGCAAGCAGGGTCGGACTGAGCCACCGGAGAAACCTCCGGTGGGCCCCAGCTCCTGCGTGGTGGGCCCTGATTTGAAAGGATAGGTCGCGGGGCAGAGGGGGCGTGGCCCTGGGCCCCGCGCTCTGAGGGGGCCCACCCGGAGCTACGCTACAGTAACTGTATCGGTGTGCACAGCACGCCGATATACAGTTACATTCTGCGGCAGAGCAGGGAGAATCGATCTTCCTGCTCTGCCGTCCAGAAGCTATGGGGCCTGAACAGGCGTTGGGGGGCCTGGTGCCAGCAGTGGGCCCCCCACCCGTCATCGGAGGGTCAGCTGTATCGGCATCCAGCCGATACAGCTGACCGCATAGAGAGAGAAGGAGCGAGCGTTCCTTCTCTCCCATAATCCCCTCTCAGCGTCTGACAGCGGGCGCGATGACATCACCTGCCGGCGCCCGCTGTCAGACGCTGAGAGGGAGAACAGTGAGCAGCACAGGAGCCGGGAGGTGAGTATTGTTTTTTTTTTTTTTTAATGGGGGTGCATTATACTACAGAGGCTGTATATGGGGAGTGCATTATACTACAGAGGCTGTATATGGGGGCTGCATTATACTACAGAGGCTCCATATTGGGGTGCATTATACTACAGAGACTCCCTATGGGGATGCATTATACTACAGAGGCTGCCTATGGGGGTGCATTATAATATAGCGGCTGCCTATGGTGGTGCATTATATTATAGACTCTGCCTATGGGGGTTTATTATAATATAGAGGCTGCCTATGGGGGTGCATTATACTATATTGAGGACTATCTGGTGTATTATGCTGTATGGATGCTATCTAGGGGCCATCATACAGTGTTGGACCCATTAAATAGTTTGGGGACATTAAGGGGTCAGTATATATCCAGTGAGGGGCATTATTCTGTGTATAGGGGAGATGTACAGGGGGAGACTTGGGACATTATTAAATGTAAAGTGGACACTTATTGTTATATGGGAACTCGGGTTACTGTGACTGTCAAAGGGGCACACAGGGCATTATTACAGTCTAGGGGACAAAATGTGGTCACTGTTTTCTAGGGCACTTGCACCGGCATTACTATATTCTAGAGGGGTGCTTTAAAATTTAGAGGTCACACAGAACCACACAGCAGGTGCAGTAATAGGGACACATACGGCAGCAGCAGCTCAGTATTGGGGTATCACGTGCAGTAATAGGGACACATACGGCAGCAGCGGCTCAGTATTGGGGTATCAGGTGCAGTAATAGGGACACATATGGCAGCAGCGGCTCAGTATTGGGGTATCAGGTGCAGAAATAGGGAAACATATGGCAGCAGCGGCTCAGTATTGGGGTATCAGCAGGATGAGGAGTTTGTGCAGGTTGAGAATAGTCCAATTGGTGACCAAAGACAGTGCTAAAAATATGAGAAGTGAAATGTGTCTTTGTTGTAATCTCTGCAGTCGAGTCCTGGCTGGAGAAGTCGTCATGTCGGTCTGGGCCAGATGGAAAAGAAATGAAAAGTGAACAATTCCATTAGAAAGAACATCAGCGGTAAGTCATTATCTGTACCTGTGCTGTAATCTATTATATGTTCTGTAGGACTGGTATTATTTACCACAGACCATATGGCGGTAATATCAATATTGGTCTTTTTATGTATAGATTTTTTTGGCAACAGCGCGGTCATTTGCTGAGGTTCTCTGATTAGGGGCCCACTCAGAAGTTTCGCCCCCACTAAACCAAAACCCTAGCTACGCCTCTGGCTCTCTCTCTAGTCTTTCTTTCTCTCTCTAGTCTTTCTCGCTCTCTGTTCTTTCTTTCTCGCTCTCTGTTCTTTTTTCTCTCTTTTCTTTCTTTCTCTCTTTTCTTTCTTTCCTCTCTTTCTTTCTCTGTTTGTTCTTTCTCTCTCGCTGCTCTTTCTTTCTTTTCCTCAGTACCAGCCACTGTGCCCTCATTACCAGTCAGTGTGATCAGCAGTGCTAATGGGTACGCTTGGGGCGAGGATATGGGTGTGATTAGCTGTTAAATGGGTGTGGTCGGGGCGTGGCCTAAAATTTGCAGCGACTCCCAACGCGCGCCGCAGCCTTTAACCCTCTTTCCTGTCTTCAAATTTGGGAGGTATGCTGTATGACCTCACTACAACTTCTGGCCATGTTCCTGATGAGCGCGACGGATGGTCTCCTGAGGGATCTCCTCCCACACCTGGACTAAAGCATCCACCAACTCCTGGACAGTCTGTGGTGCAACGTGGCATGGCCTAAAATTTGCTGCAGCAGGCACAGCGTGCCACAGCCTTTGTCCTCTTTCCCTTCTTCAAAGGTTGGGAAGTATGATGGTGGGCCCCAAGAATATTTTTTCTCTGGTGGGCCAAGGTACTCCAGTCCGACGCTGCTGGCAAGATCCATGGATATTGGCTCCTTAACAGCCTTAAATACCATGCCTCAGCAGCAGGGGCGTACATAGAAATCATGGGGCACCATAGCAAAAGTCTGAATGGGCCCCCAAAAAAAAAAAAAACCAGAGCCATGTAAATGTAAAGTGCCAGCACAGTGAGGGGACACATTAAACAAAAAATGTATTATACCCCCATAGATTGTGCCCCATAGATGCTCCATAGTATAGGCCCTTATGCTGCCGCAGCTGCTGCAACCAAAAAAAAAAAAAAGACATACTCACCTTTCGTCGCTGGGGCCAGGTGCCGGTGTCCTGAGCAGGGGTGACACCAGGTGCCGATGTCACCGCTCGCTCAGGGCCCCGGCAACTGAGATATTTACCTGTCCTCTCTCCATGCTGAGTGCCGCTGTCTTCGGGGTCCTCCAGCAGTGAATGATAGGCAGAGGGCGCGGCGCGCACTAACGACGTCATCGCGCCCTCTGACCTGAACATTGCAGCAAGAGGAAGCGAGCAACGGTGGAACGGGACAGGTAAATATCCCTTATACTCACCCTTCCGCCGGCGCGGTCTGTGCAGACCCTCTCTTCTCCCACGGTCTCCGCCCAGTGTTCAGCGGTCACTCGGGACAGCTCATTAAAGTCATGAATTTGCGTATTCATGACTGTAAGAGCGGTACCCCTGACCGCTGAACACAGGCGTCGGAGACCGTGGGAGAAGAGCAGGGGCTGCAGAGACCGCAACCAGGAGGGGTGAGTAATATAGAAGAGCTGCCCCCCCCGCCGACCCCCTGGTAGTTACTGTGTTCAGCACAGCTACCCGACCGTCGAGGGCCCCCTCACCTGTCCGGGCCCCATAGCAGCTGCTGGTCTGCTTCATTCACGGTACGCCACTGCTCAGCATTCTGCTTCATCATGGCTGGTTAACAAAAATAGGGGGTGACCCGACGCCATTTTTTTTTCGAAAGGGAACCCCTATTTTTGTTAATCATTTTCCCCCTGATGTCACTGATTGTGTCCCTGGCTGACCTGAAGTGAAAGTGAGAACAATCAATTAAGCTTTCCACTTCCTCTCCTGTCAGCCAGAGATGAACTCATTCATTTGGGGGTTTACGTGAGGCTGCAGCATTAGCTCGGTCCCTGCAGTAAACATTAACCCTTTCTGAAGGATTACAACCGTGGGACCTGACTGTGCATGGGATAGGTAAAGAATAATTTTGCTTTTTTATTTTATTTTTATTACAGGAAATGGTTTTTGCAGTCAAATAAAAGATGGTCAAAAACATGTGTCTTTATTTCATTAAAATGATTTTTAATTAAAGTGTGTGTGTTTTATTTTTATTCATGCAATAGGATTAATAATTGATAGTTGTCTAATTGACAGCTCTCAATTATTAACCTGGCTTAAGGTCACCTTTCAATTGCAAGGTGGCTTTAACCCCATATTAAACCCATTCGCCACCGCTACAGGGCAATGGAATAGACGGCAAGTGCCAGAAAGGAGAATCTAATTATAGATTTTGTCTCTTTTCTGGGGTGTCTGGGGGCAGAGTAGTTAGCCAGGGTGGGCCAAAAATAATGGTCCCTCTCTGGGCTATTATTTATCTGCCCCCATTCGTTGGCTTTTGTCTGTCTGGTTGCGAAAATAGGGCGGGAGCCCACGCATTTTTTTTAAACAATTTTACACCTCATATATATATATATATATATATACATGTCATTGAATTTGTGACACATATAATATATATATATATATTTATATTTATAGTTCATACACTTCTACATAGTATAATAGCCGCTAATTCAATTGCCGGCTTTTGTGAAAATGCAGAACCCGACATGGAAATGACACTTGGTGTACATAGGTTAACCATGTCCTTTGCTATCTGATTTGCACAAACATTTACATCAGTCTATGTGTGCAAAATTTCACACCTGTAGGGGTTAATTAAAGGTGTAAAATTCGTAGTAAAAAAGTCCGGTTTTTTACAACGAATTTACACCTTTAATTAACCCCTACAGGTGTGAAATTTTGCACACATAGACTGATTAATTGTTTGTGCAAATCAATAGCAAACGACATGAAAAGACATGGTTAACCCTTGTACACCAAGTGTCATTTCATGTCGGGTGCTTCTGTCTTTTCACAAAGCCGGCTTTACCGGCAATTGAATCAGAGGCTATTTTACTATGTAGAATGTATAAACTATACTATATTAATATAATATATATATATGTCACAATGACATGTATATAATATATATATATGTTTTCTATATTGTGTATATTTTGTGTTTACAACGAAAGAAAGGTTTTTTTTAGTTGCGATATTTTGTTCCCATAGACTTACATGGACTTCCGGTATCGGTATCGGGTATCGCCGATATTTTAGTGATATCGGCGATACCATTCGATCCAATATTTTTGGATATCGGAAAGTAATCGCTCAACTCACTCATGGAGTATAGCCCCACAGAAATTGATTAGTGCCATTTTAGGAATTTATGCAACACAGGTAGATAATAGGCCTTGGAGCCTAAATTCACCTTTGGAAAAGATGTTAAAGTAATAGAACGCCAATGTCGGACTCTCCCCTGCTTGGTGCGGGCTCCAGCGCAAGCTGGCACCTTTCCGGGCACATGACAGCTGATCTATACAGCTGAAATGTGCATACAACAGCCACAGGTGGAATTGCTGTTAACTAGTTAAATGCCGCTGTCAATTTCTGACAGCGGCATTAACTCGCGCTTAGGGCTCATACTCACTGGAGACAAAATGGACGATTGCAAGCCGATAAAAAATCAGATTGCAATTGGACCAATGTTACTCAATAGGGGACTTCTCATTTGCGATTTTTTCTCAGCTAAAATCGGTCTGAGAAAAAAATCGCAGCATCTGCGATTTGCAGCGATTTTGGCATGATAACGCAATGCAAGTCAATGGATGCGATAAAAAATCGGACAGCACTTATACGCACCAGGTCCTTTGATAAGCCGGCAAATCATCCCAACTACTGTAAAATCACACTGACAGCTCACAAAACACTAGATATATACACATATAATACATAATATATATATACATGTCATTGTGACACATATAATAATATACATTTATTTTTATATTTCATGCACTTCTACATAGTATATTAGCCGCTAATTTAATTGCCGCTTTTGTGAAATTTCAACCCGACATGAAATGACACATGGTTTACATACAGTTAACCATGTCATTTCATGTAGTTTGATATATGGTTTTCACTAACAATTACATGAGTGTATGTGTGCAAAATTTCATACAGCTAAAGGTTAATTAAAGGTTTAAATTCCTTGAAAAAAAATGCGTGGGCTCCCGCCTATTCTCTCAACCAGACAGACAAAGCCAGCGAGTGGGCAGATAAAATAGCCGAGGGAGGGGCATTTATTTTGTCCCCCCCTGGATTAACATCTGCCCCCACCACCCCAGAAAAGGCAAATCTATAATTAGATGCCCCTTTCTGGCACTTTGCCGGTCTATTCCCTTTGCCCCGTAGCGGTGGAGAATGGGTTAATAATGGGTTAAAAACCACCTTCTATTGAAAGGTGACTTTAAGCCAGGTTAATAATTGAGAGTTGTCAATTTGATAATATCAATTAAATTTAAACCTATTAAAGGAAATTTAAAAAAAACACACTAAGTAAAAATTTTGAATTAAAACCATTTTTTGACCACTTTTTTTTAAGTTAACCTTGTGAAACCCCTTTTTCCCGTAATAAAAAAAAATAAAAAAACAAAATTTTTCTTTCCCCTCCCCCCCCGGTCCCCCCCTGTAACCTTCACAAGGGTTTAATAGCTTTCAGCCAACAGGGCTAAGCTCCCGCCACTGAAGCTCCCAATGAATGAGTTTTTCCTCCCCCCGGGGAGAGGAACGATTACTGGGAAAAATTCTTGTTGCTTCCCACTGAACAGTTCATTCAGGTCGCGGGGGCCCCGCAAGCTCGTGACTCAGAGGAAGTCCGGTCCAAAATGAAGATTACAGTGGGAAGCAATAATTAAAAATTTTCCCCAGTAATCCTTTTCTCCCGTCGGGCCCCGGGGTTAAATATTTTTCGGGGATT
>JARQOD010000001.1:755677897-755816571 GCA_033576555.1 Oophaga sylvatica | reverse complement strand
TTTTCGCCTCTCAACACTACGGATTGAAGGTGGCGGCCATCTTCTTTCCATTTCCTGCAGCTCTCTGTTGACCTGCTTCCTCTCCAGTCGTAGCTGCTCTACTTCTCTCAAGTATGACACACGATACTCCAGGAGCATCCGGATATTCCCAAAGCTCTCCCTGGATCCGACAACGAGGAATGGAACCATCCCATCTTCACCCCTGACCTGGACTTCGTCATCAGCCGGAATCCTGACTCTCGTCACACCGGACTTATTCACCATCTCCTGCATCACTTTCCCAAGTCTTCCGATGACTTTCTTCACCAGACCTCTGGGCACTTGAATGATGTCTTCCACCAATCCAAGCTGATTTTGAGCCTTTCTTGCTTGCTCCAAACGTCGAGCGACTTCTTTATTCCTCCACATGATCATCTGTTTCGTTCGGAGGCATTGTAGATGCATGTCTCTCAGGACAGCCACTCGCTTCAGTGTGACTTCCTTAGTCGACAGTATGACTAACTGTTTCATCTCTGGCACCCAGTTCACACTACATGCTTCTACCGCCTTTCTAAAGGCCTCATGCACCTCCTCACTGGCACACACTTCTCGCAGGTCTTCGGGTATCACTATTACACACTTGAAACCCGACCCGTCACCTTCTTGGACAGACTGTTGGACCTCCTCGTCCTGAGCATTAGTACAGTTTTCCAAGACATCACTCTCCCTTGTGTGCCCATCTGCATGGCACTTCCCGTGCTGGATTTCTTCTTCCATAGATTTCTGGAGCTGGGCACCAGTCTCCTCCTCCATCTTGAGCTCTCGGAGAACTTCATCTCGCTCTTCTGCCAAGCAGCGACACTCCTGCTGATGTTTCTCTTGGGCCTCTCTGAGCACCTCCGTCTCTCTCCATAGAGCCTTATTCATACTCTTACACGCTGACAGATGATCTCTGAGCCTAGAGACTTCCCTCTCCAGCTCCTGCAGGTACTGCCACCGCTTCCGTTGCAGCCACCAACAACCAGCACCTGCAGATGCTACTCCTAAGCTGCTGTGGCTGTTACTGCAGCTCCAGCTGCTGCAGAACTTCTTGCTGCAACAGTCACTGTAGCTCCTGCTACCACAAGTCTCTGCACGCTGCGCTGTCTTGCCTCTTGTCACCTTCGTGACCCCACGAGTCACAGCCAGCCGCTTGTCACCTTCATGACTCCTCCGAGCCACAGCAAACACCTCACACGTGTTCCAGAAAAAAAAACAGTTTCTCACTGACCCGTCAGCACAACACACACTCCTGTCTGTCACACTCTCAGCCAGAGAGATTTTCCGGACACCTCCTCTCCCAGAGACATCCAACAAAGGAAAAAAAAACAGTCTTTCTCTCACGAATAGTTTCCCTCTGGTCCCGACCAGCATAACACGGTTTTCAAGACCGTTACCTGTTGGCGTCAACCACACAGGTTCCTGGAGACCTCCTCCTCAGAGGTATCCTATCAGCATGCTTTTTCTCCATTTTCAATGACCCCGGTCAACATAACACAGACTCCTGTCTGTCACTACTGCTTAACAGTTTCTTCAGATACCTCATATCAGAGGCACCACATAAGCACAAACACAGTTTATTCGTGACCACTGGTCACACTCACGGTTTTCACAGACCGTCCGTTCCTCCTCTGATTCCTGATTCCCAGGTTTCACTCACTCGGCTGCTTCAGAGGTAATCAGGAGACACTTTTCTTATCCAAAAATCATCAGGTTTATTACATCATAAACCTCACAGTCACAGGCAATACAAATCTGCAGTACTTCAGCTCCTGCCTGGAGCCTCACTCCTCAGTCACAGAGACCTCTCTGTAATGTCCCGCCGGACACATGGAAGTCTGTCCACCATGGCAGACTCCCACACACTCTCTTCAGACACAGAGACCTCTCTGTAATGTCCCGCCTGGACACATGGTAGTCTGTTCACACTCACAGACTCCAACACTCTCTCCACAGGTGCCAATCACACTTCGTTACATAGCTGTAACCCCACCCACAGATGAGGTCAGGATCACATGGTTAGGTCACCTGGTGTAATGTATGTAGTACAGTTCATATAGCGTCTTGTGCTTGGGTGCGATGAAAATACATGAGACACAGGTTTGATATAGAAGGTCTTGTATTACTTCATACAAGTGGCAAAAATAGTCACACAGTTTGCAGATACAGAAGCAGGAGACACAGCAGGCCAGAGTAACTTAAGCTCAGCAATCACTCTCCACAACAGGTTCAGGATCTTCTTCTCTGTTACCGTAAGTCCATGCAACGTGGATCTTTCAAAGAGCAGGGTTCCAGAGTCCACAAGTGTTCAGAGTTCCTCAGTAGGAATAGCTGGAGTACATAGTCCAAGGCTTCCAGGAGTCAGGTCACAGGTTCACTGCAGGCTAGATTCTGAAGCACTGATTGCTCAGCTGTGGCTGCTTAAGAAGCAAGAGGGAGAGAATCAGGGCGGGAACATGAAAGCTGAAAACTCCATATTGACTGAGGGCAAGATAGCTGCAGCAAACAGAAAGCAAAATGGCTGACGGAAAACTGAGTTTCAAGAACATGTACAAAGAACCTTACATTACTCCCCCCTTAGGGACAACCTCCGTATGGCCTCAGACCAGGCTTGTCTGGGTACCTCTGATGAAATTGGCGGAGCAAACGAGGAGCATTAACGTTATTGACTGGTTCCCATGAGTTGTCCTCCACTGGGTAGCCCTGCCATTTAATCAAATATTGTAACTGATTTCTGTATAACCTGGAATCTAGAATTCTTTCCACCACAAATTCTTCCTGACCATCGACTAGCACTGGGTCAGGGCAAGGAGAAGAACGTCCAGGAAACGTATTGGGTGTTGCAGCCTTTAGTAGGGATACATGAAAGACAGGGTGGATTCTCATAGTTCTAGGCAGTTGAAGACGACAAGCAACGGCACTTATAATTTTACTGATTTTATAGGGTCCAATGTACTTATGTCCCAACTTAGACGATGGAATCCTTAACTTAAGATTTCTGGTTGACAGCCAGACCAGGTCTCCTACCTTGAAAGCTGGTGCAGGTTTATGAAATTTATCTGCTGCTTTCTTGTATCTTTCCTGAGCCAATTCCAGATTCTCCTATAGAAGATCCATATTCTTCTGTAAAGACTAGGGTTGAGCATTCCGATACTGCAAATATCGGGTATCGGCCGATATTGGCTGTATCGGAATTCCGATTCCGAGTTCCGATATTTTCGTCATATCGAATACCGGAATCGGGATGTCACTGTCACTGTCAGTGTCCGTCTGTCGGTCTGTCAGGAGTCAGCGGCACTTACCTGGCAGAAGATCTCCGGCGGTCACGGGCTGGACTGCTTGATGGCCGCAATCTTCTTTCCCCGGCGGTCACATGCAGTTTCTCGCGATAACTGCAGTGACTGCTGGGTAATCGCGGCCGTAAAGCAGTCAGTCCGATGACGTCACCGCCGGGGAAGCAGGTAATCAGCTGTGCTGCGTTGCGATGACAGGCTCTGCCTGTCATTGCGATGTAGCAGAGTTGGATCGTCGTGGGACTGTCGTTACTATGGACTGCGTCGGACAGGTGGTATACTGTTGGTTTGTTTTTTTTATTTTTTTACAGGAGATCGATGGCCTCGCAGGAATGAGAGAGTAATAAAAAAAATGAAAACTGTGTTGTCTCTTTTATTTCATTAAAATACTTTTTTCTTGCTGTGTTTTTTTTTTACACATTTAATAACTTTGGGATTAATAATGGATCGGTGTCTTATTGACACCTCTCCATTATTAACCGGGCTTATTGTCACTGTGCAATCAACGGTGACATTAACCCCTTATTACCCCGCTTGCCACCGCTACAGGGCAAGTGGGAAGAGCCGGGTAAAGTGCCACAATTGGCACATCTTTTGATGCGCCAAATGTGGGGCTGCTGTAGCCTGGTATTATCAGGCTGTTGAGGGCCAAAATCCATGGGCCTTGACAGTCTTTTAATACCAGGCCGCAGCAGTCTGCATTTTACTTGGCTGGTTAACAAAAATAGGGGGACCCCTACGCCGTTTTTTTTTCGAGGGGATCCCCTATTTTTGTTAACCAGCCAAGCTAAGCAGACTGCTGTGGCCTGGTATTATCAGGCTGGCAAGGTCCATGGATATTGGATCCTTACCAGCCTGAAAAACCAGGCCTCAGCGGTCTGCTTCATCTGGCTGGTTAACAAAAATAGGGGGGACCCCACGCCAATTTTTTTCGAGGGGATCCCTATTTTTGTTAATCAGCCAAGATATGCAGACTGCTGTGGCCTGGTATTATCAGGCTGGCAAGGTCCATGGATCTTGGCTCCTTAACAGCCTGAAAATCCAGGCCTCAGCGGTCTGCTTCATCTGGCTGGTTAACAAAATAGGGGGGACCCCACGCCAATTTTTTTGAGGGGATCCCCTATTTTTGTTAATCAGCCAAGATATGCAGACTGCTGTGGCCTGGTATTATCAGGCTGGCAAGGTCCATGGATCTTGGCTCCTTAACAGCCTGAAAATCCAGGCCTCAGCGGTCTGCTTCATCTGGCTGGTTAACAAAAATAGGGGGGACCCCACGCCATTTTTTTTTCGAAGGGAACCCTATTTTTGTTAATCAGTTCCCTCTGACGTCACTGATTGTGTCCCTGGCTGACCTGAAGTGAAAGTGGAAAGCAATCAATTAAGCTTTCCACTTAAGGGCCCGTCTCACATAGCGATATCGCTACCGAGATCGCTGCTGAGTCACTAGTTTTGTGACGCAGCAGCGAGCTCATCAGCGATATCGCTGTGTGTGACATTCAGTGACGATCAGCCCCCTGCCGGGTATCGCTGATCGTCGCTGAAATGTCAGGACCTTTTTTTGATCGCTGGTTTCCCGCTGACAGGCACACATCGCTGCGTGTGACAGGCGGGAGACCAGCGATCCGCTGGTAACCAAGGTACACAGCGGGTTTCCAGGCGCGGGGCTGTGCCTAGAAACCCGCTGTGTACCTTGGATACCAGCGCCCTGATGCAGGGAGCTGGTATCCAAGGTACACAGCGGGTTTCCAAGCGCTGCGCGGTGCCTGGAAACCCGCTGTGTACCTTGGTTACCAGCGGATCGCTGGTCTCCCGCCTGTCACACGCAGCGATGCGTGCCTGTCAGCGGGAGACCAGCGATCAAAAAAAGGTCCTGACATTTCTGCGACGATCAGCGATACCCGGCAGGGGGGCTGATCGTCGCTGAATGTCACACACAGCGATATCGCTGGTGAGCTCGCTGCTGCGTCACAAAACTAGTGACTCAGCAGCGATCTCGGTAGCGATATCGCTATGTGAGACGGGCCCTTAAGCGATGTTACCCGCAGTGTCGCTGTCCCAGATCGCTGCCTGAGCTGCCTGTTTGGCAGCTCAGCAGCGATCATGTAGCGATACACCAGCGATCCTGACAAGTGCATATCGTTGTCGGGATCGCTGTTGTATCGTTATGTGACACCCAGCCTTTACTCTCCTGTCAGGCAGGAGAGGAACTCATTCATTTGGGGTTTACTGTGAGGCTGCAGCATTAGCTGCGGTCCCTGCAGTAAACATTAACCCTTTCTGAAGGATTACACCGTGGGACCTGACTGTGCATGGGATAGGTAAGAATAATTTTGCTTTTTTATTTTATTTTTATTACAGGAAATGGTTTTTGCAGTAAAATAAAAGATGGTCAAAAACATGTGTCTTTATTTCATTAAAATTATTTTTAATTAAAGTGTGTGTGTTTTATTTTTATTTCATGCAATAGGATTAATAATTGATAGTTGTCTAATTGACAGCTCTCAATTATTAACCTGGCTTAAGGTCACCTTTCAATAGCAAGGTGGCTATAACCCCATATTAACCCATTCGCCACCGCTACAGGGCAATGGGAATAGACGGGCAAAGTGCCAGAAAGGGCGAATCTAATTATAGATTTGTCTTTCCTGGGGTGTCTGGGGGCAGATGTTAGTAGCCGGGGGGGGCAAAAATAATGGTCCCTCTCTGGGCTATTATTATCTGCCCCCACTCACTGGCTTTGTCTGTCTGGTTGCGAAAATAGGGCGGGAGCCCACGCATTTTTTTTCAGCAATTTTACACCTCATATATATATATACATGTCATTGAATTTGTGACACATATATATATATATTTATATTTGTAGTTCATACACTTCTACATAGTATAATAGCCGCTAATTCAATTGCCGGCTTTTGTGAAAATGCAGAACCCGACATGAAATGACACTTGGTGTACATAGGGTTAACCATGTCTTTTCATGTCCTTTGCTATCTAATTTGCACAAACAATTAAATCAGTCTATGTGTGCAAAATTTCACACCTGTAGGGGTTAATTAAAGGTGTAAATTCGTAGCAAAAAAGTCCGTTTTTTTTACAACGAATTTACACCTTTAATTAACCCCTACAGGTGTGAAATTTTGCACACATAGACTGATTTAATTGTTTGTGCAAATCAGATAGCAAACGACATGAAAAGATATGGTTAACCCTATGTACACCAAGTGTCATTTCATGTCGGGTGCTTCTGTCTTTTCACTGAAGCCGGCTTTACCAGGCAATTGAATCAGAGTATATTTTACTATGTAGAAGTGTATAAACTATACATATATGTATATATATATGTCACAATGACATGTATATATATATATATATGTATGCTATGTGTGTATATTTAGTGTTTACAAGGAAAGAATGGGGTTTTTTTAGTTGCGATATTTTGTTCCCATAGACTTACATGGGACTTCCGGTATCGGTATCGGGTATCGCCGATATTTTAGTGATATCGGCGATACCATTCCGATTCCGATACTTTAGGATATCGGAAAGTATCGCTCAACTCTAGTAAAGACGTGATTCTTTCGGCCACTGCTGGTAAAGGCGTTTCTATGGGAAATCGTGGAAGAATGTTAGGATGATAACCTAGATTGGAGTAAAAAGGAGACTGCTTAGTGGAGGCGCTCTGAGAGTTGTTATAAGAGAACTCAGCCAATGGAAGTAGATCCACCCAATCATCCTGTAGGTGGCAGATAAAGCAGCGGAGATACTGCTCCAGAGTTTGATTGGTTCGTTCGGTCTGTCCATTAGTCTGGGGATGAAAAGCAGAAGAAAGGTTTACTTTAATGTCCAATGCTGCACAGAAATTTTGCTAAAACCTTGAAGTGAATTGCACCCCTCAATCCGAAATAACCTCATCCGGTACTCCATGTAAGCGAAACACATCTTTAATCATCAAATCTGATGTCTGTTTTGCAGTGGGTAAGCCGACACAAGGAATAAAATGTTTGTTAAACGATCAACCACCACTAGAATGGTGTTTTTCCCTTGAGAGGTTGGTAACTCCACAATGAAGTCCATAGAAATGGATCCCCACGGGCGGGACGGGGTGGGAAGAGGTTGTAACAGACCAGTTGGTGAGGAGCGAGGTGTTTTGCATCTTGCACAGACTTCACATGAAGTGACATAGTTTAAAACATCCTTCCTGCAAGTGGGCCACCAAAAGAAACGAGAAAGAAATTCCTGTGTCTTTAGAATTCCTCTATGCCCAGCTATCTTGGAATCGTGAATGAGTTGCAATACTCTCAATCTGACTGTTTCAGGAATATACAGACGTTGTCCCAGAATCCACACACCATTCTTAAAGACAAGACTTACGTCCCTTGGGGGTTGTGCCAACAAGGAATCCGCATGGTATGCTTCCTTGATGTCCTTAAGTAGGTCTTGATTATGAATCACTCCCAGGAATCTAGAGTCAGGAAGAATAGTCTTAGGAGGAGCAAGTGGACGGGTCTCTGCTGAATGAATCCTAGAGAGTGCATCAGCCTTTCCATTGCGCGATCCTGGTCTATAAGAAATGACAAAATTAAATTGGTTTAAGAAAAGATTCCAGCGAGCCTGGCGAGGAGTCAGGCACTTAGCCGACCTGATAAATTCAAGGTTACGATGGTCTGTCAGGACGACTATTTGCTGTGCAGCTCCCTGAAGAAGGTGTCTCCATTCTTTGAAGGCGGCAATAATGGCCAACACACTCTCTATTGCCCACATCGTAGTTCCTCTCAGCCAAAGACAACTGCTGGGAAAAGAAGGCACAGGGATGCAAGACATTCTTCTCACCTGTTCTCTGAGAGAGTATAGCTCCAACGGCACAATCTGAAGCATCCACCTCTATTGTGAAGGCAAGTTCGGGGTTGGGATGTACCAAGATAGGTGCGATGGTAAATTTATCTTTTAGACGAGAAAATGCTTCCTGGGCTTGGGGAGTCCAGGAGAACCTAGACTCTTTCCGGGTAAGTTGGGT
Organism: Oophaga sylvatica; assembly: GCA_033576555.1. Classification (NCBI taxonomy): domain Eukaryota; kingdom Metazoa; phylum Chordata; class Amphibia; order Anura; family Dendrobatidae; genus Oophaga; species Oophaga sylvatica. The sequence continues at coordinate 755,808,246 of JARQOD010000001.1, read as the reverse complement.
GATAGGTGACACTACCTCAGAGAAATTCCTAATGAAACGTCTATAGAAATTGGCAAACCCGATGAAGCGCTGCACCTCCTTCACATTTCTAGGACTTGGCCAATCCTTGATGGCTTGGGTCTTACTTCCATCCATACTAATTCCTTGTGTAGACAGTACATACCCCAGAAATTGAATTTCGGTCCTATGGAATTCACACTTTTCAAGTTTGATGTAAAGATGGTTTTGTCTTACACGTTCCAAGACCATTCTCACATGTCCATGATGTTCCTCTGTGGAGTTAGAAAAAATTAGAATATCATCCAAATAAATCACCACGAATGTATCTAGGAGATCCCTGAAGATGTCATTCACCAAGTGTTGGAAAGTGGCTGGGGCGGTACTCAGACCAAAAGGCATAACTAGATATTCAAAGTGTCCATAGCGTGACCTGAATGCAGTCTTCCATTCACCCCCAGGTCTAATACGGACCAAGTTATAGGCCCCACGGAGATCCAATTTAGAGAAAATTTTGGCATGCCGCACTCTCTCCAATAACTCAGGGATTAAAGGCAATGGATAACGGTTTCTAATAGTAACCTTATTGAGTTCCCTATAGTCTACGCAGGGTCTCAGAGATCCATCTTTCTTCTTCACAAAGAAGATGGGTGCACCTGCAGGAGATGAAGAGGGGCGTATGAAGCCCTTGGCTAGATTTTCGTCTATGTATCCTTCAAAGCCTTTAGCTCAGGCCCCGCCAGGGGGTAGATCTTACCAAAAGGTATCTCTGCTCCAGGCAATAATTCAATTGGACAATCATATGGACGGTGAGGGGAAGCTGGTCAGCGTTCTTCTTGTCACATAAATCCACATAGTCCTGGTATACAGCTGGTAGTTCAGGACTGACATGGTTCCTTTAGGAACAGAGCAAGCTGAAACTTCTGGACTCATCTGTTTCTCTGGAAAGTGTAATTCCTTGGTCTCCCAGTTAATGGTAGGGTTCTGAGCCTGCAGCCATGGTAGCCCTAGAATAATGGGAAAGTGGGGAGAAGAGATAAGCATAAAGGACAGTTTCTCTTGATGATCTTTACCCATAAGGACCCTCAAAGGCTCCGTTTCCTGATCCACTGGTCCAGAGGTCAGCAGGGAGCCATCCACAGTTTCCATCTGTACTGGAGTAGCCTTCTTCACTGAACGTATCCCCTGTTTCAGAGCAAAGGAGACATCCATAAAATTCCCACTTGCCCCTGAGTCGATCATAGCAGAGCTAGACACCAGACTGAGTTAACCCAGAGTTTGATGGAAAGGAAGCAATGAGAATTGTTTTTCCTACAACTCAGCTGGGACACCGCTGAGGAAACTTGAAAAATTGCAGCGTTTACACAGTCATCGTCCTCAGAAGTAACGGAGTTTAAGTCCGAGAAATCAAGATCTGTTGCTGCAGATCCTCTGGAGCCTGAGGCTCGGACCTGACAGATCTCCTCTCGCAACACTCACAGTGAATGAGTGCTGCAGTAGTCTTACGAGAACGGCTGGGGCAGTTTATAATGAAGTGCCCTGACTTACCACAATAGAAACATAGATTTTCCTTAAAACGATGTTCCTTGCGTGCATCACTAACCCGTCTTTGTAAAGAGTCTACCTGCATGGGTTCAGGTTCAGGTTCCCGTGTGATCCTACTCAAAGGTTCCTTAGCTGGGGAGGAAGGTAGGAAAAGGTTAGTGCGATTGCTTTCGAACCATCTCTCTTGCCTGCGTTCAGTCAGGCGAGCATCAATACGGATGCAGTAGTTAATAAAGTCACCTAACGCAGTGGGAGGGTCGGCACGAGCAAGTTCATCCTTAATTAGTGGAGACAACCCCTTTCGAAAAATAGATTTTTTGGCGGAACTGTCCCAGGTGGTATCAAGGGCCCATCTCCTGAAATCCAAGGCATATTCGGCTACCGAGTGCTTACCTTGGCGCAAAGTTAACATGGCTGCTTCAGCTGTTGCACCTCGATTGGGGTCATCAAACACCTGCCCCATGGCTGAAATGAAAGCATCAAGATGATCCAAACATTCATCCTCAGTCTCAATCAGAGGGTTTGCCCACATCAAAGCCTTGTTGGTAAGTAACATAATTATAGTAAGCACTTTAGATCGTTCAGTGGGAAATTGTGAAGCATGTGCAGAAAAAAAACAGATTGCATTGGTTAATAAATCCCCTGAATTTTTCACGTTCACCGCCAAAACGAAAAGGGGGCAACTTGGGAATCCCAGAACTTGGGGCTACGGCAGGAGCCTGGACTCGCTCCTCTAGAACCTCAATCCTGGCTCGCAAATCCTGGGCAGTCTGTCCAAACACTTGCAAATTGTGATTAGTGAGGTCCTGTAGGTTTGTAAAACGGGTTTTTATAGTCTGTAAATCTGCAAGGATATTATCAGTCACTCCGCAAAGTTCCTTTATGCGGGCCTCCATTTTCCAGATCTTTTAAGACAGGAGTACTGGAAGGAGAGGAGAAAAGAAAAAAAAAACAATAGTGTTTACCTGTGGTAACACTGCAGAGAGAAAAAAAAATTAAGGGAACTGCTCACCTGGAATGGTTGTGAGAAGTCACAACCACTATCATCACAGAAAGTTCAACCGGACATCTGATATCCACAGTTACAGCAGACACAAAAGAGGGAAGAGAAAAAAAAAACAATAGTGTTTACCTGTGGTAACACTGCAGAAAAAAAAAAACTTAAGGGAATTGCTCACCTGGAATGGTTGTGAGAAGTCACAACCACTGTCATCACAGAAAGTACAACTGGACGTCTGATATCCACAGTTACAGCAGACACAGCCTTCCCAGACCCAGCAGACACTAACGTTTTGGCTTCAGAATCTTGTAATGTATGTAGTACAGTTCATATAGCGTCTTGTGCTTGGGTGCGATGAAAATACATGAGACACAGGTTTGATATAGAAGGTCTTGTATTACTTCATACAAGTGGCAAAAATAGTCACACAGTTTGCAGATACAGAAGCAGGAGACACAGCAGGCCAGAGTAACTTAAGCTCAGCAATCACTCTCCACAACAGGTTCAGGATCTTCTTCTCTGTTACCGTAAGTCCATGCAACGTGGATCTTTCAAAGAGCAGGGTTCTAGAGTCCACAAGTGTTCAGAGTTCCTCAGTAGGAATAGCTGGAGTACATAGTCCAAGGCTTCCAGGAGTCAGGTCACAGGTTCACTGCAGGCTAGATTCTGAAGCACTGATTGCTCAGCTGTGGCTGCTTAAGAAGCAAGAGGGAGAGAATCAGGGCGGGAACATGAAAGCTGAAAACTCCATATTGACTGAGGGCAAGATAGCTGCAGCAAGACAGAAAGCAAAATGGCTGACGGAAAACTGAGTTTCAAGAACATGTACAAAGAACCTTACACCTGGTCATGACCTCATCACAGGTCCTTTACCACAACACAAACCATGCTTCCATGCATATCTTGAGGAGCATACACAGTGCCCCCTAGCTGCATCAGGGGTCACTACACCACAATATATACATTATTAAGCCTTCCATCTAGCGACCAATGGTTAGACTGAACAGTTTAATCAATTGAGTTTACAATTAATAATTTTTATCTAAAATCCATTAATACCTATTTTTTGTACTGTATTTTGAGGACCGTAAGACGCACTTTTTTCCACCAAACTTTGGAGGAAAGCGGGGAGTGCCTCTTGTAGGCCAGATGTACCTTCAGCTGTGTCTGTGGGTGGGTGAGCAGTGGAGGAGGGGGTCACATGAGGCTGGAGCTGGAGGTTGCAGCTAATACATGTGCCTGCTGTTAAAGAAAATTAATATTCACTGCTCGCCAAGCACATGATCCCCCACCTCTATGCAGTGAAGCCAACACCGAGAGGTGGGAGAGACTATAGGATTGGAGAGCAGTGAATATTCATCTTTTTAACAGCAGGCACAATGTAAGCCGCAGCTATTGGCTTCCTTTAGCTGCTGGGCGATCATTTGTGTCCGCTATTAAAGATAATGAATTTTCACTGCTCCTCACGCACATGAGAGTGAAGAGCAGTGAATATGCATTCTCTTTAATAACAGACACGCATGTCATCTCCCTGCAGCTGCGGCTGTGTGCCTTCTATTAAAGAAGATAGATATTCACCGCTTTCCACTCCCATATTCCCAGGTGTGGAGAGCAGTGAATATTTTGGTAGCTGATCTTAGCGTGTGAGAGTTTATGGCAGTGACATCATGCACTGCTTACATGTGCAAATCAGCTGCTTGAATCAGCACAGGATGCCGCTCTGCAAGGAAGTGAAGGAAAGGTAAGTAGAATTGTTTACTTTTCTTAATGTGTGTAGTGTGATGGGGGTCATGTATACCAGGATGGGGTTAGGGGCCATGTATACCATCATGGGGATGAGGGGACCATGTATACCAGGAGGGTGATGAGGGGACCATGTAAACCTGGAAGGGGATAAGGGGACCATGTATACCAGGATGGGAATGAGGGGACCATGTATACCAGGATTGGGATGGGGGCTATGTATACCAGGATGGGATGGGGCCATGTTAACCAGAATGGAGGACCATATATACCAGGATAGGGCTATATATACCAGGATGGGGGCCATATGTTCCAGGATATGGAGGGTGTATACCAAGATGGGGGACATATATTCCAGGATGGGGATTATATGTACCTGTATGGAACATATGTATCAGAATGGAGGGCATATATACCAGGATGGGAACATATACCAGGATGAGGTATATTAGTACAGATTTGAGGGACATTATCACTATAACACTGTCAGCAGCAGATGCCTTCCATAACAGTGAGTCATGACCACATTTTTTGCATCTTATAGTCCAAAAAATATGATAATCTTGAATATCAGGGTAAGCATTTATGTACATTTAAACGAAGTACATGTTTCAAAGTACAAGCAAGTTAAACATGGATGAATCTAACACGCATCTCTATTCTCTTCATACAGGTATTTAACCCCTTCACCCCCAAGGGTGGATTGCACGTTAATGACCGGGCCAATTTTTACAATTCTGACCACTGTCTCTTTATGAGGTTATAACTCTGGAACGCTTCAACGGATCTTCGCGATTCTGAGATGTTTCTCGTGACATATTGTATTTTGTAGTGGTAAATTCTTCCAATAACTTGCGTTATTTATAAAAATGAATATGGTGAAAATTTTGGAATTAGCAATTTTCAAACTTTGTAAATTTATTCCTAAAATGGAGAAAATATGTCACAAAATAGTTAACAAATAACATTTCCAAACAATGTCAACTTTACAAACAGCACAATTTTGGAACCAAAATTTTTTTTTGTTACGAAGTTATAAGGGTTAAAAGTTGACCAGCGATTTCTCATTTTTACATCAAAATGTACAAAGCCATTTTTTTTAGGGACCACCTCATATTTGAAGTCACTTTGAGGGGTCTATATGGCAGAAAATACCCAAAAGTGACACCATTGTAAAAACTACACCCCTCAAGGTACTCAAAACCACATTCAAAAAGTTTATTAACCCTTCAGGTGCTTCACAGGAGCTGAAGCAACGTGGAAGGAAAAAATGAACATTTTACTTTTTAGTCACAAAAATGATCTTTTACAAACATTTTTTTTATATTCACAAGGGAAAAAGGAGAAAATGGACAAATAAAGTTGTTGTGCAATTTCTCCTGAGTACGCCGATACCCATATGTGAGGGAAAACCACTGTTTGGGCGCACGGCAGGGCTCGGAATGGAAGGAGCGCAGTTTGACTTTTCCAAACCAAAATTGGCTGGAATTGAGAACGGACGCCATGTCGCGTTTGGAGAGGCCCTGATATGCCTAAACAGTGGAAACCCCCCACATGTGATGCCATTTTGGAAACTAGACCCCCTAAGGAACTTATCTAGATGTGTGGTGAGCACTTTGAACCCCCAAGTGCTTCACGCAAGTTTGTAATGTAGAGCCGTGAAGAAAAAAAATCATATTTTTTTCCACAAGCATGATGTTTTAGTCCCCAATTTTTTATTTTCCCAAGGGTAAGAGGAGAAATTGGACCACAAAAGTTGTTGTCAAAATTGTCCTGAGTACGCTGATACCCCATATGTGGGGGGGAACCACTGTTTGGGCGCACGGCAGGGCTCGAAAGGGAAGGAGCGCGGTTTGACTTTTCCAAACCAAAATTGGCTGGAATTGGGAACGAACGCCATGTCGCGTTTGGAGGGCCCCTGATGTGCCTAAACAGTGGAAACCCCCCACATGTGACCCCATTTTGGAAACTAGACCCCCTAAGGAACTTACCTAGATGTGTGGTGAGCACTTTGAACCCCCAAGTGCTTCACGCAAGTTTGTAATGTAGAGCCGTGAAGAAAAAAAATCATATTTTTTCCACAAGCATGATGTTTTAGTCCCCAATTTTTTATTTTCCCAAGGGTAAGAGGAGAAATTGGACCACAAAAGTTGTTGTCCAACTTGTCCTGAGTACGCTGATACCCCATATGTGGGGGGGAACCACTGTTTGGGCGCACGGCAGGGCTCGAAAGGGAAGGAGCGCGGTTTGACTTTTCCAAACCAAAATTGGCTGGAATTGGGAACGAACGCCATGTCGCGTTTGGAGGGCCCCTGATGTGCCTAAACAGTGGAAACCCCCCACATGTGACCCCATTTTGGAAACTAGACCCCCTAAGGAACTTACCTAGATGTGTGGTGAGCACTTTGAACCCCCAAGTGCTTCACGCAAGTTTGTAATGTAGAGCCGTGAAGAAAAAAAATCATATTTTTTCCACAAGCATGATGTTTTAGTCCCCAATTTTTTATTTTCCCAAGGGTAAGAGGAGAAATTGGACCACAAAAGTTGTTGTACAACTTGTTCTGAGTACGCTGATACCCCATATGTGGGGGGGAACCACTGTTTGGGCGCACGGCAGGGCTCGAAAGGGAAGGAGCGCTGTTTGACTTTTCCAAACCAAAATTGGCTGGAATTGGGAACGAACGCCATGTCGCGTTTGGAGGGCCCCTGATGTGCCTAAACAGTGGAAACCCCCACATGTGACCCCATTTTGGAAACAAGACCCCCAAGGAACTTATCTAGATGTGTGGTGAGCACTTTGAACCCCCAAGTGCTTCACGCAAGTTTGTAATTTGGAGCCGTGAAGAAAAAAAATCATATTTTTTCCACAAGCATGATGTTTTAGTCCCCAATTTTTTATTTTCCCAAGGGTAAGAGGAGAAATTGGACCACAAAAGTTGTTGTCCAACTTGTCCTGAGTACGCTGATACCCCATATGTGGGGGGAACCACTGTTTGGGCGCACGGCAGGGCTCGAAAGGGAAGGAGCGCCGTTCGACTTTTCCAAACCAAAATTGGCTGGAATTGGGAACGAACGCCATGTCGCGTTTGGAGGGCCCCTGATGTGCCTAAACAGTGGAAACCCCCCACATGTGACCCCATTTTGGAAACTAGACCCCCTAAGGAACTTACCTAGATGTTTGTTGAGCACTTTGAACCCCCAAGTGCTTCACGCAAGTTTGTAATGTAGAGCCGTGAAGAAAAAAAATCATATTTTTTCCACAAGCATGACGTTTTAGTCCCCAATTTTTTATTTTCCCAAGGGTAAGAGGAGAAATTGGACCACAAAAGTTGTTGTCCAACTTGTCCTGAGTACGATGATACCCCATATGTGGGGGGGAACCACTGTTTGGGCGCACGGCAGGGCTCGAAAGGGAAGGAGCGCCGTTTGACTTTTCCAAACCAAAATTGGCTGGAATTGGGAACGAACGCCATGTCGCGTTTGGAGGGCCCCTGATGTGCCTAAACAGTGGAAACCCCCCACATGTGACCCCATTTTGGAAACTAGACCCCCTAAGGAACTTACCTAGATGTTTGGTGAGCACTTTGAAGCCCCAAGTGCTTCACGCAAGTTTGTAATGTAGAGCCGTTTAGAAAAAAAATCATATTTTTTCCACAAGCATGACGTTTTAGTCCCCAATTTTTTATTTTCCCAAGGGTAAGAGGAGAAATTGGACCACAAAAGTTGTTGTCCAATTTGTCCTGAGTACGCTGATACCCCATATGTGGGGGGAAACCACTGTTTGGGCGCACGGCAGGGCTCGAAAGGGAAGGAGCGCCATTTGACTTTTCCAAACCAAAATTGGCTGGAATTGGGAACGAACGCCATGTCGCGTTTGGAGGGCCCCTGATGTGCCTAAACAGTGGAAACCCCCCACATGTGACCCCATTTTGGAAACTAGACCCCCTAAGGAACTTATCTAGGTGTGTGGTGAGCACTTTGAACCCCCAAGTGCTTCACGCAAGTTTGTAATGTAGAGCCGTGAAGAAAAAAAATCATATTTTTTCCACAAGCATGACGTTTTAGTCCCCAATTTTTTATTTTCCCAAGGGTAAGAGGAGAAATTGGACCACAAAAGTTGTTGTCCAATTTGTCCTGAGTACGCTGATACCCCATATGTGGGGGGGAACCACTGTTTGGGCGCACGGCAGGGCTCGAAAGGGAAGGAGCGCCGTTTGACTTTTCCAAACCAAAATTGGCTGGAATTGGGAACGAACGCCATGTCGCGTTTGGAGGGCCCCTGATGTGCCTAAACAGTGGAAACCCCCCACATGTGACCCCATTTTGGAAACTAGACCCCCTAAGGAACTTATCTAGGTGTGTGGTGAGCACTTTGAACCCCCAAGTGCTTCACGCAAGTTTGTAATGTAGAGCCGTGAAGAAAAAAAATCATATTTTTTCCACAAGCATGATGTTTTAGTCCCCAATTTTTTATTTTCCCAAGGGTAAGAGGAGAAATTGGACAACAAAAGTTGTTGTCCAACTTGTCCTGAGTACGCTGATACCCCATATGTGGGGGGAACCACTGTTTGGGCGCACGGCAGGGCTCGGAAGGGAAGTAGTGACGTTTTGGAATGCAGACTTTGATGGAATGGTCTGCGGGCGTCATGTTCCGTTAGCAGAGCCCCTGATGTGCCTAAACAGTGGAAACCCCCCACAAGTGACCCCATTTTGGAAACTAGACCCCCTAAGGAACTTATCTAGGTGTGTGGTGAGTACTTTTAACCCCCAAGTGTTTCACTAAAGTTTATAATGCCCTGTGTGAAAAAAAAATATATTTTTTTTTCCACAAAAGTGATTTTTTTAGTCCCCAATTTTTATTTTCCCAAGGGTAACAGGAGAAATTGGACCCCAAAAGTTGTTGTCCAATTTGTCCTGAGAACGCTGGTACCCCACATGTGGGAAAAAACTGTTTAGGCACACGTCGGGACTCGGAAGGGAAGTAGTGACGTTTTGGAATGCAGACTTTGATGGAATGGTCTGCGGGCGTCATTTTCCATTTGCAGAGCCCCTGATGTGCCTAAACAGGAAAAAAAAACCACAAGTGACATAATTTTAGAAATTAGACCCCCAAGAAGCTTCTCTAGATGTGCCCCCCTTCTGGAACTAATCTTTCCTGTAAAGTAAATTAGTAGTGCATGGAGGTGTGGTGCAATTTGAAGCAATCCTTCATACACAGGCCAGGTTTTTCGGGGCAGGTGTCGCACTGATAAATGGTGTCCTTGCGTATTCCCCTTTTGTAACACACTCGGCACCTTTTTTGCGACTTACCTTTTTTTGCAGTTTGCGGGACCTCCCCCGGGAAATGCTGGCCTGGTACAATACGAGCACCTTCAGTTCCGGAAGTACTGGGGCCCTCTCCTTCCTGAGCGCCAAACATCAGGGCCTTGATCACTACCTCCTGGAACTGAAGGTACGACGTATTGGTATGGCGTGCACATCGTGACAGCAGGAAAGCGTTGAGCATTGCCATTTGGACGATGTGCACGGACAGCTTCTTGTACCACACCTTGGCCTTTCTCAAAGCACTGTATGGTTGGAGGAGTTGATCAGAGAGATCAACACCCCCCATGTATTTGTTGTACCCAAGTACACAGTCCGGTTTGCGGACCTGTGTAGAGGTACCCCATACAGTGCTGAGGGCGCTGCCATCACCGTGTATGGTGGTCAAGAGAAGGACATCCCTCTTGTCCTTGTACTTGACCACCAGAAGGTGGTCGCTACATTGGGCTCTGCTCTCACCCTTTCTGAGCATCTGCCCAAGCAGCGTCTTCGGGAGGCCCTTCTGATTTTTGCGGATGGTACCGCAGGCTGCGGTACCATGCGCAAAGAGGGATTTGTGGAGTGGGATGCTGGTATAAAAGTTATCGGTGTAGAGGTGATAACCTTTATCCAGCAGTGGGTGAACCAAATCCCACACAATTTTCCCACTCACTCCCAGGACAGGAGGACACTCAGGGGGTTCAATCCTGGTGTCCTTTCCTTCGTAAACTCTAAAACGGTGAGTGTACCCTGAGGTACTCTCACACAGTTTGTACAGTTTGATTCCGTACCTTGCCCTCTTGTTGGGCAGGTACTGACGGAATCCGAGCCGTCCCTTAAAATGAACCAAGGACTCATCCACGCAAATGTCCCTTTTGGGCACGTACACTTCAGCAAACTTTTTGTTGAAGTGTTCGATGACCGGCCGAACTTTGAACAGACGGTCAAAGTTGGGGTCATCTCGTGCGGGACACTGTGCATTATCGTTATAATGCAAGAATTTCTGGATGGCCTCAAAACGCGTCCGGGCCATGACCATTCGGAACACTGGAGCGTTATATAAAATATCAACACTCCAATATTGCCGAAGTTCTGGCTTCTTCAAGATCCCCGTGTGAAGGACCAGGCCCCAAAACTGCATCAATTCAACTGGTCTACAGGAGACCAGTTAGAATATGATGAACGGGGGTTTTGCTCCAAAAATTGACGAGCGTACAAATTTGTTTGCTCCACCATGTGGTTAATAAAATCCTCAGAGAAAAAGACTTTGAAAAAGTCTATTTTGTGAGGCCAGTGGTGTCAAACCTGATTCCTGATTCTGCCACAAAATCAGGAATCAGTGGCTCGTAATTTTCGGGGGGCGAGGTCCACACGGGATCGAGTGGGTTGCGCTGGTTCGGCTTTGGCTTCATCTTAGTCTTCTGGAATGGGGGCAGATGCCTCATCTTCTGTCCTGGGGCGTCTGCGTGGTGGTTCCGCAGGACCCGAGGAGGAAGATGAGGAGGGGGAAGAGGAAGAGGAGGAGGAAGAGGAATCTGAAAAATAAAGAAATGTGGGATCCTCTCCCTCGCTATCAGTGTCGGAGGCAAGAAAAGCGTATGCCTCCTCCAATGAATAGCCTGTTGGAACGAACGGGACGGGTGGGACATTTTTTTGTAAATGTGGTGCTTGGGTGTACTTTATTGATAACTGTGTATGTGTGGGGGGGGGATAGTGCTTGGTGTAAACTATGCTGAAAAGAAAAATCTAAAAGAAAAAAAAATGGGGAGAAAAAAATGCCTGTGAAAAGAAAAGTCTAAAACAGCAGGCCCTAGCTCTGATAAGTGAACTGCGTCACTTATCAAAGTTCGGTGGCTGCTAGATGTGGCGCAAGGAGGGGGTGAAAAAAAAAAAAGGTAAAACAGCCGGCACGAGATCTGATAAGTGAACTGCGTCACTTATCAAAATTCGGCGGCTGCTAAATGTGGAAACGGAGGCGGCGCAAAGGCGGGTGAAAAAAAAAGGAAAAAAAAAAAAGAAAAGGAAAACAGCCGGTGCGAGCTCTGATAAGTGAACTGTGTCACTTGTCAAAGTTCGGCGGCTGCTAGATGTGGCGCAAAGGGAGTGGCGCAGGGAGGGGGTGAAAAAAAAAAACAGGAAAACAGCCGGCACGAGATCTGATAAGTGAACTGAGTCACTTATCAAAATTCGGCGGCTGCTAAATGTGGAAACGGAGGCGGCGCAAAGGCGGGTGAAAAAAGAAAAAGGAAAAAAAAAAAAAGAAAAGGAAAACAGTCGGTGCGAGCTCTGATAAGTGAACTGTGTCACTTGTCAAAGTTCGGCGGCTGCTAAATGTGGAAACGGAGGCGGCGCAAAGGCGGGTGAAAAAAGAAAAAGGAAAAAAAAAAAAGAAAAGGAAAACAGCCGGTGCGAGCTCTGATAAGTGAACTGTGTCACTTGTCAAAGTTCGGCGGCTGCTAGATGTGGCGCAAAGGGAGTGGCGCAGGGAGGGGGTGAAAAAAAAAAGAAAAGGAAAACAGCGGCGCGAGCTCTGATAAGTGAACTGTGTCACTTGTCAAAGTTCGGCGGCTGCTAAATGTGGAAACGGAGGCGGCGCAAAGGCGGGTGAAAAAAGAAAAAGGAAAAAAAAAAAAAAAAGAAAAGGAAAACAGCCGGTGCGAGCTCTGATAAGTGAACTGTGTCACTTGTCAAAGTTCGGCGGCTGCTAGATGTGGCGCAAGGGAGTGGCGCAGGGAGGGGGTGAAAAAAAAAACAGGAAAACAGCCGGCACGAGATCTGATAAGTGAACTGAGTCACTTATCAAAATTCGGCGGCTGCTAGATGTGGAAACGGAGGCGGCGCAAAGGCGGGTGAAAAAAAAAAAAAAGGAAAACAGCCGGCGCGAGCTCTGATAAGTGAACTGCGTCACTTATCAAAGTTCGCCGGCTGCAGGGTGTGCGCACGGAGGTGGCGCAAAGGGGGCTGAGAGCACGAGTGTTGATCGGTGAAATGCGTCACCAATCAACGCTCGGCGGCTGGGTGTGCGCACGGAGGCGGCGCAAAGGGGGGGTGAAAAAAAGGAAACCCGCCGGACGCGAGCTCTGATAAGTGAACTGCGTCACTTATCAAAGTTCGCCGGCTGCAGGGTGTGCGCACGGAGGTGGCGCAAAGGGGGCTGAGAGCACGAGTGTTGATCTGTGAAATGCGTCACCAATCAACGCTCGGCGGCTGGGTGTGCGCACGGAGGCGGCGCAAAGGGGGGGTGGAGGGGGTAAAAAGAGGGGAAGGGGATGGGGAGGGAGGAAGAGAGGGATCAACACTTACGGTTGTAGTCTCTCTTCTTTTTTCTATCTTCTTTTCTTCTTTCTTCTGTCTTCTTTTCTTCTGTCTTCAGCACTACAAGGCCCAGCACAGGAGAGATCTGTTGTATGACCGCTCTGCAGGAATCCTCAGCAAGTGTGAGGACCCCTGCAGAACGGTCACTCACAGGTCAGAGCCAGGTGAGACAGGTCACAGAGCGGTCAATTCGCTTCTGTGACCTGTGATTGGTGGGATCCATCATAACAAGATCCCACCAATCAGAGCTCTCCTGGTTACCCTGGCAACCTGCCCAGGATCGGAGCTCACAGCTCCGATCCTAGGCAGGTCACAGCCAGGGCAGCAGCCAGGTCACCTGCAGGGCACAGCGCGGTCACACAGCGATCAGACCGCTGCTGTGCCCTGTGATTGGCGCGATCGACGATGTCATCGATCGCGCCAATCAGCTCCTGCAGGCCCTACAGGGCCTGTCCTGAGCCTCCACAGCCGGATCGGTGCTTTTACAGCACCGATCCAGCCAGGATCGGTGCTATTACAGCACCGATCCGGCATGTCAGCAGCAAGGCACAGCGCTCCTGCGCCGCGGCTGTGCCTTGCGATTGGCGCGATCGACGATAACATCGATCGCGCCAATCAGCTCCTGCAGGCCCTGCTAGGCCTGTCCTATGTTCCGGCCTAGGATCGGTGCTTTTATAGCACCGATCCAGCAGGAACCGGCAGGGCACAGCGCGGTAATACCGCTTCTGTGCCCTGCGATTGGCGCAATCGATATGATCGGCGATCGCGCCAATCCAGGGGGGTCTGCATAGTGCTAGACCCAGGCCTAGGATCGAGTACATCGGTACTCGATCCTAGCCTGGGATCTCACTGTTTCAGCCCATCTGATTGGCTGAAACAGTGAGAAAGGCTGCGATTGGCTGTTCAGAATTGAACAGCCAATCACAGCGATCGGGAGGCCGGAGAGGGGAGGACGCAGCCCGGGATGCCGACGTCATCTTCCTAGAGGTAAGATGGCGTCGGAATTTTAATGCGATCACCCCGACTTTAGTCGCGATGTCGCATTAAAGGGCATGATGTACTATTCCGTCCATGGGAATTAGGTCCAGGGTCACATGGACGGAATAGTACGTCTGATGGCAGAGAGGGGTTAATCTCTGCACCGAATCCTGCATGCTACCAGCCACAAATTTCATTTTATTCAGCAAACTTAATGTTATTTAATCTCTGAACCGAATCCTGCATGCTACCAGCCGCAGCTTTCATTTTATCCAGCAAACTTAATAGTATTTAATCTCTGCACCGGATACTGCATGCTACCAGCCACAGCTTTCATTTTATTCAGCAAACGTAATGGTATTTTAATCTCTGCACTGAATCCTGCATGCTAACAGCCACAGCTTTCATTTTATCCAGCAAAATTAATGGTATTTACCTATTTCAACTTAAGGGTATGCCACACTAAGCGAGATCGCAGTAGCGATCTTGTTAGCGACTTAGCTGTTAGATTCCAAACACAACTCATCAGCGATCTGTGATTCCAAACACAACTCATCAGCGATCTGTATAACGACCTCTGCGTTCGTTGGGAAAACCTAGTCCCACCTGGTGATGTCGTTCATAAAGGGTGTCACACTCAGCGATTCAGGCTCACCAGCGGGCCACCAACGACCAAAAAACGGCTCAGAACGTTCATAAGCGATCAGCGACATCTCAGCAGGGGCCACATCGCTGCTACATGTCACACACAGCTAAGTCGCTAACGAGATCGCTACTGCATCATAAATGGTGACGCAGTAGCGATCTCGTTAGCGATCTCGCTTAGTGTGGCATACTCTTTACTCTGCTTGTACCCTTATGCTGTGAGGTCAAATAACTTTTTCAAAGTAGTTAATGATCCATGTTGGCTTGGACACTTGTTTATCTGCCCACTACATTTATTGTGTCCTGCTGTGTCAACTTAGTTTGATTGCTAATGAGAAAAAAAAAAGGAAAAGATCTTAGAACTAGCCTCCTATATTGGGGAAGCTTTTATGCAGGGGAAGCATTTATGTACATTTAATCGAAGTACATGTATCAAAGTACGAATCAGTTAAACATGGCAGTTAGACAGGGCAGGAGACAGGTAAGACAAATAAACATCTATTCCCTCTACATTTGCATCACAACACATACTCACCATATGCATTTGTATAATTTATATCCTGGCTGCTGCATTCACTCACATCCACTGCCCTTGCATTAACCCTTTACACTCCATCCATATCGCCCCCTCTATCATTTCCTTTCCTATGTATAGCACTCACGCTTTTTTCACATTGCTAAACAGCACAAATCCACTCAGTCTCACCATCCAACACACAAGATGCTCTCACAAATCTCTTAACCATCTTCTCATTCCTTCTATCCTCCTTCTTCTAGTCGCAGGAGATATCGCTCCAAACCCCGGCCTCCCCATGTTATAGCAAATCAAATAAGTTACACTCAGAAACCCCTTAAATCTCATTAGTACTCCCTGCATGCCTTCTGTCTCTTTCAATTGTGCCCTTTGGAATTCTAGCTGTGTGTAATAAACTCCCCTTCATCCATGATTTCTTCCTTTCAAATTCTCTTAACCTTCTGGCTCTTACTGAAACCTGGATCCAGCAGTCAGACACCACCGCTGCTGCTGCTCTCTCATATGGTGGACTACACTTTTCTCATACACCAAGATCGGACAACAGAGCAGGTGCGGGCATTGGTCTCCTCTTATCACACAAATGTACTTTTCAGGTTATCCCTCAAGTACCCTCACTTGTCTTCCCTTCTTTTGAGGTCCATGCTGTCAGACTCTACATCCCCTTCTCCATGCGAGAGGCGGTGGTGTATCATCCTCCCGGCCCTTGTCATCAGTTCCTGGATCAATTTGCCACCTTGCTTCCACATTTTCTATCCTGTGAAATCCCCACCCTCATCATGGGTGATTTCAACATCCCCACTGCTCTTCCCCTCTACCCATCTGCTTCTCACCTTTTATCTCTAACCTCCTCTTTCGGCCTCTTGCAGCATACTAACTCCCCCACGCATGAAGACTGGAACACCCTCGAATTGGTCTTCTCCCAGCTTTGCTCAGTGGATAATTTCATAAACTCCCCTCTCCCGCTCTCTGACCACAACCTTCTTTCATTCTCTATCAAGAACTGCCATCCCGCTCAGGTCACCCCGACTTTCCACACATTTAGAAACATACAAGCCATTAACACCCAGAAATTTATGAAGAACTTGCAGTCATCATTGGCCCATTTCTCCTCCCTCTCATGTCCAGATTCTGCATTGAAGCATTACAACGAAACCCTGCAAAGTGCCCTGGATGAAATTGCAACTCCTATACATAGAACAATACGACACAGGCAGCGACAACCGTGGCACACTGTGCAAACATGTTTCCTGCAGCGGTGCTCCAGGTGCGCCGAACGTCTATGAAGAAAATCAAATCTACCCGAAGATTTCATCCAATACAAGTTTATGCTTAAAACATACAACTCTGCTCTTCACCTCTCCAAACAAACCTATTTCAACACCCTCATCACCTCACTATCTAATAACCTTAAACGTCTCTTTGACACTTTTAATTCCCTACTCAACCCAAAAGAGCAGGCCCCAACCACAGATCTCCACGCTGACGATCTGGCCAATTATTTCAAAGAAAAAATTGACCACATCCGACAGGAAATTATCTCCCAATACCCTCATATAATGTGCTGTCCTCCCTTCTCCACTGCATCTAGTTCACTCTCTGATTTTGATCCAGTCACAGAAGAAGTAATCAGGCTCCTTGCATCTTCTCGCCCTACCACTTGCATCAGTGACCCCATTGCATCACATCTCCTCCAGTCCCTTTCCCCTGCTTTCACCTTAACCTAATAAAAATATTCAACCTCTCTCTCTCTTCTGGTATCTTTCCCTCCTCATTTAAACTTGCCATCCTACATCCATTACTTAAAACATTGTCCCTCGACCAAAACTATGCCGCTAACTATAGACCTGTCTCTAATCTTCCCTTCATCTCTAAACTCCTGGTGCACCTGGTCCACACCCATCTTATTCGCTACCTCTCAGATAACTCTCTTCTTGACCATCTTCAATCTGGTTTCCGCTCTTTACACTCTACTGAAACTGCCCTCACTAAAGTCTCTAATGATCTACTAACTTCTAAATCTAATGGTCACTACTCCACGCTAATTATCTTGGATCTCTCCACAGCATTTGACACTGTGGACCATCAGCTCCTCCTTGCTATGCTCCGCTCATTCGACCTCAAGGACTCCGTTCTCTCCTGGTTCTCCTCCTACCTCTCTGACCATTCCTTCACTGTATCTTTTGCTGGTTCCTCCTCCTCTCATCTTCCAGTTACTGTTGGGGTTCCTCAAGGATCAGTCCTATGCCCCCTCCTCTTCTCTTTGTATACTGCCCCTATTGGACAATGTCACGCTGTATCACAGATACACATATGATGTCAGTAATCAATACTAAGAGGGACAACATGCAATATAACATATAAATAGGAAATCTCAACATGTATATAAAGTATAGTATTACCTGACATAATATCCGTTGTACTGTGGGTGAATCCTGAAGACGTATAATACTGTACTCAGGCTGCAGGTGGACCGGGGTCTATGCTGACCCTAAACTGGGGACCTGACTCGTCCCTTAACCTGGAGGTACTGTTAATGGTACAGAGGTCCAGGCCGCCAGCGTAACCCTGTCTCCTATAAGTCCCTGACAACTGTAATCTAGTCCTCAGAAGGACCCTGATTACCACACAGGGAATAGGCAGGTTACTGCTTAACAAACAGTACAGACAAACGAGACAGACAGGGGACAAAGTAAACACTGTCTTGCATACAACACTTAAACACAGAGGGAACACAAAAGGTCTAGGAGATAAACTATAATCGAGGAGAGGAGAAACCACAAAGGAACTCTTAACTTAAGTCTTCTCATGACCTGATCCAAACTACTGGTCTGCATGTAAGCTTTCACCGGCATCTAACAAGCAGACTGGCAGGTATATAAAGGAAGCTAATTAGTGCATAATCAAAAGCAGCCGGGCGAGGCTGGACCTAGTCTTAGCCAAGAGCTAGGTAAAATTAACTCCCTCACTACCAAACACAAAGAAACAGCAACTCAGCTGCGAGAAGTCAGAATGAGCAATCGCGACGATCTTCGTGGCGATACACCCATGACAGTACCCCCCCTTCTACGAGGGGCCTCCGGACCCTCAGGGCCAGGTCTGCCCGGTAAGTTGTGTGGAAGGTCCGAACCAATCGATCTGCGTTAACATCAGACGCAGGAACCCACGTCCTCTCCTCAGGACCATACCCCTTCCAATGAACCAAGTACTGAAGGGACCGGCGATTCAGACGTGAGTCAATGATCTTCGACACTTGAAATTCTAAGTTACCATTGACCACCACTGGAGGAGGAGGTAGAGGTGACGGTATAACTGGCGCCACGTACCTCTTAAGCAACGATTTGTGGAACACATTGTGGATTTTAAACGTAGGAGGAAGGTCCAAACGAAATGCCACAGGATTAATTATAGAACTGATCCTGTATGGACCGATGAACCTGGGACCCAGTTTCCAGGAGGGAACCTTGAGTTTTATATTCTTGGTAGACAACCATACCAGATCGTTCACACAAAGGTCCGGACCAGACACTCTCCTCCTATCAGCCCTCCGTTTGTAACGGTTCCCCGTAGCACTCAGATTATTCAGTACTCCTCTCCAAACTGAAGCAAGTGACGACGAAAATCGTTCCTCCTCAGGAACCCCAGAAGGGCCCCCCCCATTGAAAGTACAAAACTGGGGGTGAAAACCATATGCCCCAAAAAACGGGGACTTACCAGTGGACTCGCTCCGCCTATTGTTAAGAGCGAACTCTGCCAGAGGCAAGAAAGAAGACCAGTCCTCCTGGTTCTCTGAGACAAAACACCGAAGATATGTCTCTAGGCTCTGATTCAGACGCTCTGTCTGACCATTGGTCTGCGGATGAAAAGCCGAAGAAAATGACAACTGCATCCCCAGACGTGAACAAAATGCCCTCCAGAATTTGGACACAAACTGAGACCCCCTATCTGACACCACATCAGAAGGCAACCCGTGAAGTCTCACAATCTCCCCAATGAACACCTGCGCCAGAGTTTTAGCATTAGGAAGAGCAGGAAGAGCAATGAAATGTGCCATCTTACTGAACCTGTCAACTACAACTAGAATGACAGTCTTCCCTGACGACGGAGGGAGGTCCGTAATGAAGTCCATAGACAGATGAGTCCATGGACGCTCCGGAATTTTCAAAGGCAAGAGGGTCCCAGACGGACGGGTATGTGGGTCTTAGAGCGAGCACAAACTCCACAGGACGCGACAAAAGTTATTACCTCTTTATTTAAGTTAGGCCACCAAAACCGGCGAGAAAGGAGATCCACAGTTGCTTTACTCCCTGGGTGTCCTGCTAAAGCAGAATTATGATGTGCCTCGATAACCCTTTGTCTCAACTGATTAGGAACAAACAGTTTCCCTGGAGGTCCTACAGGGGCGTCCCCCTGAGCCTCCAATATCTCCTCCTCAAGCTCAGAGCATACAGCCGACACCACAACTCCCTCCTGAAGGATAGGAACCGGGTCATCCGTCTTCCCGGCCCCCGGGAAACTACGAGATAAGGCATCAGCCTTTACATTCTTTGACCCAGGACGATAAGTGACGACAAAATTAAACCTGGTAAAAAACAACGACCATCTAGCTTGTCTAGAATTCAGACGCTTTGCAGATTCTAAATACAGCAGTTCTTGTGATCAGTAATAACGGTGACCGGGTGGACTGCCCCCTCCAAAAAGTGACGCCACTCCTCAAAAGCCAACTTAATGGCCAAGAGTTCCCTATTGCCGAGATCATAATTCCTCTCGGCGGGCGACAATTTCTTGGAGAAGAAAGCGCACGGATGCCATTTACCAGGGGACGGACCTTGGGATAATACTGCACCCACCCCTACGTCAGACGCGTCTACCTCCACAATGAACGGTTGTGATGCATCAGGTTGGATGAGTATGGGGGCCGAAGCAAAACATTTTTTCAAGGAGGAAAATGCTTGACAAGCTTTGTCAGACCACCTAGAAAAATCCGTCCCTTTTTTAGTCATGTCAGTGAGAGGTTTGACAACAGATGAGAAATTACGAATAAATTTCCGATAGTAGTTAGCAAACCTCAGGAAACGCTGCAGTGCCTTAAGATCCTCTGGCCGATCCCATTCAAGCACTGCTCTCACTTCTCAGGGTCCATACGGAAACCGGAAGCTGACACCAGGAAACCCAAAAATTGAAGTTCCTGTACGGCGAATACACACTTTTCCCATTTGGCGAACAACTTATTATCTCGCAAGATCTGCAACACCTGTCTCACATGCTCCTGATGAGACACAAGATCTGGCGAGTAAATTAAGATGTCATCTAAATAAACGACCACAAACTGCCCCACAAGGTGGCGAAAGATGTCATTAACAAAATGTTGAAACACCGCCGGGGCAGTAGTCAGACCAAAAGGCATGACAAGGTTCTCATAATGTCCTTCCGGAGTGTTAAACGCCATCTTCCACTCATCCCCCTCCTTTATCCTAATCAGATTATACGCCCCCCTGAGATCCAACTTAGAGAACCATTTGGCGCCCACAATCTGATTGAAGAGATCAGGAATAAGTGGGAGCGGATACGGATCTCGGACCGTAATCCGATTAAGCTCACGGAAATCCAAGCAAGGGCGTAGGCCTCCATCTTTTTTCTTCACAAAGAAGAACCCCGCGGCCACTGGGGAAGATGAAGGTCTAATATGCCCCTTGGCCAGACTTTCCGAAATATAATCCTTCATAGCCTGCCTCTCAGGACCAGAAAGGTTATATAACCTAGATTTAGGTAATTTAGCATCAGGAAGCAATTTAATTGAGCAGTCATACGCACGATGAGGAGGTAACTCTTGACACCCCTCCTCCGAGAACACATCCTCAAAGTCCTCCAGAAAAGGAGGCAAGGCTCTAGGCACGACCGCACTGATGACCGTTTTCATGCAGTTATTCTTGCAGAATTCACCCCACTGGCTTATCTCTCTGGATTGCCAATTAATCACTGGGTTATGTTTAGCCAACCAAGGAAGTCCCAACACAATAGGAGTAGGAAGACCCTCCAACACATAACAAGATAATTGTTCTTTATGTCTTGCCCCTACTCGAAGGTCTATGTTATGAACAGCTTGTACAAAGCTACCTTGACCGAGAGATCTGGCGTCAATAGAGAATATAGGGATCGGTTTGGCCAATACACTCAGTTGCATACCTTGCACCTGGGCAAACCGAGCGTCCACCAGATTAGCCCCAGACCCACTATCAAGAAGAACAGAAATCCTCTCAACTCTCGTACCAACCACCACCTCCGCAGGTACGAGAAACTGAGACGGACCTAGGGACGAAACACACACTCCCAGGCCGTCGTCCACCACACAACCTGGGATCAACAGTTTTCCGGCGACTTTTTTGCTCAATAAGGCACGGGACGGACACCCCTCAACAAAATGTCCCTCTTTCCCACAGAAGAAACACCTTCTTGTCTTGCGGCGCACCGCCGATCCCCCCCTACGAAATGATGTCCCTCCCAACTGCATAGGCTCCTCAGAACAGACCAGGGGAACCTCAATATAAGGGACCTTAGTAGTAGGTGGAGTCACAACAGGGGGCGGAGTTACCTCGCACCTCTCCCGAAGCCGTCTATCAATACGAATAGCAAGGGCCATAGCAGCCTCCAGTGACGGAGGAGAATCATACTGAGCCAAAACATCTTTTAATTTGTCCGATAACCCTTGACAAAACAGGCTCCTTAGAGCTGGGTCATTCCACTGAGTATCTGTGGCCCATCTACGGAACTCAGAAGAAAATTCCTCCGCTGGACGATCTCCCTGCTGTATCTTACTTAACTTCATTTCAGCAAGGGAGACCCGATCCGGGTCGTCATATACCAGACCCAGGGCAGAAAAAAATCGATCTACTGACTGGAGGGTCGGGGAGCCCGGAGGAAGAGAGAACGCCCAGGATTGAGGGTCCCCTTGTAAGAGCGAGATGACAATTCCCACCCTCTGCTCTTCACTCCCCGATGACTGAGGCCGAAGCCGAAAATATAATTTACATGCCTCCCGGAAGGTAAAAAATTTGTCCCGCCCACCAGTGAACCTGTCCGGGAGAGCAACTTTAGGTTCAGACCTGGTTTGCTCCGGGGGAGACAAAACCCTGGACTTAATGTCCGTCAGCTTCATGGATAAACTCTGCAACTGCAGGGCTAGCTGGGCAACTGGATCCATGGTAGCTGGGGAGAATCTTTTTGGGCCGGTGAAAATGTCACGCTGTATCACAGATACACATATGATGTCAGTAATCAATACTAAGAGGGACAACATGCAATATAACATATAAATAGGAAATCTCAACATGTATATAAAGTATAGTATTACCTGACATAATATCCGTTGTACTGTGGGTGAATCCTGAAGACGTATAATACTGTACTCAGGCTGCAGGTGGACCGGGGTCTATGCTGACCCTAAACTGGGGACCTGACTCGTCCCTCAACCTGGAGGTACTGTTAATGGTACAGAGGTCCAGGCCGCCAATGTAACCCTGTCTCCTATAAGTCCCTGACAACTGTAATCTAGTCCTCAGAAGGACCCTGATTACCACACAGGGAATAGGCAGGTTACTGCTTAACAAACAGTACAGACAAACGAGACAGACAGGGGACAAAGTAAACACTGTCTTGCATACAACACTTAAACACAGAGGGAACACAAAAGGTCTAGGAGATAAACTATAATCGAGGAGAGGAGAAACCACAAAGGAACTCTTAACTTAAGTCTTCTCATGACCTGATCCAAACTACTGGTCTGCATGTAAGCTTTCACCGGCATCTAACAAGCAGACTGGCAGGTATATAAAGGAAGCTAATTAGTGCATAATCAAAAGCAGCCGGGCGAGGCTGGACCTAGTCTTAGCCAAGAGCTAGGTAAAATTAACTCCCTCACTACCAAACACAAAGAAACAGCAACTCAGCTGCGAGAAGTCAGAATGTGCAATCGCGACGATCTTCGTGGCGATACACCCATGACAGACAAACAATCAGTAGATTTGGTTTCCAGTACCGTCTCTATCCTGATGACACCCAATTATACACTTCTCCCTATAAAACGCCTGCCTTTTTGGGAAAACACCAGTGATTGTCCTACCACTGTCTCCAACTTCATGTCATCCCTCTTTCTCAAACTGAACCTGTCAAAAATGGAACTCCTCGTGCTTCCACCCTCTACTAACCTACCTTTGCCCGACATTGCCATCTCCGTGTGTGGTTCCACCATTACTCCCCAGCAACATGCCTGCTGTCTTGGGGCCGTACTTGATTCCAAGCTTTCATTTGCCCCCCCACTTCAATCACTGGCTTGCTCTTGTTATCTCCAACTCAAAAACATCTCTAGAATTCGACTTTTTCTTACTTTCGACTCTGCAAAAACCCTTACTGTTTCTCTTATTCATTCTAATCTGGACTATTGTAACTCTCTACTAATCGGTCTCCCTCTTACCAACTCTCCCCTCTCCAATCTGTCTTGAATGCTGCCTCCAGGATCATATTCCTCACCAATCGTTATACCGATGCCTCTACCTTGTGCCAGTCATTACACTGGTTGCCCATCTACTACAGAATCCAGTACAAACTTATTACCCTCACCCACAAAACACTCCATGGCTCAGCACCACTCTACATCTCCTCCATTGTCTCAGCCTACCATCCTACCCGTGCCCTCCATTCTGCTAATAACCTGAGGTTAGCATCCTCAATAATCAGAATCTCCCACTCCCATCTCCAAGACTTTTCACGTGCTGTGCCAATTCTTTGGAATGCACTACCCAGGTTAATACGATTAATCCCCAATCCACACAGTTTTAAGAGTGCCCTAAAAAGGCTTTTGTTCAGACTGGCCTACCGCCACAACGCATTAACCTAACTATCTCTGTTGACCCATTCCAAATTTTTTTTACCATAATCAGGTACCTCGTATTATGTTCTCACCCGCTTTATGCATTTAATAGCCCTCTGTGTCTGTACTGTTACATACTTTGGCTGTTAACTGGTTCATGCAGAATTACATGAACACCAGATTCGAACACTATGACTGGTCCGAACAATGAAAGCAATTGTTAACTTCTACCTTTCGTGTCTCCCTTTTTCCTCATAGATTGTAAGCTTGTGAGCAGGGCACTCATTCCTCTTGTTATCTACTTTGATCTGTGTTTATTGTTATGCTGTAATGTCCATTGTCTGTACAAGTCCCCTCTATAATGTAAAGCGCTGCGGATATGTTGGTGCTATAGAAATAAAATTAGTATTATTGTTATTATCATCCATTTTTTCATCCTTTTTCACCTTCCAAGAGGGACACTTAGGAGGCAGTGAAATCTGTGGATATGATATGAGAAATCTTGTCTTGTCAGAGAAAATTTGAGATTCGCACAGAGCAAACAGACCTTGCTTGCTATTAGGATACATACTAGTGAACTAATCTTTGGTTTTGAAGACAAGGTGTGATTATGTAATAAAAACTTCAAACTCAAAGTTTTTTTCTATTAAAATGAGATCCAAATGTATTGATCAATGTGAAATCATTGAAACTGTCTCTTCTTAAAACTTCCTCCATCTTCTTGGATAATGAAGTATTTAATAAAATTTTGCCCAAAAATAATCTATCACCTGTTCCTCCGTATCAAAGATCCTTATGTGAACCTACGATCTGAGGCCACTTGGAATATGAATTGCAAAAATTCCCATATGGTGAGTGGGTCTTTACTGGTTCATTATAAAACTGATGATCCAGAGTTTTGGCCTTTAACAACAATGCCAAGAGCCTTATCAAGAAATTGAATTATTTGTTTTCTGATAAACATGTCAGTAGATGCTTATTGAAAAGATGTGGAACTTTCAGTGGATACGGAAAGTATTCAGACCCCTTTAAATTTTTCACTCTTTGTTTCATTGCAGCTATTTGGTAAATTCAAAAAAGTTCATTTTTTTTCTCAGAAAGGCCCGACTGTTGGAGGGCTGCAGTGATAGTTGACTATCTCCCTACTGCATCTGTGGAGCTCAGCCACAGTGATCTTAGGGTTCTTTTACCTCTCTCATCAAGTCTCTTCTCCCACAATTGCTCAGTTTGGCTTGATGGCCAGGTCTATGAATACCTCTGGTCATCCCAAACTTCATCCATTTAAGGATTATGGAGGCCACTGTGCTCTTAGGAACCTTGAGTACTGCAGAAATTCTTTTGTAACCTTGGCCAGATCGATGCCTTGCCACAATTCTGTCTCTGAGCTCCTTGGCCAGTTCCTTTGATCTCATGCTCATTTGGTCTGACATGCACTGTGAGCTCTGAGGTCTTATATAGACTAGGTGTGTGCCTTTACAAATCAAGTCCTATCAGTTTAAACACAGCTGGACTCCAATGAAAGAGTAGAACCATCTCAAGGAGGATCACAAGGAAATGGACAGCATGTGACTTAAATATGAATGTCTGAGCAAAGGGTCTGAATACTTATGACCACGTGATAGTTCAGCTTTTCTTTTTTAATAAATTTGCAAAAATGTCTACATTTCTGTTTTTTTCAGTCAAGATGGGGTGCAGAGTGTACATTAATGAGAAAAAATTAACTGTTTTGAATTTACCAAATGGCTGTAATGAAACGAGTGAAAAATTTAAAGGGGTCTGAATACTTTCCGTACCCACTGTATATCCCTACCTTGACCTGCTTTAGCAATATCTTCCTCGGTTGCTACGTTTGACTGCTGCCTTTACACAGTGGGTTAGCATTGGTAAGGAAGGCAGCATTGTTGATATCACTCAATGTAGCAGGAGCTGGATAAAATGGATATAACTAAACATAAACTATTCACACCTGAAATAATATGATCTCCTGAAATTAGTTTATAAATACATATTATCTGTGACTTGAATGCACTTGTTTATAGGATAAATGTTAGCTCTCCACAGAAGACCAACGATGAGACACAATTTTCCCTAAGCTGTGTCTCTAAGCTAAAATAAGTAATTCAATTTTGCTAGACCTGCCAAGGAAAAAATCAGTGTTTAGAAAAGTGCATTGAAGAATCTATTTTTTCCTCAGCATAAATATACCTTCATTGCCTTAGTGCCTTTATGTGGTTTGGATAAAGTAATATTTTTTCCTTTGATATCATAATCCGATGATTTTCGTTTGCAAAGTCAATATGCAGCTCAATAGCAAACAATGATCCATTGTTTTGAAATGACATATAAAATCTAAATTTTCATGTAGACTAACAAGTGACTAGCTTTCCACCACAACTCCAACTTTTTTCTGGGCTGCTGGTATTTTCAGATGTGGAGAACATGCAAATAGATGTCAAAGATTCTAAGCTTTCGAAGGCATACCTACAACTTTCAAACTTTGTTTCACCTTCACAGAGCAGTTGACAAAGGTGAAGCTAGAGGACCATTTAATGTCCTTATTTGGGAAGAAAAATCTTCCGCAAAACATATGCAGTCTCTACCTATAACAGAGAAGTCCTGACAACTGACATTGAAGAAAATTCTCCTCTGCAGCCTTCAGCGATGCAATTGGTCTGTTATTGTCATTTCCCAAGGAGCAGAGCTGCACCACTCAAACTACTATACAGTCTCAAGATTGATAAATTGCTGCCTACATTGTTTCTGCCTCCTAACACTCCTTCCAATCCACCTAGTATATGTTATTCTGAGACTCTCCTGTAGTCAATAATGTTACAAGTGCTGACCCTGGCACATACAGAAATAGTGTATGTAGTTGAGCAATGAGTCATAAAATGTATTCATTTATTATAATGTAATATACCACTTTTCAGTGGAGCCTTTACTGCCTGTATGTGTTCTGCTCTTGCTCCCTGTACACATCTGTCATTCACAAGGATCACAGGTGACACCCTACATGACTTCACCATTTAGAGCATAATACTCTGATTGCTGCTGACGTAGTCCTGCCTCCTGCATGTAGGTATGTGCTTGACTGGCAGGCTATGTTCTTTTCTAAGCACAGACAGGACATATCTGCACTATCTGTTTTGAATGGACTGTAGCAAGAAGTAATGATCTGGAGGTCATATGACCACATATGTCAGCTCAGAAACAGAGATGAATTTTAAGGAAGTAAATTATGAAGTTCCTTCATTTCCCATAAGCTTTACAATGTTTCAAAGAAAGTATGTCAGCACAGAATGACTGTTGAAACCAATTACAGGTGCTTGGTGGACCCTTAGTGTGGCTAAATATTTAAGTGCACCTTCCAATCTACTTAATTTCCTTATATCTCCACCTTCCCCTCCTGTTCTTTAATTGACAGTTCTGGCTTTATAAAGCCAGAGACGGGAGTAATGGATAGAAAATAAGTAGGTGTTTAATGTGCATTTAAATGTTTGTCCATGTCAAGGGTGTTAAACAGGTGAGTCCCCAGCAGGGCTGGGACAAGGTATCTTGGTGCTCTAGGCAAATGAAGCTGATGATGCCTCCCAATGAACCTTAGCCACCAAGTAAAGGAATGGGTCAGAGACTAAGGTAACGTGACCCCTAATGCACTCCCCCTCCAATGGGTCAGGTAATAATCTCTGATGACCGCTTGCAATAGAATTGTTACCTTTTTACTTTTATTTGAACATTTTAGTAAAAAAGTTCTGCGCTTTAGGAGTGAGGCTTAACAGGAAGTGCAGTTTCAAAGTTAGAGAAATAGATAACTCACTGTTTAAGAACCATTTACAGAATACAAGAGACAAATAGCAATATTCATCCCTGACATCCTAAATTTTAAATATGGGACCCAAGGATAGTCATGAAAACTAATATAGTTTAATTATGTAATGGAGGCCATTTGGTTTCAATTAAGGTGTTCAGCATCTGGTGAATACCATAATGGAAATTAAATAAACCACATTATAGATAAATTGATATGCGTGATGGTTTTTGCATCCGTCATGCGACAAATAAAGTATAGAGTGTGCTTCTCAGTCACATTGTTCCCTAACACATATTCTCTCTCTTGCTTCAGATTATCTGCTCAAATGGAGAGGAAAATGTATGATTTGTCAAAACCCCTTCATGTTGATGAAGTGAAGATGATGGTAGATGATGATGACGATGATGCAGACCCCACACAGCATGAAGATTTAGGAGAAGAAAGTGAGATTGATTCTCATGATGAAGTGGAATATGTGAAATTGATTCTGAAACAGAGCAAGATGGTGTGAGTGATGAGGATGAAAATATATAAAAACATATTATATGAGAAGAGATAAAAAAACAAATGGAGCAATAAGCCACCCATGCAAACTAAATGTAGGGAACCTCAAAACATTCTCACTCATCATGCTGCAGTTAAAGGAACAGCAAGGAATGCTAAAACTACAGTAGTTTATTCACAGATTACATTCTGGAGTCTATTATCACATACACAAATCAATATCTAGACAGTGTAAAGGACAAGTTCCTTAGCAACAGAATCATCAAGCCCGCAGATAAAATATAACTGAGGGCTATTTTTGGATTGTTCTACCTTGCAGGAGCTTATAGGGCAAATTGCCAAAGTTTGGAGGAACTTTGGGGTATAGATGGTGATGGAATAGAAAAATTTGACCTTGTTATATGTTTAAAAATATTCAAGCTTCTAATTCATTGCCTTCAATTTGACGACAGAACTACCCAAACCCAACGTAAAACATATGACCGGCTTGCTCCGATTCGCGATTTAATCCAAAAATTTGTTGAAAACTGTAAGAAAAGCTATTTTCCTGGGGAGAACTTTACTATTGACAAAATGCTCCCTGATTTTCGTAGCAGATGTGCATTTCATCAGAGCCTAGCAAATATGGAATTAAAATTTATGCCCTTGTTGATGCCAGGAAGACCTAAGCATACAACCTTGCAATTTATTAAACAAATACTCAATCTCATAGTGATTTGTACCTGGTACAACAGTGGGCGCTGTGTGATGCAGTGATCTGATGTCCCCGGCGTGGCGCAGTCTCCAAAAAATGAACACCACAAATAATACAGTGTACAGAGAAAGTATTAGACATCAACTGCAGACTTATGTAACACCACAGTGAAAACTGACTACAGATAATGTAGTAGGTGTCACCTGCAGTCCTATTTGACATTACAGATAACACAGTGGTAACGCTATAGAAATGAAAGTTAAATCTATTACATTATCTGTACTATCACTGTGATATTTATGTGTTACACAGGACAGCAGGTACATTACCTGTACTATTTAACACCACAGATAACATAGTGATAACTGGATAATAATCTTTATTTTTATAGAGCGCTAACATATTCAGCAGCGCTTTACACACATTATCATCGCTGTCCCTGATGGGGCTCACAATCTAGATTCCCTATCAGTATGTTTTTGGAGTGTGGGAGGAAACCGGAGTACCCGGAGGAAACCCACGCAAACACGGGGAGAACATACAAATTCCTTGCAGATGTTGTCCTTGGTGGGATTCAAACCCAGGACTCCAGCGCTGCAAGGCTACAGTGATATCCACTGAGCCACCGTGCTGCCCGACTGGGTTTGGAGATAGGATATGTGGTCTGTCCCAGTCTGAAATTTATCATAGAAGTAATGACAGGATGCAGCCCTGTCAAAGATTAGAATCAGTGATATGGTGACTGTGGTCTGAGTTTTAATCCTACATGGACCAGAGAGCTCAGTGCTCTGGCAGCATAGTCACTAAATCACTGACTCTACCCTCTGACTGTGTTGCCATATATTCTGTGAAGAAACTGACTGACAGCAGTTTGCATAGTGGGCAATCCTCACCTCTTGCTGAAGTGGCTACTCTGTATCTATGTGTGCAGTCAAATGCTTCTCTGCACAGGCTGGAAGAAGAGAGTGGGAGGCTGTTACTGACTGAGGAGAGAATGAGCAGGGAGGAAGTGAAACCTGCATTGTTTAGACTGGAGGCCACATGTCAAAGCTGCTGGAGGCCCAGAATCAAAGTGCCTAGCGAAGCCCTTGGGTGGTGCATACCTCAACTGCATTATACAGGAACTGAGAAATGGTAAGATGAGCGATGTCAGTGGCTAACATTGCTCCCCTGTGGGCCTGCGCCCCAGCTGTTACTGTGCTGAATGTCTGCAGCCAGAGGATGATGCCTGGAGGCCAAAGACATTCAGTAAGGTCAGGGTCTTTTTTTTTAAGTGTTCTCCCTTCGGGCAAGCAGGAGGTAGCACCCAAACAGGGTGTCTATCCTGCCTACACTTTATCCCGGCCCTGGTCCCCAATGTCTTCTACCCACCTTCTCACCTGGAATGACAGGTCTCTCCCTAGACACACATGGAGAGAGGGACCTGTCATTCAATACAATGGGCAGAGAGAAGCCAGGAGCTAATGAACTATGTTTTTCTCTGAAAAATAGCAACTTTTCAGAGTTAAACAAAATGTGGCTGAAATCATAGAGCCAGTGTCAAATACATGCTGCCTCTCGATCGGGCAGCAAGCATCACCTGTCAGGTTCCTTTTAAAGTAAAATATTGCATAGTGTGCATGATAAAGTTTAATTAATTCCTTAATTGATTTTATATTACTATATTTGTACTTCTACTCAAAAACATTCTATTGAATGGCGATGTGTATAACTACAGCCAAAGCAATGATAAAAGTTATACAAAACAGTGAATGAGAGGAGGAATTTTAGTTTAGAAATGCTTCCCTGTGTATACATATGTAAAAACAGTTGTGCAAAAAAGTTTTTGCCCCATTTCTGATTTCCTATTTTTTTGCATGTCACACTTAAATGTTTCAGATCATCAAAAATATTTAGAATTGAGAGTCCTCAGTGGTTGATACCTTTTAATGGAAAAGATGGTAACAAATTGCAAGCTTTCGAGACTACTCAGGTCTCTTCATCAGGCTAGACTAATACAAAATCTGAAGAATCACGTATTTATACACAACACAACACAGAAATAATGCAATAGGTAAGACAAGTGACTGAAGCAGAATAGTCATTATGGCAGAGGGATGAACATAAATATTGGAACAGTTCATAGATAAGGAGTGTGAAAGTTTTATTGCCCTCTGATTGGGGTCTGGTAATGTTTTGTGATGCTCTCACAGGGTCTTTGGAGTAAATTCCTTAATTGATGTAAAACGTCATAAATCCATGTGACAGGTTCATTCCAGCATTAAGAGTGTCAAAGGTCACCATCAATTTGTATTCGCAAACTCTTCTGTGTCTCTGAGATGCGAAACTACCTTTCAGTACAAGTAATTTCATGTCCAACATGCTATGACCAGGGGAACAAAAGTGTTTGGCCACAGGTAGATCCATTCTCTTTTCTCTTATTGTGTGGCGATGAGAATTCATCCTTGTTCTCAGTTTTTGCCCTGTTTCTCCCACATACAGACCACAGTTGGACATTTTGTACAAATAATTAGGTACATTAGATATGATGCAGCTGAAAATAACTGGTATCTTGTAGTACTGATGGGAGTTGGGGATCTTTATCTTGTCAGTGGTCATTATAAATGGACAGGTTTTACATTTCTTCTTGTTGCAAGGAAAAGTTCCTGCAGCTGTTGGGGAGGACAGGGAACTTCTGACAATGATGCTTCTTAGATTTGGGGGCTGTGTTATGATTTGGTAGCTGAGGAGAGCAGGCAAAAATGGCAATACACCAGAGAGGTTGGAATCTACTGGATTGCAGTACCCTGACTAAACACCACAACTAAAGGCAGCCGTGGAGCGTACCTATGTTGGTCCTAGACGCCTCGTCAGAGTCTGAGAGGTTAACTACACCTAAAGATAGAAAGAGAAAAGCTATCTGCCCCGGAGCAGATCCCAAAGAACACAGGAAGCCCCCAAACATGTAATGGCGGTTAGACAAGAGGAAATACAGACACAGACAGAAAATAGTATAAGCAAACGTTGGGGCCCAATCTTCCTAGACAGAAAAGGATAGGAAGGACACTTACTGCAATCCAAAATATCCTAAAAAATACCAACTCTACTAATTGCAAAAACACCTGAGATCACACGACCTCTACCACCTAAATTAGTTCTCTGGTGTAACAAAACTAAGCCGCATCCACTGAAAAAACTGGAAAAGGCAAATGAACAAATAACAGTGGCTCCAGAAGAACTGAGAGGAGCCCAAGCCCCCGGGGGGGAGGCCTGGCTATCCTCACAGAAATGCAGAGAAATATGCAAAAGGTAAGCACAAAAACAAAAAACAGAAAATATCTTATCTGAGAGCAGGAGAAAAGGCAAGACTCAGCAAGCTTCCAAGTGAACCAGGAACCACAGTTGAGACAAGAACAATTGATCACGGCAACCATGATGGGAGGGAACCTCCCTTATATAAGACCAGTCTGTAACACCTGATTGCCAATCCTCATTGAATGGTTCACTACTGTTTGTAACCACCAGAGGGAGCTTCTGCTCAGAATTCATTTCTAACACATTTACAACAGGGCTGCCTAAAACACAGTAGTGGGGGTTCTGGAAATATGGATTGTAATCGGGCATCTCTTTATAGTAAAGGTTGTAGTTTCCATGCAGTTCCCCTTAGCATCTCCAGATTTGGATTGTAGGTGACCACTAGAGGCACCCGGTTATTTTCTTCTTTAGTTTTGTAATGTAGCAGGTGATTCCTTGATATTCTGGTAGCTCTTGTAATTTGGTTTTCAATTGTTCTTGGATGGTAGCCCTGATTTAATAAGGTCTTTCTAAGGCGACCAATGTGTTCATCTCTATCCATGGGGTTGGAACATATACGGTTGTATCTGATGGCTTGGCTGTAGACAATAGAGTTTTTTATGTGTTTTGGATGGAAACTGTCCCATTTAAGGTATGTTGGACGGTCAATTGGCTTCTGATACAGTGATGTCTCTATTTCATTGTTCTTTAGCTTAATGATGGTGTCCAAAAAGTTAATTTCAGTGCTGGAGTAGTTGAGTGTTAAATTGATGGTGGGATGAAATTGATTGAACTGTTCATGGAACGTCTTTAGCTGTTGCTCAGACTCCGTCCAGATGATTAAAATGTCATCAATGTAGCGGAAGTAGGCCCGAGGCCTGATTGGACATGAGGACAAAAAGTCGCTTTCAAGCTTGGCCATGAAAATATTTGCATACTGTGGAGCCATTTTACTTCCCATAGCTGTGCCAGTCTCCTGAAGATAGATCTTGTCATCAAATTCAAAGTAATTGTGGGTGAGGATGAATTTTGTGAGTTTCACCACAGAATCAGCATCATTCTCTGTGTTTTCCATGAAGACTTTGCAGGCATTTAATCCATCCTGGTGTGGGATATTAGAGTACAAAGATTCCACATCCATGGTGGCCAGGATGGTTCCTTTTGGTAGGGGACCTATTGCCGCTGGTTTATTCAGTAGGTCAGTTGTGTCCTGAATGTAGCTGGGTGTATCCTTTACCAGAGGTTTAAGAATGCCCTCTACCCATCCAGATACCAGCTCAGTAATGGTGTCCACACATGAAATAATCAGCATCCCTGGATTCCCAGCTTTGTGGATTTTGGGAAGCATGTAGAATGTCCCTGTTCTTGGACTCTCTGGTGTCAGGTCATCTGCTCTTATGGATTTGTCAGGCAGACAAGATACCAACTTGCTTAGTTCCTTGTAAAAGTCCTGTGTAGGGTCCGACTCCAGGTTTCTGTAGTAGCGTGTGTCCGTAAGTTGTCTGATTGCTTTCTTCATATAGTCTGATGTGTTCATCATGACTATTGCACCTCCCTTGTCAGCAGGTTTAATGATGATTTCTTTGTTGGTTTTCAGAGATTGTATTGCCTTTCTCTCCTGGGCACTGATGTTGGATGCTTGTCTCCTGTTGGTGTCTATGATGGTGGATTTTATCAAATATCTGAATGAGTCTATATATTTATCCAAATGAGGGTTGGGTCCAGGAGGAGGTGTCCAGTCTGACCTCTTCTTGGTTGTTGGCATCCCTTTTCCTTCAGTCCGAGTATTATCTAAATCTTCTGTATCATTGAAGCATTCCCTCAGGCGCAGTCTCCTGAAAAAATGTTCCATATCACAGCAGAGTTCAGAGTAACGTCCATGGGCAATTTGAAAGTCTGAGGAAAACACTTACAAAAAGCACAGAGCAAAAATTACAACAATACTACAAAAACTACGGACCTTTCTGATTCATAAGAAGGAAAAAAACTACACAGATTGCGCCTCAATTCAGGACTCTATACAAACAGATACAAAACAAAGCCAAAACCTGACAACCTGGACAACCACTCCATTCCAGACACAAAAGCATCTAACTGTGTCATCAATCTCTCAGATTATAAACCCAACAAGGTGGAGCTGACCGTGCTTTCTAGAGGACTCTCATTTTGTCCCACTAAGGCCCTGGATAAAACTGAACTCTGCAGTGATATGGAACATTTTTTCAGGAGACTGCGCCTGAGGGAATACTTCAATGATACAGAAGATTTAGATAACACTCGGACTGAAGGAAAAGGGATCCCAACAACCAAGAAGAGGTCAGACTGGACACCTCCTCCTGGACCCAACCCTCATTTGGATAAATATATAGACTCATTCAGATATTTGATAAAATCCACCATCATAGACACAAACAGGAGACAAGCATCCAACATCAGTGCCCAGGAGAGAAAGGCCATACAGTCTCTGAAAACCAACAAAGAAATCATCATTAAACCTGCTGACAAGGGAGGTGCAATAGTCATGATGAACACATCAGACTATATGAAGGAAGCAAACAGACAACTTACGGTCACACGCTACTACAGAAAACTGGAGTCGGACCCTACTGTACACAGGACTATTACAAGGAACTAAAACAAGTTGGTATCTTGTCTGCCTGACAAATCCATAAGAGCCGATGACCTGATACCAGAGAGTCCAAGAACAGGGACATTCTACATGCTTCCCAAAATCCACAAAGCTGGGAATCCAGGGAGGCTGATTATTTCATGTGTGGACACCCTTACTGAGCTGGTATCTGGATGGGTAGAGGGCATTCTTAAACCTCTGGTAAAGGATACACCCAACTACATTCAGGACACAACTGACCTACTGAATAAACTAGCGGCAATAGGTCCCCTACCAGAAGGAACCATTCTGGCCACCATGGATGTGCAATCTTTGTACTCTAATATCCCACACCAGGATGGATTAAATGCCTGCAAAGTCTTCATGGAAAACACAGAGAATGATGCTGATTCTGTGGTGAAACTCACAAAATTCATCCTCACCCACAATTACTTTGAATTTGATGACAAGATCTATCTTCAGGAGACTGGCACAGCTATGGGAAGTAAAATGGCTCCACAGTATGCAAATATTTTCATGGCCAAGCTTGAAAGCGACTTTTTGTCCTCATGTCCAATGAGGCCTCGGACCTACTACCGCTACATTGATGACATTTTAATCATCTGGACGGAGTCTGAGCAACAGCTAAAGACGTTCCATGAACAGTTCAATCAATTTCATCCCACCATCAATTTAACACTCAACTACTCCAGCACTGAAATTAACTTTTTGGACACCATCATTAAGCTAAAGAACAATGAAATAGAGACATCCCTGTATCAGAAGCCAATCGACCGTCCAACATACCTTAAATGGGACAGTTTCCATCCAAAACACATAAAAAACTCTATTGTCTACAACCAAGCCAACAGATACAACCGTATATGTTCCTACCCCATGGATAGAGATGAACACATTGGTCGCCTTAGAAAGACCTTTTTAAATCAGGGCTACCATCCAAGAACAATTGAAAACCAAATTACAAGAGCCACCAGAATATCAAGGAATCACCTGCTACATTACAAAACTAAAGAAGAAAATAACCTAGTGCCTCTAGTGGTCACCTACAATCCATATCTGGAGATGCTAAGGGGAGATGCACGGAAACTACAACCTTTACTACAAAAAGATGCCCTATTACAATCCATATTTCCAGAACCCCCACTACTGTGTTTTAGGCAGCCCCCAAATCTAAGAAGCATCATTGTCAGAAGTTCCCTGTCCTCCC
Organism: Oophaga sylvatica; assembly: GCA_033576555.1. Taxonomy (NCBI): domain Eukaryota; kingdom Metazoa; phylum Chordata; class Amphibia; order Anura; family Dendrobatidae; genus Oophaga; species Oophaga sylvatica. Next base: position 755,772,206 of record JARQOD010000001.1, on the reverse strand, counting down.
CAACAGCTGCAGGAACCTTTCCTTGCAACCAGAAGAAATGCAAAACCTGTCCATTTATAATGACCACGGACAAGATAAAGATCCCCAACTCCCATCAGGACTACAAGATACCAGGTACTTTCAGCTGCATCACATCTAATGTGGTGTACCTAATTATTTGTACAAAATGTCCAACTGGGGGTCTGTATGTGGGAGAAACAGGGCAAAAACTGAGAACAAGGATGAATTCTCATCGCCACACAATAAGAGAAAAGAGAATGGATCTACCTGTGGCCAAACACTTTTGTTCCCCTGGTCATAGCATGTTGGACATGAAATTACTTGTACTGAAAGGTAGTTTCACATCTCAGAGACACAGAAGAGTTTGCGAATACAAATTGATGGCGACCTTTGACACTCTTAATGCTGGAATGAACCTGTCACATGGATTTATGACGTTTTAGATCAATTAAGGAATTTACACCAAAGACCCTGTGAGAGCATCACAAAACATTACCAGACCCCAATCAGAGGGCAATAAAACTTTCACACTCCTTATCTATGAACTGTTCCAAAATTTATGTTCATCCCTCTGCCATAATGACTATTCTGCTTCATGTCACTTGTCTTACCTATTGCATTATTTCTGTGCTGTGTTGTGTATAAATACGTGATTCTTCAGATTTTGTATTAGTCTAACCTGATGAGGAGACCTGAGTAGTCTCGAAAGCTTGCAATTTGTTACCATCTTTTCAGTTAGCCATTAAAAGGTATCAACTACTGAGGACTCTCAATTCTAAATATTTTTCTATCTACTGGCTAACACGGTACTAAGATATACATCTTTCCTGTATCAGATCATCAAACAAATTTAAATATTAGACAAAAGATAACACAAATAAACACAAATAACACAAATAAACACAAAATGAAGATCCTTATTAAGAGAAAAATAAATCCAAACCACCAACTGCAATCAAGCATTTATGTTAATTGGCAATGAGTCTTTTAACACACTCTGGAGGATTTTTGGCCCACTCATCTTTGCAGAATTGTTGTAATTCAGCCCTATTGGAGGGTTTCCGAGCATCAACTGCCTTTTTAAGGTCATGCCACAGCATATCAAGTGGATTATGGTCAGGACTTTGACAAGGCCACTCCATGTCTTAATTTTGTTTTTCTTAATTCATTCAGAGGTGGAGTTGCTGGTGTGTTTTAGATTATTATCCTGCTGCATTATCCAAGTGCGCTTCAGCTTGAAGTCATGAAAGAAGGCCGGACATTCTCCTTCAAGATTTTTTTGTAAACTGCCGACTTGATGGTGCCATTTACCACAGCAAGTCTTCCAGGTCCTGAGGCAGCAAAACAGAGCCAGACTATGACACTACTACCACCATATTTTATTGTTGGCATGATGTTCCTTTTCTGAAATACTGTGTTACTTTTACTCCAGATGTAATAAGACATACACCTTGCAAAACTTTTATTTTGTCATCCCACAGAGTAGTTTCTCAAAAGTCTTGGAATCATCAAGATGTTTTCTGGAAAAACTGAGATGAGCCTTTATGTTCTTATTGCTCAGCAGTGGTTTTAATCTTGGCAGTCTGCCAAGAACTATGCTGGAGTCATGAACACTAGCCTTAACTGAGGTAAGTGAGGCCTGCAATTCTTTTTATATAGTTGTGGGTGTTTTGTGGCCTCTTGGATGAGTAGTCACTGCGCTCTTGGGATTATTTTGGTCTGCCGGTTACTCCTGGGAAGGTTCACCACTGCAAAAATGAAGAGACTCCAGCTCCATGAACTGTGATTCTTTATTCACATAAGCAATTCAGAGCACATACACAGTCAGCTATACAAATTCACATGCACCCTTAAGCATAATCAGAGTTCATGGAGTCTCTTAATTTTTGCATTTCCCACGCCTTGACAAGGCACTTCCAATCTCTGAATACCCTCAAGATGCAATCACGGTGACCTGGATTTTATTTTGTCTTTAAGGTTCATCACCATTCCTTGTTTTCGCCATTTGTGGATAATGGCTCGCATTGCGGTTCGCTGGTGTACCAAAGATTTTGAAATGGCTTTTTAACCGTTTCCAGACTGATAGATCTCAATTGCTTTGTTCCTCATTTGTTCCAGAATGTCTTTGGATTGCCGCTTTTGAGGATCTTCTGATCTACTCCATTTTGTCAGGCAGGTCCTATTTATACAAATAACATATATTAATTTCCATTTTTCTGGCACATTTTAGGATTGTCTAGTTTAAGTTTGGACTTCACAAATATTGGACAGTTTAAAAAAATTGCCCCATTATCTTTTCTGTGAGGCTAGATTTGCAAACTGCAATTTTATCAGAATCTTTTACTTTAATTGTGGACAGAATAAGTAAAAGTTAAAATGCAATTTTTGGCATATATTTTGGCATATGTATGATGCTTTTCCACCTTTTTTTCTATAGGCATCTCTACAAAACATTAGAAAAAACAGACTAAAGCATATTTTAAATTTTACTAAATGAAAAAAAAACATTAACAAAATAGAAGTAAAAATTTAATTGAAAGCGCTTAACATATCTGTATTGTGCTTTGGAAGAGTAATCGTCTTTTCAACTTCTATTTCATAAATCAATATTACAAGTGAAAATAAGCAATTTTTAATATATCTGATTAGAGAAATCTGCTTCTTTCTCTGTCAGAATTGATCAGTCATTATCAAAATTCTCAGTTCTAAGAAAAAATCTGTATTCAGTGAAGACAAACTTTCCCATTACTGAGATAGGAGATGGCAGCTTCTACTGTTAAGGTCCCATCACTGATTGACTTTAGTGCTCATGTCATATAACAATCGGTTAGGAGACTAGAAAACATTGCTATAACAGTGGCAGTGCAGGAAGTATCTGTTATTTTTATTTTACACTAGGTAACATAGTATTCAAGAATAGGTTGTTCAGTTAGTAGAAAATAATTTTAATTCTCGCTTGAAGATGTATTTACTATATTTGAAAAAGGTGATAAATATGCCTTTGTCTCAATGTAAATCACATACTTTCCGGCGTGTAAAATGTATTCATCAGTACATTGAATCCAGAAACTAGAAGGTACATTGAATCAGAAATTTTATTAAGATAGTCCAAAAGAGAATGCAGAATTATTACAGTGTGATAGGTGATCTATTTAGATAGGTATGTGTGTATATATTTAGCTATGTATGCAAACAAAATAAAAAAATATAAGTATTTAAAACTGCAATGTGAAACTTTATCTTTCATCTCCTTGTCTGGCCCTAAGCAGACAATGGTTGCCTTGATATGTGCATTACAATGCTTCTTAGTAGATAGAGAATGAAACTGAAGACCAGAGAATGCCTAGCAGGCAAAATAGAAGCCAGCCGCTATGCACCAAATTCTTAAGGAGTTTAGTTTCCGCTTCGGCTCAGTTTTCCAGCTCAGTTAATACACCTAAAAAAAATAAACTGTAATCTTAGAAGACCTTGAATACCAGCTGAATTACCCTGCGCTTGCAATTCAAACATGTATATGTTCACTTCAACATGCTCAGTAATGGAACTTTGCCATAAATATGTTCTGCATTACGAAGAATACAATACGTAATAATTTAAGCTTTTGATTGCATTCCTTACCTCTTACCATAGCCTTAAAATTTGAAGTTAAATTGTTATTATATGCTTTTTAACATGAGTCTAAGTTTTAGCATTAAGTACTATAATCCTGTCAGGATGGTCATTTAAATATTACATGTATTTTTCCCAGTGCTGATAATAAAATAAAGACATTCAGATGTTTTTTTTTACACTGTGCATGCACAGCATCTTATCTTGACCCAAAGTTAACTTTCATTGTTTCAATTCAAACAGTGCCATCATTTATTGAAAATTCCAACCCTTGAGGTTTTCCTCCTTCCTTCCTTTCTTTATATTCCAGTTCATGCTCCTTTATTCCCTGTTGAACAAAAGGTCTTCTCACCCCTCCCATTCTATAGGTGTGACTGCAATTTATGAACTATTTATTATTCACGCAATAGTGTTATCTGCCAATGCTATAAAATACTAAAAATACATAAAAAACATATACATATACATAGAAATAGAAATAAAATATTATTTGTAACTGCTGCTTCTCATCTCCATATAATATCCTGAAAGTACATTATTTGCCCCTCATTTTGATTATTTTATCTATTATAAGGTTATATAAAATAAGAAAAATCTATCTTACACCCCTTCACACGTCCACTTAAAAGTATGTTCGAGACAGTCCCTTTTTTACTATTTGTGTGGGTTTCTGTTGGCCATACTTGTGTACATGTGTACTATCCGTGTGCCATTCGTGTGACATCTGAATCCGTGTGCCATTTGAATAAAATGCATTAGAGAAATTGCTGATTTTTATGTGTTAAATATGTGCAAAGATAATATATAGATAGACATCATTCAGATATTCAGATATATAATTTGTGCCTTGCATGTGTAGCTATTGTACAGCTTTCTATTAACTTAATAAAAACATAAATTTAAAAAATGACTTGGGCTCTCCCACATTTTTTGTAACCAGCAAAGGTAAAGCAGACAGTTGAGAGCTGATATTATCACGCAGGGAAGGTCAATGGTTATAGGGCCCTTCCCAACCTAAAAATACCAGCCCACAGCAGCTCCAGAAGTGGAGAATCACATGAGATGCTCCAATTCTGGAGCTTCGCCATGACTCTTCCTAATGCCCTGGTGCTTTGGCAAACAGAATAATTCAGGGTAATGGTGCTTGGGGTTGATGTCACCTGTGAAGTGTCCAAAAAAAGATGCTGATATCAAGCTCTGGTGTTAGTAATGGAAAGATGTCTATCAGACCCAACATAACTATCCCAGTAATGCGATGTGATGCGATGCGATACACTTTATTGATCCCGGGGGGAAATTACAGTATTACAGCAGCAATACAAACAGCAGTACATAAAATATTAGGACTCAAATCTTGCACAGGTATACCAACATTACATAATAAATAAAATTGGGTAGTTCAGGTGTATATAAGTCAATGTTAATTGATGTTAGTACACCAGCCATCAGTCATTATTGTCTACCACCCTTAAGAAATTATTATACATCCCCATAGCAGTAGGTACAAACGATTTCTTGAATTTCTAATAAAAGAAAACACACAAAAATGCTTTATTAAAATAAACATTCTCCCACACTTTCCCTGGTTCACCATTTTATTTAAAGAGGAAATAATTCCCACGCAGTTCCAACATAGTCCTCTGAATCTCACATAGTCCAGAGAATCCAACGAAGTTCTAAACCATGTCAATGTGAAATATATGAAATATGAATAGCAATACAGCTTTTGAATATTAGAAAAAAAATGAGATGCTTTGCATATAATTTGGCCAAATCATGCCTTCCCATCAACTAATGTCAAGGTGGTCTCAAAAGAATGATGGGTCCCTACTAGTGATGAGTGAGTATGCTCATTGCTCGGTTTTCCCGAGCATGCTCAGGTGTACTCCGAGTATTTTGGCATGTTCGGAGATTTAGTTTCTGTCGATGCAGCTGCATCATTTGTGACTGCTAGACAGCCTGAATACATGTGGGAATTCCCTAACAAACAGGCATTCCTCACATGTATTCAGGCTGTCCAGCAGCCACAAATTATGCAGCTATGTCGACAGAAACTAAATCTCAGAACACGCCAAAATACTTGGAGACTACCCGAGCATGCTCGGGAAAACCCGAGCAATGAGTATACTCACTCATGACTAGTCCCTACGTATCAATATGAATACCTCTCTTAGGCTGATGTCTGAATTCCTGGGTGAATATGTGGGGGGTAAGGTTTCTCCTTGTGGAGAGTGACATACCAGCTCTGGCGTGTCGAGGTAAGGAGGCTTATTCACCGTGCAATGCTCCTCTGGGAAATTTTAATATGCAAATTGCCTCTTCAAACAAAGAGGACTTGTACTCTATAGTGCCAACTATTGGAAGTAGCGATCCTACAAGTCACAATCAACCCTTTAACGAGTCTTGTAATATGACTTAGGATAAAAGCCAAATCAGAATCTCCATTTGCAGACACGGTGTTTCGGACTGTTGGTCCTCGTCAGTGCAAAGTAGGAGAGATCTGATTTGGCTAGATGAGAGGCTCTGGACTGGGGTCTGGGGGGTAAGGTTTATCCTTGTGGAGAGTGACATACCAGCTCTGGCGTGTCGAGGTAAGGAGGCTTATTCGCCGTGCAATGCTCCTCTGGGAAATTTTAATATGCAAATTGCCTCTTCAAACAAAGAGGACTTGTACTCTATAGTGCCACCTATTGGAAGTAGCGATCCTACAAGTCACAATCAACCCTTTAACGAGTCTTGTAATATGACTTAGGATAAAAGCCAAATCAGAATCTCCATTTGCAGACACGGTGTTTCGGACTGTTGGTCCTCGTCAGTGCAAAGTAGGAGAGATCTGATTTGGCTAGATGAGAGGCTCTGGACTGGGGTCCGCTTTGTTTGAAGAGGCAATTTGCATATGGGTGAATATGAACACCTCTCTCAGTAAAGCCTGCATTTAAGGGTAGGTAAGAACCTGCTGTGATTAAAATTAACACATGTTGAAGGGTGGAGTGCTCTGTCAGTAAGCTAACATATAAATAACAAAAGACTGACTGGCACATCCAAGATAGTATAAATAGTTGCAAACCAGGAGCAGCAACCTCCATTTACAATGTACAAAACAAGTTGCACTCTATTGTGCTAAAGCATGTGTCATGCTGCAGCACTGCAGGTAAATGCAGAGAAACGCAAACTCCACTAGATGGCATCAGAGGGGAGAGAGAGCTGAAATTCTGCTCAAGAAGAGCAGCAGAACTGCAGCGAAGCTACACCAGGTGGCAGCAGGATGATTAGCAAACCGGGTCGATACCAGAGAGTAGCGTAGTACAGAGGGGAATTCCAAACACAACGTTAGAGGAGAGCCAAAGGGTCCATGCCAGTCAGCAGCAGAGGTATCAGAAGGAAGTGACAGAATCAGGTCAGAGCCAAAGCAGAGTCGAGTACCGGGGAACCCAAACACACAGGGACACACAGAGGCAGTAAGGGTAGGAGAGGAATATAGACCCCCTCCAATGTACCAAATACTGAAGCGACCTGCGAACCATCCCGAGAATCGACAATACGTTCAACCTCATACTCAGTTTGTCCATCCACAGAAACAGAAGGCGGAGGAGGTGGAGACCCAGCAGAGGAAGGTACAAACAATTTAAGGAGAGACTAATGGAACACATCGGTAATACAGTAGTAGACATGTCACTTTCAAATTGTTTGTAACATCTGGTCTATGTTACAGAGACCTCATCCAGAGGCCAAAGAAAAATTCTTCTGTTACTAATGTCATACAGTAGTGGACATCTCACTTTCAAAATTGTTTGTAGCATCTAGTCTATGTTACAGAAGGCTTATCCACAGGCCTCCAAATAATCTGTTATTAATGTCATACAGTATCATGCGATGTGCCGACACGGTTGAATTCCAAAATGCACATGTAGCATCGACTGTGGCAGCAGCGACGAATCCTGCAGCAGTATGTCCTTATGTTTAGCCTAGGCCAACGCAGTCTTGAAGTGGTGCAAATCATTGAACGTCTGTTCAAATGGTTTACTGGGGTGCGTCCAAATTTGGAGCAGGCCTTGCATTCACTTCATGGGCAAACAGTTTGGGAGTACCAAATTCATAATAATGGGAACTTTGGTTTCATGTGGCCATTTCATGTGGATAAATGACTACCTGACAGACAGGCCGCAGTTTGTAAGGATGGGGGAGGTGGTATCTGGCAGTGTACGGAGCAGTGTGGGAGCCCCTCATAGTACAGTGCTGTCACCCTTCCTCTTCTCATTGTATACAGCTGACTTTCAGTATAAATCTGATTTTTGTCACCTCAAAAATTCTCAGATGACTCCGTGATTGTAGGGGGCATTGTGGGGGGCCGGGGGGAGGAGGAATATAGAAGGGTGGTTTCTGACTGTGGATTGGTGTCAGACTAACTGTCTAGAACTAAATGTAAAGAAAACCAAGGAGATGGTGGTGAGTTATAGAAGTAAAAAGGAGGATTACATACCAATCACCATTGCTGGCCAGGAGGTTGAGATTGTTGAGAGCTACAAATATTTGGGGGTTCACCTTGACAGTAAACTCGATTGGAGGTGTCATACAGAAAAGGTTTACAAGAAGGGAATGAGCAGACTGTACTTTCTGCGGAAGCTCAGGTCGTTCAATGTGTGCAGTAAAATGCTGGAGATGTTCTACCAGTCCGTTGTAGCAAGCGCCATCTTTTTTGCTATCATTTGCTGGGGCAGTAGTGTGCGAGTAGCTGACGCTAATAAACTCAACAAACTTATCAAGAAGGCAAGCGCAGCTGTTGGCCTCCATCTTGACTCTTTTGAGGAGGTATTGGAGGATAGAATTCAGAAGAAGTGTAGGGCAATAATGAACAATAATACACACCCACTATACAAGCTGTTCTTGAATCAGAAGAGCACATTCAGCAGCCGTCTAATCCTACTAAGGTGCAAGAAGGAGAAATTCAGGAAATCGCTTGTACCTACTGCTATGGGGATGTATAATAATTTCCTAAGGGTGGCAGAAAAATAATGACTGATGGCTGGTGTACTAATGTCAATTAACATTATCTTATATACACCTGAACTACCCACTTTTATTTATTATGTAATGTTGGTACACCTGTGCAAGATTTGTGTCCTAATATTTTATGTACTGCTGTTTGTATTGCTGCTGTAATACTGTAATTTCCCCCCGGGATCAATAAAGTGTATCGTATCGTAATCGTATCCAGGCCTCTGTTCAAATGGGTTATTAGGGTGCGTTTTAACTTTGACCCAGGGAGGCTTGCATTCACTTCATGGGCAAACATTATGGTTGTACAATTCATAATATGTGGAACTTTGGCTTCATGTAGCCAACCAGGACAATCTGTTCAAATGGGTTATTTGGGTGCATCCTAATTTGGTCAGCCTTGCATTCTCTTATGGGCAAACAATGTGGGAGTACCAAATTCATGATAATGGGAAACTTTGTTTCATGTGGACATCCAGGACATCTGTTTAAATGGGTTATTAGGGTTCATTTAACTTTGGCCCAGGGCTGGCCTTGCATTCACTTCATGGGCAAACAGTATGGGGAGTATCAAATTAATAATAATGTAAATTTTGGTTTCATGTGGACATCCAGGACGTCTGTTCAAATGGATTATTGAGGTGCATGTAACTTTGGCATAGCAGGCCTTGCATTCTTTTCATGGGCAATCAGCATTGGAGTACCAAATTCATAATAAGTTTGGTTTCTTGGCCATCCAATACATCTGTTTAAATATTTTATTGGGATGCGTGTAACTTTGGCCCAGGGCAGGCCTTGTGTTCACTTCATGGACAAACAGTTAGGGAGTACCTGTTACGGCTGGCGGAATGCACAAAATAAATATAAATAATAGGTTCGTTCGCAGCCCAGGGTCCACCGTGCAGGCAGAGCCTGCTGCTAGTAAGATGGCGGTATGGCGAACTCTGTTACTTCACATAGTCGCCACCATAGATACTGTGGCACCATATGGCGGTATAAGCGAACTCTGTTACATCACAGAGTCGCTAAGGTAGAGACGCAGAGATATGGACTGTGTCCTGTTAACTCCATAGGGATGCACAGACAACTGCTGTGCGGACAGCAGTCCGTAGTAATGCACTCAGCAACGCAATCAGACAATCTCCTCCTAAACACGTGCATACAAGTCTCCTCAGCGGAGGTGCCGGTATTCTAGGGGCTTATTTCAGCCGAGCCCTGACACATGCGTGCAAGATCACACTGGCGCAAAGCACATAATGCAATTGATTCTAGCGCACGGCCGTGCGGTAAGTACAGCCTTTTATAGCAGCAACTACAGAGCCTGCCAGAAAAGGACCAATAGGAAACTGTTCCAGAACACATGTTGTTTCAGGACCTTCCTGGCAGACCAATAGGAGCTGCTGCAGTACCTGAGCATGTGATCCCTGATCTCCAATGAGAGATCTTACCCTGGGCATGCTCAGAAGGGGAAACGCAGGACTTAGTCTTAAAGACGTCTGCTCGCCACTGACCAGTACTGGCTACAATAGCAGAACCTGGAGAGGCTGCAGTGTTAGACTGGGCGAGACGCTGGATCGACGTCTCTGCTGAGCAGAATCAACTGCGGCTAGAGACGGATGGGAGACCGCAGCAGGGATGGTTCGAGATTCCCCTTGTGCAGAAGCGGGAAATCGATCCCTAACATTACCCCCCCACCTAGGGCCCACCTTCTTTGGGCCTTGCTGCGTTCAAAGGCAGCGATGAGCTGCAGAGTGTGAACGTGCTCGGCAGGCTCCCAGGACCTATCCTCAGGCCCATAACCCCTCCAATCCACCAAATAAAATCTTTTGCCCCATACCACCTTATACCCTACGGTGGCGTTCACCTCATGGTCGTCCGTAGACGAACCCGATGTCCCGGCAGATGACTCGGAAAACCGGGACATGAGCACGGGTTTCAGTAGGGATACGTGAAAGGTGTCGGAGATACCCAGGCGTGGTGGAAGGGCCAAACAGTATACCACAGGGTTAACCTGCTCGAGGACTTTGAAAGGACCCAGGTAGCGGGGTGCCAACTTAGTGGACTCAACTTGCTGCCTGATGTTACGGGCGGAGAGCCACACCAAGTCCCTAGGAGCGAATGTCGGAGCGGGGCACCGATGTGCATCGCGGAGGACCTCATCCTCTCCTTGGATGCCTGAATGGCATCCTGGGTATGGTCCCAAATGTCCTGTGCCTCCACAGCCCAGTCTGCCACCCTGGAGTCGGCAGAAGACAGGGCATGGGCACCGGAACCCGCGGATGCTGACCGTAGTTTAGGAGGAATGGAGTCTGTCCGGTGGAGTCAGCCACAGCATTGTTCAGTGCAAACTCAGCCCACGGTAGCAAGGATGCCCAGTCATCCTGCCTGGCTGAGACAAAATGTCGTAGATAGGTGACCAAGGTCAGGTTGGCTCTCTCTACTAACCCATTGTCTCCGGATGGTATGCTAAAGAGAGATTTAACTCAATACTGAGTAGACGACAAAGCTCTCTCCAGAACCGAGATGCAAACTGGGGCCCTCGGTCACTGACAATTTTGTCCGGCATGCCGTGTAGACCGAAGATGTGCCTAATAAACAACGCTGCCAGGGCCCGTGCAGAAGGTAACCGTGGTAGTGTCACCAGGTGTACCATTTTGGAAAAATGGTCAGTGATTACCCAAATGATGGTGCAGCCCCGAGACTTGGGTAAGCCCACCACAAAGTCCATCCGACCTTCTCCCAGGGCCTGTCTGCCACCGGCAAAGGGTAAAGTAACCCAGCTGGCCGTTGTCGAGGAGACTTATTCTTGGCGCAGGAGACACATATCCGAACATATTCTCCAACGTCACGGACCATATGCGGCCACCAATATGTCCTCGCCAGCAACTCAGATGTCCTCTTTGCCCCAAAGTGTCCACCCACCCTGGACGAGTGTGCCCAAGAGAGTGCCTCCGGTCGCAAATTGGTAGGCACAAAAGTCTTGCCCGGAGGCACAGACTCTTGCGAAACCGGGGCCACAGTTCTCAGGCTCTCTGTGGGGACAATTAGATGAGGCTCCTCCTCTTCCTCCTCAGAGGACACCACAGAGCGAGAGAGAGCGTTGGCATGAATGTTCTTCTCTTCCGAGAGAAAATGTAGGGTGAAATGAAACCGGGAGAAGAACAAGGACCATCTGGCCTGGCGAGAATTAAGCCGCTGGGTTGTCTGAAGATACACCAAATTCTTGTGGTCGGTGAAGACTTGGAAGGGAAAGCTGGCGCCCTCCAACAGATGTCTCCACTCAGAGAAGGCCAACTTCATTGCTAGCAACTCCCTATCCCAGATGGAATAATTCCTCTCCGCTGATGTGAAGGTCTTAGAGATGAAGAAGCAAGGATGCTTCCGACCTTGAGCATCCTTTTGGAAAAGGACTGCTTCAGCACCAACGGATGAGGCATCCACCTACAATAAAAATGGCTTATCAACATCGGGGTGATGTAGGATGCGAGCGCTAGCAAAATGAGACTTAATAGAAGTGAAAGCCTCGGAGACCTCTTCCGACCACAATTTGGGATTTGCTCCCTCAATGGTGAGGGCTACCAAGGGAGCTACCAAGGTAGAGAAATGGGGAATGAATTGGCGATAGTAGTTAATGAACCCCATAAATCGCTGCACCGCTTTATGAGAGTGGGGTTCCTGCCAGTCCATCACAGTCTGTAGTTTGGCAGGATCCATAGCCAATCCATGGGTTGAGATGATATAGCCAAGGAAAAGTAAAGACTCCAGCTCAAACATACATTTCTCTAACTTAGCATAAAGGGAATTTGCCCGTAAGAGGTCGAAGACTCTGCAGACATCTCTCCAGTGGGAGTCAATATCTGGAGAGAAGATGAGTATATCATCCAGATAGACTACGACCGAGGAGGAGAGCATATCCCGGATGATGTCATTGACAAAGTCTTTTAAAATGGCTGGGGCATTAAAGAGCCCAAAGGGCATCACCAGATATTCGTAATGCCCATCCCTGGTATTAAAAGCCGTCTTCCACTCGTCCCCCTCACGGATGCGAATCAGGTTATAAGCACCGCACAGATCTAGTTTAGTAAATACCCTTGCTCCCCGGAGCCTATCTAAGAGCTCAGAAATCAGGGCAATGGATACTTGTTCTTAACGGTGATGGCGTTAAGACCCCTGTAATCAATGCACGGACATAATTCTCCGTTCTTCTTCTGCACGAAGAAGAATCCCGCCCCTGCCGGTGACACCGACTTGCTAATGAACCCTCTTGCCAGATTCTCCTGAATATATCGCGACATAGCCTCCGTCTCCGGAAGAGAGAGGGGATAGACCCTTCCCAGAGGAGGTTTTGCTCCAGGCAAGAGGTCGATAGGACAGTCATAGGGGTGATGAGGCGGAAGAGTCTCTGCAGCCTTCTTGGAGAACACGTCTGTATATGACCAATAGCACTTGGGAAGTAGAGTAAGATCTGCAGGTAACTCAGTAGTGGTAACCTGAACGCATCTCCTGACACATCTGCATCTACATGCATCACTCCAACCCAGTATCCTACCCGAAGTCCACTCTATATGTGGGGAGTGGAAACGGAGCCAAGTCATTCCTAGTAGGATCTCGTCTAATCCCTCAGGAAGGACGAGTAGGGAAATAAACTCCTGATGGGAAGGGGATACAAACAATGCAAGAGGAACAGTCTGGTGTGTAATTTGTGAGGGCAATGTCGACCCATTCACTACCCGGACAGTCACTGATTTGTCAAACGCCACCAGAGGTATTGCGTGATGGCGAGCAAAGTTAGAGGACATGAAGTTCCCCTCTGCTCCTGAGTCCACACAAAGCTCGACTGTGAGAGTGGAAGTGCCTACAGTGATTGTCCCTTTAAGTGTCATCTTGGAGGAAAATGCCGCTGCCTCTAGTGAGCCTCCTCCCAGGGTCACTAGACGCGATCGCCTCTTCGATCGCTGTGGACATCTGTTAGTATATTGTCCTGCCTGTTGGCAAAAATTACAGACCACCATTACTCAAGCGGTCCGGGACTTAGGTCCCGCTCGAGAAACCTCCATGGCTTCGGAGGAGTCGGACGCCTGAACGGAAGATTTCAGAGGTTTGGTGAAGGTGGGAGCCAACCGAAACCTCTGCCTGCACTGGGTCCGCTCTAACCTCCGCTGTTAAAAGCGGAGATCAATGCGGGTAGATAAGGAAATGAACTCCTCCAGTGTGGCGGGAATCTCCCTGGTGGCCAAGTCATCCTTCACATGATCCGCCAGTCCTCTCCAGTACACCGGAATGAGGACTTTATCCAGCCACTCTAGCTCAGAGGCCAGAGTCCGAAATTGGATGGCGAACTGGCTGACCATGGATGAACCATGTGATATTGCCAGCAGTTGGAGCGCCGTATCGTGGGTGACACGAGGTCCTAAGAAGATCTGTCTCAGAGCTTCCAGGAAGAAAGGAGCACTCTGTACCACACAATCGTCGTGCTCCCACAGCGGCGTTGCCCACTCCAACGCCCTGCCCGACAGGAGGGATAAGACAAAACCCACCTTCGCCCGTTCTGTGGGAAAACGTGCAGCCAGAATCTCAAGATGAATGGAGCACTGACTCACGAATCCCCGACATTGCTTGCTGTCACCAGCAAACTTGTCTGGAAGTGGGAGATGGGATAAAGTCGGAGGAGGGATGGCAGAGGACAAACAGGCTGCAGCCACGCTAGCAGCCTGAACAGCGACAGCGGTAACATCCACAGCTGAGGTTGTGCGCTCTAGAGCCGCCAACCTACCCTCCAGCTGCTGGATGTACTGCTGTAGATGCTGGTCATCCGCCATTTTACTAGCCAGACCCTGGCGCTAGGATTATGTTACGGCTGGCGGAACACACAAAATAAATATAAATAATAGGTGCATTCGCAGCCCGGGGTCCACCTTGCAGGCAAAGCCTGCTGCTAGTAAGATGGCGGTATGGCGAACTCTGTTACTTCAAAGAGTCGCCTGTTATGATTTGGTAGCTGAGGAAAGCAGGCAAAAAAGGCAATACACCAGAGAGGTTGGAATCTACTGGATTGCAGTACCCTGACTAACCACCACAACTAAAGGCAGCCGTGGAGCGTACCTACGTTGGTCCTAGACGCCTCGTCACAGCCTGAGAAGCTAACTACACCTAAAGATAGAAAGAGGAAAACTATCTGCCCCGGAGCAGATCCCCAAAGAACATAGGAAGCCCCCAAACATGTAATGGCTGTTAGACAAGAGGAAATACAGACACAGACAGAAAATAGTATGAGCAAACGTTGGGGCCCAATCTTCCTAGAAAGAAAAGGATAGGAAGGACACTTATTGCAATCCAAAAAACACTAAAAAAAATACCAACTCACTAATTGCAAAAACATCTGAGATCACACGACCTCTACCACCTAAATTAGTTCTCTGGTGTAACAAAACTAAGCAGCAGCCACTGAAAAAACTGGAAAAGGCAAATGAACAAATAACAGTGGCTCAGATAAACTGAGAGGAGCACAAGCCCCCGGAGGGGACCTGGCTGACCTCCACAGAAGTGCAGGACAAAATGCAAAAAGCAAGCACAAAAATAGAAACAGAAAATATCTTATCTGTTAGCAGAAGATGCAGGCAAGACACAGCAAGCTTCCAAGTGAACCAGGAACCAAAGTTGAGACAAGAACAATTGATCACCGGCAACCCTGATGGGAGGGAACCTCCCTTATTTAAGACCAGTCTGTAACACCTGATTGCCAATCTTCACAATCTTCATTGAATAGTTCAGTACTGTTTGTAACCACCAGAGGGAGCTTCTGCTCAGAATTCATTTCTAACACATTCACAACAGTCGCCCCCATAGATATTGTGGCACCATATGGCGGTATAACGAACTCTGTTACACCACAGAGTCGCTAAGGTAGAGACGCAGAGATATGGACTGTGTCCTGTTAACTCCACAGGGATGCACAGACAACTGCTGTGCGGACAGCAGTCCATAGTAATGCAATCAGCAACGCAATCAGACAATCTCCTCACCGAAGGTGCCGGTATTCTAGGGGCTTATTTCAGCCAAGCCCTAAACACGTGCATACAAGTCTCCTCAGCGGAGGTGCCGGTATTCTAGGGGCTTATTTCAGCCGAGCCCTTACACATACATGCAAGATCACACTGGCGCAAAGCACATAATGCAATTGATCCTAGCGCACGACCGTGCGGTAAGGACAGCCTTTTATAGCAGCAACTACAGAGCCTGCCAGAAAAGGACCAATAGGAAACTGTTCCAGAACACATGTAGTTTCAGGACCTTCCTGGCAGACCAATAGAAGCTGCTGCAGTACCTGAGCATGTGACCCCTGATCTCCAATGAGAGATCTTACCCTGGGCATGCTCAGAAGGGGAAACACAGGACTTAGTCTTAAAGACGTCTACAATAGCAGAACCTGGAGAGGCAGCAGTAATCCTCTGCACTGTGCTAGACTGGGCGAGACGCTGGGACCGACGTCTCTGCTGAGCAGAATCAACTGCGGCCGGAGACAGATGGGAGACCGCAGCAAGGATGGTTCGAGATTCCCCTTGTGCAGAAGTGGGAACTCGATCCACAACAGTACCAAATTCATAATAATGGGAACTTTCGTTTCATGTGGACATCCAGGACATCTGTTGAAATGGGTTATTGGGGTGTTTTTAACTTTGGGCATGGCAGGCCTTGCATTCACTTCATGGGCAAACTGTATGGGAGTAACAAATTCATAAAAATGGTAACTTTGGTTTCATGTGGACATCCAAGACGTCTTTTCAAATAGGTTATTGGGGTGCATACAAATTTTCAGCAGGCCTTGCATTCACTTCATGGGCAAACAGTATGGGAATACCAATTTCATAATAATGGGAACTTTGGTTTCATGCGGACTTCCAGGACATCTGTTCCAATCGGTTATTGCGGTGCATGCAACCTTGGACAGGGCAGGCCTTGCATTTATTTCATGGGCAAACCGTATGGGAGTATCAAATGCATGCTAATGGAAACTTTGTTTTCATGTGGACATCCAGCATGTTTGTTCTAATAGGTTATTGGGGTGCTTGTAACTTTGGCCAGGGCAGGCCTTACATTCTCTTCATGGGCAAATAGTATGGGAGTACCAAATTCAGGATAATGGAAACTTTATTTTCATGTGGCCATCCAGGACGTCTGTTCAAATGGGTTACTGGGGTCCGTTTAACTTTGGTCCAGGACAGGCCTTGAATTCACTTCATGAGCAAACAGTATGGGGGTACCAAATTCATAATAATGGAAATTTTGGTATCTTGTGGCAATCAAAGACATCTGTTTAAATGTTTTAATGGTTAAGAATATGGAAGAAACGTATTGTCTCAGCCATACTCAGGAAAGAAAAGATGTCCCAGGATGATAGAAAGTGCAACCATGCTAGATGTTTTAAAAGTTCATTGTCAACAATTGTAGAAAACATTTCAAATGTATATATAGCATATTACAGGAATGTTAAGAGGTGTATTCACAAGTAAGACTTTACTGCAATTGTCATCCCTTTCAAACTGGAAATGTGCAGCTAATCAGATTTGATCTGCATTTAATACCCCAACAATAACTCAACTCCTGTTTTTATTTAAACTGATGATACAGCTAAGACTAAATCATCCTTTTGTCACATCAGGAAAATACAAGTAGACCACCATTAAGGACCATTCACTTGAATTTAGCCTGAGTTCAGGAAGATAAAAAAGCATACTCCACTCACAACTCATCTCTTTCTTTATCAGTGCTCCATTCCTGCCATCTTATATCTCTATGTGGTGTGTGTCTTCTTTTTTTTTAAGAGAGGCAATGGACTTGCTCTTCCAGATCTTCAGCGAAAGCTAGATATTAAAAACACACGTTGTGATGTACGCCAGACAATCATCTGACTAGGCCTTGGGTATCGCTCGTTATCACGTTCTGATGCCGTGACATAACATCATTATGTGTATTGTTGTGGCTAAAGTTCTGAAAGAGGATATCTGTCACGATACCTGAAGAAAAGAAGACACTGGAGCGGCAAGGGGCGATTAAATGACCAAACAGCTGCAGAGCTCTCTTCCTCCGGATGTCAATTATGTCTGTAGGAGAGGAAAGTGAAGCCAGATTGACCACCTGGATTGTGTGACATAATAATGTCATGCAATCTCCAGGAGAGCCACTGCTAATAATGCTGGAATGGCATCCGCATTGAGGGTGAGTATAAGTGTTATTATTTTACTGGGGGGGAAACATAGGGATTCAGATCGGGTTTGTCTAAGTAGGGGACAACCACTTTAAATATTATTCAAAATGTTGAAAAAAATACAGATAGCATGCAGAAGAAATATTGGGAGAAAAACAACTAATCATGCAAACAACAAATTAGTCCTATTCAAACATTTTTATAGAACTAAATGTGTTGAAATGTTCACTGTTTCATCATAATAATTTGTTGCATATTTGCACTGTATTTTATTTAATCTCATCTGAATAAGGTCTTAATGTTCCATATCTGTTGGTAAATTTCATTTTTAATTAAAGAAGTCAAGAGTTTTCATTGTTTTTCATTTTTACTCAGTTTCATGTTTTCTTTTTAGTATTTTAGTATATGTGCAGACTTAACCTTAATTATGATACCATGTATATCAAGATGTAAATGAAAACTAGTTAAATGAATAGAGTGTATGTTAAAAGCTATGCACACAATCATTTTAAATAATTTAACATCTGCTTGAAATTAGGATACCAAGCCGGGATTGAAGGCAGGGATATTATTAATAATGCAAGTGCACATGCATTATTAATTTATATATAAATAGATTAGTAAAAAAATACAATAACATACAATGTGAAAAAATTCAAAAATAGTATTTTACATTTTTAAAATATAGCTAATCTTAGCAATATGTATAAAATATCTTAAACATAAATGTTCAGCTTATATTTTTAAAATTGAGTTCTTCATAAGTAGATTAATCATATTTTGCATAATCTTAATATTAATGAATAAGTTAATCATTGATCAAAATAAAATAATGAATTAATCACATAAATTAGGAAACAAGTTCAGTTTATTAATTATTGGTTGCTTTTGTTTATATAGATAAAGATAAATTTAGAATTCTACTTGAAACATTAGGTTACTTTGCCATAGCTAAATAGCAGTGATTGGCACAATTATCATGAAATCCATTATTTAAGAAAAAAAATATGCATACAATAGAACAAATATAGAATAATAAAAATTAGGAATGACTGGAACAATAATGTTAACATATTAGTAATTTCCTATGATACATACAGTAATACTATTTGTTGATTTTTAACAAGAATGACTCATTTTAATTTTAGTTTCACGCATTAGATTTAAGTCTGTAGAATAGAAAAATGTCATATTTTGAATGTTACAGTAATTTATGCTTAATTATAGAACTTTTCTTTTGAAGATCATATTACACTCTTATTTTCTCTATTGTCTTTATAGATCAGGGGTGCATAATCTTTTTTTAGTCTGAGGCCTGCTTTTACAGCTTTTTTTACTGTAATAATCTACAATAAAACCTAACCTGCTACGTGTCATACAAATACAGGTATGTCACTGATGCCCAATTGTTGGCTAAATAATGAAATTCTCATATACAGGGTGGGCCATTTATATGCAAACACCTAAATAAAATGGGAATGGTTGGTGATATCAACTTCCTGTTTGTGGCACATTAGTGTATAGGATGGGGGAAAACTTTTCAAGATGGGTGGCGACCATGGCGGCCATTTTGAATTCGGCCATTTTGGATCCATCTTTATTTTTTCCAAAGGGAAGAGGGTAATGTGATACATTAAACTTATTGAGAATTTCAGAAGAAAAACAATGATGTGCTTGGTTTTAACATACCTTTATTATTTCATGAGTTATTTACAAGCTTATGACCACTTATAAAATGTGTTCAAAGTGCTGCCCATTGTGTTGGAATGTCAATGCAACCCTCTTCTCCCACTTTTGACACACTAATAGCAACACCACAGAAGAAATGCTAGCACAGGCTTCCAGTATCCATTGTTTCAGATGCTGCTCATCTCTTATCTTCAAAGCATAGACAATTGCCTTCAGCAGCACCTGAAACAAAGAATACTGGAAGCCTGTGCTAGCATTTCTTCTGCGGTGTTGCTATCAGCGTGTCAAGAGTGGGAGAAGAGGGTTGCAGGCCACATGTGTTTTTTCTCCATTTGCTTGTTGGGACTGCAGAATACAGCCAGATCCTTTTCATAGTAAAGCGTGAAAATCCAGCTATTTTAAATGGGTTTGTCCATCCCAGTGATCAAATCTGAGTGCGCATAAATTCTGCCTTTTTTGTGGTACTGTAAAATTTTTTTGGAGTGTCTTATACAATTTCTTGACACCATTTTTCTGCCCAAAAAATATTTAGCTTCCAAAAAAATATTTAGCTACAGGGCAGATATTTTACTCTGGGTTTTGTCCGCCACACGGATCGTATATTATTGTGCTCAAAATTGTGCCATTTCAGGCCTCCATAGAATTGTTTTTGTTGAGCCTTAACCTACTTAATGACATAATTTTCCTGGCCAAAAAAAAAAATATAGGCCAGATATTTGAAAGTGGACTTTCTCCGTCAGACGCCTCAAATATCTGTGGGCTACAAATTGTGGCATTTGAAAGCTCCATTCAACTGTTTTTGCTATGTGTTACTTCAATTATTAACTCTATTTTGCTGTAAAAAAAATAATACAGGCAATATATTTTACAGTGTGGTATCTCTGTCACATGCCTCTTCTATCTGTGGTCTTCAAATTGTGGCATATGAGGCCTCCATTCAACTGTTTTTGCTGTGAGTTACCCTAGTTCTTGAAACTATTTGTTAGGCACAGGGCACTTCTTTGACCGCAGTGGAGCCTGCACAGCAAAGACATCGGTCTTAGCGTCTTCCTCAGACTGGTGTTGTGCGCTTTGTTACTGCTGGTTCTCCAGCTACTGCCATAGTAACCATCAATAGGGAGCGATGAGCAGACGTTCCGGAGGCTAAGTCCGGGATTCACCATACTGAGCATGCTCGTGATCTCATTGGTGGTCGGTCGTCAGCTTCTCAGATCCTGTGCCAGCTCTGGATTGGCGAACAGCAAGGTCCTGTCTGACTGGACTTAGACGGTCTATAAAAGGATCTTTGGGGTGCCTGTCGGCGCGCTAAGATCACTTGTGTTTGCTGTGTGTTAGTAGGTGAGCAGTTACCACATTGTATGCACGTGTGCTGCTACTGGCACTGCAAGAATGGTTCTCGTTAGGCAGTGTAAGGTGGGAACTCCCGCTTGAGCTTAGCACCTGCAACAGGCGACTTTGTCGCATGTGCGAGTTACACAGCCCATGTGACAGGGCAGGCTCAATCTCCAGCATAGTGGGAGGTGAGCTATAGGGACCCCAACTAGCTTTGTTAAAACTGTGCACCTGTGACGTCTAACAGGGCACAGCTTAGAGTGCTCTCAGTTTGATACAGCTCTGTGCAGTAACAGAGCTTGGAACCTTGCACTCTGTTCTCACCGAGTTACATTTAACTAGGTGTGTTTACGGTGCTTGCTCACAGCTTCGCTCTGCCATTTTCTACTAGTTGCGGTCTCTCCATCACCGCACGGTGGACCCCGGGTTGCGATTGCACCTTATAATTTATATTTGGTGCGATCAGCAAACCCTAACACTATTTTCCTGTAAAAAAAATAAAAATACAGGCCACATATTTTACATAGTATCTCTGTCACACGCCTCACCTATCTGTGACCTACAAATTGTGGCACTTGAGGCCTCCATTTAACTGTTTTTGCTGTGTGTTCCCCTAGTTCTTGACACAATTTTCCTGTAAAAAAATAAAAATACAGGCCACATATTTTACAGTGCAGTATCTCCATCACACGCCTCATCAATCTGTGGGCTTCAAATTGTGACATTTGATGCCTTCATTCAACTATTTTTGCTGTGTGTCACCCTAGTTCATGACACTATTTTCCTTTAAAAACATAAAATTACAGGCCACATATTTTACAGTGTAGTATCTCAGTAACACGTCTCATCTATCTTTGGGTTACAAATTGTGGCATCTGAGGCCTCCATTCAACTGTTTTTCCGGTGTCTTAGCCTAGCTATTGAAACCAGCTTTCTGAAAAAAAATTGTTACCTACAGGTCAGATACAGTGCCTTGCAAAAGTATTCGGCCCCCTGGAACTTTTCAACCTTTTCCCACATATCATGCTTCATACATAAAGATACCAAATGTAAATTTTTGGCGAAGAATCAGCAACAAGTGGGACACAGTTGTGAACTTGAACGAAATGTATTGGTTATTTTAAATTTTTGTGGAAATACAAAAACTGAAAAGTGGGGCGTGCAATATTATTCGGCCCCCTTACTTTCAGTGCAGCAAACTCACTCCAGAAGATCCTTGTGGATCTCTGAATGATCCAATGTTGTCCTAAATGACTACTGATGATAAATATAATCCACATGTGTGTAATCAAGTCTCCGTATAAATGCACCTGCTCTGTGATAGTCTCAGGGTTCTGTTTGAAGCACAGAGAGCATCATGAAGACGAAGGAACACAACAGGCAGGTGCATGATACTGTTGTGGAGAAGTTCAGAGCCGGATTTGGATACAAAATTATTTCAAAAACTTTAAACATCCCAAGGAGCACTGTGCAAGTGATCATATTGAAATCAAAGGAGTATCATACCACTGCAAATCTACCAAGACCCGGCCGTCCCTCTAAACTTTCATCTCAATCAAGGAGAAGACTGATCAGAGATGCAGCCAAGAGGCCCATGATCACTCTGGATGAACTGCAACTGCAACTGAAATGAAAAAGGGCTGGATTGGACCAGGCTTCTCTACACCACCGAATGATAACAGTGAAACATAACTTCAAATCCAGTGTTATTTTTTGGGAGGTATATTCCCATGCACCTCTTTACACCCACACATGTGTATATGCTTCTCGATTTTGGCTATATGCTGCTATCCTCCTCCTTCTCCTCATCCTCATTATCCACAACCACTAGATCACCATGGTGACCGTGGTCTGTGATGCAACTGTTAAGGCTGGCGGAACGCACAAAATAATATAAATAATAAGTGCGTTCACAGCCCGGGGTCCACCGTGCAGGCGAAGCCCGCTGCTGGCAAAAAGGCGCAAGAAGCAAACTCTGTTATCCCGCAGAGCTGCCAACATAAACGCCGTAATGCGCTGTGGCAATGAGTGCGAACTCTGTTACTCCACAGAGCCGCTAGAAGAGGAGCCGCAACGCTATATGGCGATGTGTGCGCACTCACTAGACACAACTGAGTGGCAAAGAAAACACGCTAGGGCGCTGACTAGCGTTGAAAGCGAACCCTGTTACGTCACAGGGCCGCTGAGAAAAAGCACTGTGTCCTGTAAGGCTCCCAGATACACAGTTAAGTGCTAAGTGCACATAAAGCGTGATCATGCGCTAATGTCCTCGCGGGAGTCACCCGCAATCTATGGCGTCTGAACGCCAGGCCCTGAATACGGCAATCAAACTCCTCACCGGTTATGCCGGTAATCTAGGGCATCTAGGACACCGACCCTGACCAGCTACCATACCAAACTCCTCACCGATTAAGTCGGTATTCTAGTGGCTTATTTCAGCCGGGTCCCTATCCACGCATACACATGACCACACTGGCGCATAGCATACAATGATTGATATTAGCGCATGGCGGCCCAGCCATGCTACCCTTTTATAGCAACAGCTACAGGACCTTCCAGGAACAAGGACCAATGAGAAGCTGTTACAAACAAACGAAGCTACATGACCTTCCTGGCGGACCAATAGGAGCCGCTGCAGCACCTGAACATGTGACCCCTGATCTCCAATGAGAGATCTCACTCTGGGCATGCTCAGATGGGAAAACGCAGGACTTTGTCTCAAAGACGACTGCTCCAGCACTGGCTATAATAGCAGATACAGGAAAGGCAGCAGCAAGTCACTGCACAGTAGAGGAGTGGGCAAGGCGCCAGGACCGACGTCTCTGCTGAGCAGGCTCAACTGCGGCCGGAGATGAATGGGAGACCGCAGCGGGACGGGTTTGAGACTCCCCTTGTGCAGCAGCGGGAAATCGAACCCTAACATTACCCCCCCCTAGGGCCCCCCCTTCTTTGGGCCTCGCTGCGCTCAAAGGCAGCCATGAGCTGCGGAGCGTGAATATGCTCGGCAGGCTCCCAAGACCTATCCTCAGGCCCATAGCCCCTCCAGTCCACCAAATAAAACTTTTTGCCCCGTACCACCTTACACCCTACGATGGCGTTCACCTCATGGTCATCCGTAGATGAACCCGATGTCCCGGCAGATGACTCAGAAAACCGGGACATGAGCACGGGTTTCAGGAGGGATACATGAAAGGTGTCGGAGATACCCAGGCGTGGTGGAAGGGCCAAACGGTATACCACAGGGTTAACCTGCTCGAGGACCTTGAAAGGACCCAGGTAGCAGGGTGCCAACTTAGTGGACTCAACTCGCAGCCTGATGTTACGGGCGGAGAGCCACACCAAGTCCCCAGGAGCAAATGTTGGAGCGGGGCGCCGATGTGCGTCGGCGGAGGACCTCATCCTCTCCTTGGACGCCTGAATGGCATCCTGGGTATGGTCCCAAATGTCCCGTGCCTCCACAGCCCAGTCTGCCACCCTGGAGTCGGCGGAAGACACGGGCATGGGCACCGGAACCCGCGGATGCTGACCGTAGTTCAGAAGGAAAGGAGTCTGTCCGGTGGAGTCAGCCACAGCATTGTTTAATGCAAACTCAGCCCATGGTAGCAAGGATGCCCAGTCATCCTGCCTGGCAGAGACAAAATGTCGTAGATAGGTGACCAAGGTCTGGTTGGCCCTCTCTACCAACCCATTCGTCTCAGGATGATACGCTGAAGAGAGATTTAACTCAATACTGAGTAGACGACAAAGCTCTCTCCAGAACCGAGACGCAAACTGGGGACCTCGGTCACTGACAATTTTATCCGGCATGCCGTGTAGACGGAAGATGTGCCTAACGAACAACGCTGCCAGAGCCCGTGCAGAAGGTAACCGTGGAAGCGGCACCAAATGCACCATTTTGGAAAAATGGTCGGTGATTACCCAAATGATGGTGCAACCCCGAGACTTGGGCAAGCCCACCACAAAGTCCATCCCAACCATCTCCCAGGGCCTGTCTGCCACCGGCAAAGGGTAAAGTAACCCAGCTGGCCGTTGTCGTGGAGACTTATTCTTGGCGCAGGAGACACACGCCCGAACATAGTCCCCAACGTCACGGACCATATGCAGCCACCAGTATGTCCTCGCCAGCAATTCAGATGTCCTCTTTGTCCCAAAGTGTCCACCCACCCTGGACGAATGTGCCCAAGAGAGTACCTCCGGTCGCAAATTGGTAGGCACAAAAGTCTTGCCCGGGGCACAGACTCTAGCGAAACCGGGGCCACTGTTCTCAGGCTCTCTGTAGGGACGATAAGCCGAGGCTCCTTCACCTCCTCCTCCGAGGACACCACAGAGCGAGAGAGAGCGTAGGCACGAATGTTCTTCTCTCCCGAGAGGAAATGCAGTGTGAAATGAAACCGGGAAAGAACAAGGACCATCTGGCCTGGCGAGAATTAAGCCGCTGGGCTGTCTGAAGATATACCAAATTTTTGTGATCCGTGTAGACTTGGAAGGGAAAGAGAGCCCCCTCCAACAGATGTCTCCACTCCGAGAAGGCCAACTTCATTGCTAGCAACTCCCTGTCCCCGATAGAATAATTCCTCTCCGCTGGTGTGAAGGTCTTGGAGAAAAAGAAGCATGGATGCTTCCGACCTTGAGCATCCTTTTGGAAGAGGACTGCTCCAGCACCAACGGACGAGGCATCCACCTCCAATATAAATGGCTTATCAACATCGGGGCGATGTAGGATGGGAGCGCTAGTGAAATGGGACTTAATAGACGTGAAGGCCTTGGAGACCTCTTCAGACCACAATTTGGGATTAGCTCCCTTTTTGGTGAGGGCAACCACAGGAGCTACGAAAGTTGAGAAGTGAGGAATAAACTGGCGGTAGTAATTAATGAACCCCATAAAGCGCTTCACCGCCTTCAGAGAATGGGGTTCTTGCCAGTCCATCACCGCTTGTAGTTTGGCAGGATCCATAGCCAATCCCTGGGCGGAGATGATATAGCCCAGAAAAGGTAAGGACTCCTGCTCAAACACACATTTCTCCAACTTTGCTAGAGGGAATTTGCCCGTAGGAGGTCGAAGACTCTGCAAACATCTCTCTGGTGGGAGTCAATATCTGGGGAAAAGATGAGAATATCATCCAGATAGACTACGACTGAGGTGGAGAGCATATCCTGGAAGATGTCATTAACAAAGTCTTGGAAGACGGCTGGGGCATTACAGAGCCCGAAGGGCATCACCAGATATTCATAGTGCCCGTCCCTGGTATTAAAAGCCGTCTTCCATTCGTCCCCCTCACGGATGCGTATCAGGTTATAAGCACCCCGCAGATCTAACTTCGTAAATACCCTTGCCCCCCGTAGCCTATCAAATAGCTCAGAGATTAGAGGCAACGGGTATTTATTCTTAACGGTGATGGCATTAAGACCCCTGTAATCGATGCATGGACGTAACTCTCCGTTCTTCTTCTGCACGAAGAAGAACCCCGCCCCTGTAGGTGACACTGACTTCCTAATGAATCCTCTTGCCATGTTCTCCTGGATATATTGGGACATAGACCTCCGTCTCCGGGAGAGAAAGGGGATAGACCCGTCCCCGAGGAGGTTCTGCTCCAGGCAAGAGGTCAATAGGACAGTCATAGGGACGGTGAGGTGGAAGGACTTCTGCAGCATTTTTGGAGAATACGTCTGCATATGACCAATAGTAATTAGGAAGAGAAGTAAGATCTGCGGGCATCTCTGTAGTGGCCACCTGAATGCATTCCCTCATACATCTGCCTTTACATGACTCACCCCAACCCAATATCCTCCCAGAGTTCCACTCAATGTGTGGGGAATGGAAATGGAGCCAGGGCATCCCTAACAAGATCTCGTCTATTCCCTCGGGAATGACTAAAAGTGAGATAATCTCTTGATGGGAAGGTGACATTGACAACGTGAAAGGGATGGTCTGATGTGTGATTGGTGAAGGCAGTGCCGACCCATTCACTACTCGAACAGTCACGGGTTTGGCGAGCATCACCAGAGGTATAGGGTGACGGAGAGCGAAGGTAGAAGACATGAAATTTCCTTCGGCTCCAGAATCCACACAAAGCGTGACTGTTAAAGTGGATGAGCCAAAATTGATTGTCCCCCTAAAGGACAACTTGGAGGCGTGTACTGCTGTGTCTAGTGAACCCCCTCCAATGGTTACTAGACGCGGTCGTTTCCCGACCGCCGTGGACATTTGTTAGCATAATGCCCTATTTGTTGGCAGGCATTACAGGTCACAGATACTCGAGCAGCCCGAGACTTAGGTCTCACTCGAGAAATCTCCATGGCCTCAGGGGAATCGGACGCCTGAATGGAAGATTCCAGAGGTCTGGCGAAGGTGGGCGCCAGCCGGAACCTCTGCCTACACTGGACCCGCTCCAACCTCCGCTCGTTAAAACGAAGGTCGATGCGGGTAGATATGGTAATGAGCTCCTCCAGTGTGGCAGGAATATCCCTGGTGGACAAGGCGTCCTTCACATGGTCTGCCAGTCCCCTCCAGTACACGGGTATAAGGACTTTATCTGGCCAATCCAGCTCAGAGACCAGAGTCCGAAATTGGACGGCAAACTGGCTGACCATGGATGAACCCTGAGTGATAGCCAACAATTGAAGAGCCGTATCGTGGGTGACACGAGGTCCTAAAAATACCTGTTTAAGAGTGTCCAAGAAGAGAGGAGCACTCTGCACCACACGATCATCGTGCTCCCATAACGGCGTTGCCCACTCCAACGCCCTGCTCGACAAAAGGGATATGATATAACCCACTTTCGTCCGCTCCGTGGGATAACGTGCAGCCAGAAGCTCTAGATGTATGGAGCACTGACTGACGAAACCCTGACATTGTTTACTGTCACCGGTAAACTTGTCTGGAAGTGGGAGGCGAGGTAGCAGAGGACAAACTGGCGGCGGCCACACTAGCAGCCTGAACCGCGACTGCGGTAACATCCACCGCTGAGGTTGTGCGCTCTAGAGTCGCCAACCTACCCTCCAGCTGCTGGATATACCGCTGCAGACGCTGGTCGTCCGCCATTTTACCAGCCAGACCCTGGCGCTAATATTATGTTAAGGCTGGCGGAACGCACAAAATAATATAAATAATAAGTGCGTTCGCAGCCCGGGGTCCACCGTGCAGGCGAAGCCCGCTGCTGGCAAAAAGGCGCAAGAAGCAAACTCTGTTATCCCGCGGAGCTGCCAACATAAACACCGTAATGCGCTGTGGCAATGATTGCGAACTCTGTTACTCCACAGAGCCGCTAGAAGAGGAGCCGCAATGCTATATGGCGATGTGTGCGCACTCACTAGACACAACTGAGTGGCAAAGAAAACACGCTAGGGTGCTGACTAGCGTTGAAAGCGAACCCTGTTACGTCACAGGGCCGCTGAGAAAAAGCACTGTGTCCTGTAAGGCTCCCAGATACACAGTTAAGTGCTAAGCGCACATAAAGCGTGATCATGCGCTAATGTCCTCGCGGGAGTCACCCGCAATCTATGGCGTCTGAACACCAGGCCCTGAATACGGCAATCAAACTCCTCACCAGTTATGCCGGTAATCTGGGGCATCTAGGACACCGACCCTGACCAGCTACCATACCAAACTCCTCACCGATTAAGTCGGTATTCTAGTGGCTTATTTCAGCCGGGTCCCTATCCACACATACACAAGAGCACACTGGCGCATAGCATACAATGATTGATATTAGCGCATGGCGGCCCAGCCATGCTACCCTTTTATAGCAACAGCTACAGGACCTTCCAGGAACAAGGACCAATGAGAAGCTGTTACAAACAAACTTAGCTACATGACCTTCCTGGCGGACCAATAGGAGCCGCTGCAGCACCTGAACATGTGACCCCTGATCTCCAATGAGAGATCTCACTCTGGGCATGCTCAGATGGGAAAACGCAGGACTTTGTCTCAAAGACGACTGCTCCAGCACTGGCTATAATAGCAGATCCAGGAAAGGCAGTAGCAAGTCACTGCACAGTAGAGGAGTGGGCAAGACGCCTGGACCTACGTCTCTGCTGAGCAGGCTCCACTGCGGCCGAGATGAATGGGAGACCGCAGCGGGACGGGTTCGAGACTCCCCTTGTGCAGCAGTGGGAAATCAAACCCTAACAGCAACAACCAGGTTTTTTTTTTCAAGGATGTTTATGATGCCCATAAAAAAAAAGGTTACACAGTATGTTGATGTGTACCCCCCAGGGGGAAATGTTTGTCAAGCCCATACTAATAGTGTATGGGCATTACAAGCATAGGAGAACCCATTCCTTTGAATTGGGAAAAGATTTTCAGTAGGCCATCCTCCACATCTCTTCTGACACCACCACTGGATCACCAGGGTGAATGTGTTCCGTGATGCAACAGCCAGGTTTTTTTTCAAGGGTGTTTTAGATGCCCGTAAAAAAAGGTTGCACAGTAGGTTGATGTGTACCACCCAGGGGGAAATGTTTGTCAGCCCATACACTTAGTATATGGACATTACAACCATTGGAGACCCACTCCTTTGAGTTAGGAAAAGATTTTTAGTAGGCCATCCTCCACATCTCTTCCGACACTACCACTTTTTCAGCCGGGTGAACGTGTTCCGTTTTGCAACAGCCATGTAAGTGTTTTCAAAGGGGTGTTTTTAGTGTCAGCAAATCATTTGTTGTGCCCCCCTCTCAATGAGGAGTCCAAATAAATATCAATTAAAAAAAAATTATGTTGTAATTCTGAGTTGTTCAGGAAGAGCATATAGAGTCGTGGTGTGGCACTTTGCCCTGCCTACACTTGAGAATTTTTTTATTATAAGCATTAAATACAAATTTGTAAATGCAGATGAAGTTGATAGAAAACCACAATCTGTGTCTTCCCAGCATTCCTCTGTACACATCTCAGTATTTAGATCACTATTAGCATGATCTATTTCTCTTCAGCATTTCTCAGTATTCCAATCACAGATAGAACAACATGCTTCAGCCGCAGGGCAGTAAGTATTGGCTACGAT
Organism: Oophaga sylvatica; assembly: GCA_033576555.1. NCBI lineage: Eukaryota > Metazoa > Chordata > Amphibia > Anura > Dendrobatidae > Oophaga > Oophaga sylvatica. Next base: position 755,742,377 of record JARQOD010000001.1, on the reverse strand, counting down.
TGTAGAGTTCTGGATGACATTTTCACAGTGTGAAACATTAATTAGTATAAAATTTTTAATTGGCCTAGAACACAGTCGGTGGACACTTAGTAATTACCCCCCATTTACTGGAATATGCAGGTCTTCCTATCCATTTGTAGGAATCCAGATATTAAAACTACAAAACAGTGAAGATGATCTTTTACGTAGAAACAGATTATTGAAGAAATTTAAACAACTTATTCAACATTTAGCCTCCTTTGACATAACAGTCAAACCATAATCGTGCTGTTTCAGAACACTAGAGCAAGAGGAACACCGAAATTCTTGATGTAATAACTACTGCCCCACAACAAAGGTGAACTGAACTACATTGTAAGGGTAGGAACAGGATTGATTGTCTAATGTCTGATGAAAGACTCCTTCAAACCTCAACTACCTGGTGATGATTAGCGCTAAACAAAATGCAAGAAGCAAAGTGAAGGATTTTTTTAAGGAGTCTCTGGGCCCATATGTTAATTGGGTTTCTCTCTTATTACAGTCCCCAAAATTTGTGGTGCTCTCATCAGAGCTTAATCTTAAATGCAATTGGTTTGATGACTGTTGATGACCCTGAGGATTTAAAGAGTGCTTTAAGATAGCATCGGGATCAACTTCAGTGGGAGGATTTGAAGCAACACTTGAGGAGGAGGAGGTTTTATTTCTTGTAGATTCACCATCCTTCTTTGATGGAATATCACTTAATCTTAGAAGCATGGGCTGGTCTGATATTATCACACTACCATTCAAATGAAGATTGCATTTAATTGGTTGTCCATCTAGGTATCTGTTGTTGTATTTTTTGTAGGCACCAACTGCATATTCCTTTCTTACAAACACAACCTCTGCAACTCTGGAACTCAACAAGCAGGCGCGCTTCAAGGCACCGCATACACAAAAAAGCTACATGATATCTTCCTCTGTGACTCTTGGATGCAAATTATTGACGGTCATTTTTGTGCCTTCTAAAGGGTTAAAGACAGACTCTCTTGGAGTAGGCCCTACTGAAGAACTGTCCTCCTTTGTAACAAGTGTCCGTGACACGTTGGTTAGAATCTTTGTGTGCAATAAAGTTGGCAAAGTCTTGTGCTGAGTAGACATGGGAGCTGTGTATGCATTGTTCTCCACCACATTAGGAAGAGGTAAAGTTTGCCCAAGAGAAAATGAATTTCCAGACTTTCCCGGCTTTTTTTGCACAGTGTGGGCAGCTGTGATATTCATCTTCTTGGTGTGGATGTGGGAAAATTCCAAGTCGTCATCAATACCATCATCGTCCATATTTTGTAAAGAGGAAATCTGTGGTTTCCCAGGTTCATGGTTAACTATGTTTATTCGCATTCCTTTAACAGTGTTCGTTACATCGGAAGAAATAGTTTTCGCCTGTGAAATTTTGGTGGTCTTAGTAATACTTATGGGTGAAGATGAACAACCTTGTGCCATGGGTGAGTTGATAGTTATGGCAGGTGCACTCCTCTTTAAACTTTGTTTTCACGAGCATCAGTTTGGTTGGTTTTCCTCCAACATTGATCTGCTGCTTTCTAGTATTCAGTATCTCACGAGCATCTTGCACTTTACCCTTTATACGGAAATGGAGCTCTTTGCAAAACAATTTCTCATGGGCATCTTTTATGCCTAGGTTCAGACTTGCATCAGTTACACCTATCTTCTGATGGGCATCAACGCATTCTGGTAATTGGTAGTGGGTAAACGACTAATCATTGTAGGCTGGATCTTGAATCTCATACCTCCAATATCCCCGTTATTAACCCTTTAACCCCCAAGGGTGGTTTGCACGTTAATAACCTATCCAAGTTTTATAATTCTGACCACTGTCTCTTTATGAGGCTATAACTCTGGAACGCGTCAACGGATCTTCACGATTCTGAGTTGGTTTTCTCGTGACATATAGTACTTCATGATTGTGGTAAATTTCTTTGATATAATGTGCATTTATTTATGAAAAAAATGGAAATATGGTGAAAATTTGGAAAATTTAGCAATTTTCAAACTTTTAATTTTTATTCACTTAAAACAGAGAAATATGTCACACAAAATAGTTAATTAATAACATTTCCCACATGTCTACTTTACATCAGCACAATTTTGGAACCAATATTTTTTTGTTATGAAGTTATAAGGGTTAAAATTTGACCAGCGATTTTTCATTTTTACAACAAATTGTACAAAACCATTTTTTTTAGCGACCACCTCACATTTAAAGTCACTTTGAGGGGTCTATATGGCAGAAAATACCCAAAAGTGACACCATTATAAAAACTGCACCCCTCAAGGTACTCAAAACCACATTCAAGAAGTTTATTAACCCTTCAGGTGCTTCACAGGAACTGAAGCAACTTGGAATGAAAAAATGAACATTTTACTTTTTAGTCACAAAAATTATCTTTTCCAAACAATTTCTTTTATATTTCAACAAGGGTAAAAGGAGAAAATGGACAGAAAAAGTTGTTGTGCAATTTCTCCTGAGTACACTGATACCCCATATGTGGGGGAAAACCACTGTCTGGGCGCACAGCAGGGCTCCGAAGGGAAGGAGCGCCGTTTGACTTTTTCAAACCAAAATTGTCTGGAATTGAGATTGGACGCCATGTCGCGATTGGAGAGCCCCTGATGTGCCTAAACAGTGGAATCCCCCCCACACGTGACAGCATTTTGAAAACTAATCTTCCTAAGGAACTTATCTAGATCTGTTGTGAGCACTTTGAACCCCAAGTGTTTCACTAACGTTTATAATGCCTGGGTGTAAAAAAAAAAACTTTCATCAAAATTTTTTTTTTAATCCCCAATTTTTGATTTTTCCCTAGGAAATTGGAACCCAAAAGTTGTTGTCCAAGTTATCCTGAGTGCGCTGATACCCCATATGTGGGAGGGAAACTGTTTGGGCGCCCGGCAGGGCTCGGAAAGGAAGTAATGACGTTTTGGAATGCAGACTTTTATGGGTGTCATGTTCAATTTGCAAAGCCCCTGATGTGCCTAAACAGTGGAAACCCCGCACAAGTGACCCCATTGTGGAAACTAGACCCCCTAAGGAACTTATCTAGATCTGTGGTGAGCACTTTGAACCCCCAAGTGCTTCACACAAGTTTATAATGCCCGGGCATGAAAATAAAAAATCCTATTTTTTTCCACACAAAAATGATATTTAAGTCATCACTTTTTTATTTTCCCAAGGGTAACAGGAGAAAAAGTTTATAATGCCTGGAAGGGAAAAAAACAATCCACAAAAATTATTTTTTTAGTCCCCAATTTTTGATTTTTCCCAAGGAAATTGAACCACAAAAGTTGTTGTCCAATTTGTCCTGAGTACGCTGATACCCCATATGTGGGGAGTAACAAATGTTTGCGCGCCACGGCAGAGCTCGGAAGGGAAGAAGCGCCATTTGACTTTTTCAAACCAAAATTGGCTGGAATCGAGATCAGGCGCCATGTCGTATTTGGATAGCTCCTAATGTGCCTAAACAGTGGGAACCCCCCACAAGTGACCACATTTTAGAAACTAGACCCCCTAAGGAACTTATCTAGATCTGTGGTGAGCACTTTGAACCCCAAGTGCTTCACAGAAGTTTATAACGTAGAGCCGTAAAATTAAAAAATCATATTTTTTTCACAAAAATTATCTTTTCACCCCAATTTTTATTTTCCCAAAGGTAACAAGACCTCAAAAGTTATTGTGCAATTTGTCCTGAGTACATTGATACCCCATATGTGGGGGTAAACCCTTGTTTGGGTGCATGACAGAGCTCGGAAGGTAAGGAGTGCCACTGAATTTTTCAACGCAGAGTTGGCTGGACGCCATGTCGCGTTTGGAGAGCCCCTGATGTGCCTAAACAATGGAAACCCCCACAAGTGACACCATTTTAGAAACTAGACCCCCTAAAGAACTTATCTAAATCTGTTGTGAGCACGTTCAACCCCAAGTGTTTTACTAAAGTTTAAAATGCCTGGATGTGAAAAAAAATCCACAAAAATGATTTTCTTAGTCCCCAATTTTTGATTTTTCCCAAGGAAGTTGAACCCCAAAAGTTGTTGTCCAATTTGTCCTGAGTACGCTGATACCCCATATGTGGAGGGGAAATACTGTTTGGGCACATGGGAGGGCTCGGAAAGAAGTAATGACTTTATCTGGCCACTCTAATTCCGAGGCCAGAGTCCGAAATTGGACAGCAAAATGGCTGACCATAGCCGAACCCTGGGTACTTGCCAGCAGTTGAAGCGCCATATCGTGGGTGACCTGAGGTCCTAGAAAAACCTTTTTCAGAGCCTCCAGAAAACGAGAAGCTCTCTGCACCACACGGTCGTCACGCTCCCACAGCGGAGCTGGACACTCCAACGCTCTGCCCGACAGAAGAGCTATCACAAAACCCACTTGTGCCCGATCCGTGGGGAAACGTGCAGCCAGAAGCTCGAGGTGTATGGAGCACTGACTCACGAATCCCCAACATTGCTTGCTGTCACCAGCAAACTTGTCTGGAAGCGGGAGGTGGGACAATGTAGGGACAGAGGTGGCAGAGGACAAACTGGCTGCAGCTACGCTAGCAGCCTGAACAGAGACTGCGGTAAATCCACAGCTGAGGTTGTGCGCTCAAGAGCCACCAACCTACCCTCCAGCTGCTGGATGTACAGCTGTAAACGCTGTTCATTCCGCCATTTTGCTAGCCAGACCCTGGTGCTAGGATTATGTTAGGGTTTGCGGAACGCACCAAATATAAGATGTAAAGAGGTGCGTTCGCAGCCCGGGGTCCACCATGCATTCGGAGCCTGCTGCTAGTAAGATGGCGCAAGAAGCGAACTCTGTTATCCCGCAGTCTCCAAAATAAATGCCGTAACGCGCTATGGCAATATGTGCAAACTCTGTTAATCCACAGAGCCGCTAGAAAGAGTGCTGCAGCGCTATATGGCGATGTGTGCGAACTCAGTTAACACCACTGAGTCGTAAAGTAAACACGCTAGGGAGCTGTCTAGCATTGAAAGCAACCCTGTTGCGTCACAGAGCCACTGAGACAAACTTCTGTGTCCTGTTAGGCACCCAGGTACACAGTTGACTGTTAAGCGAACATGGAAAATGATCATGCGCTAATGTCCTCACGGGAGTCACCCGCAATCTATGGCGTCTAAACGCCAGGCCCTGAATACGGCAATCAAACTCCTCACCGGTTATGCCGGTAACTAAGGCATCTAAGGCACCGACCCTGACCAGCTAGCATACCAAGCTCCTCACCGATTAGGTCGGTATTGTAATGGCGTATTTCAGGCGGGGCCCTAACCACACACACGCACGACCACACTGGCGCAAAGCATATAATGGTTGATACTAGCGCACGGCCGTGCGGTAAGGACAGCCTTTTATAGCAGCCACGAGAAAAAGACCTTCCAGGAAGGACCAATGGGAAGCTGCTTCAGAACATCAACAGCCACAGGACCTTCCTGAAGGACCAATAGGAGTGGCAGCTGTATCTGAGCATGTGACCCCTGATCTTCAATGGGAGATCTTGCCCTGGGCATGCTCAATGAAGCAACAAAGGACTTAGTCCTAAAGACGTCTACTCGCCGCTGACCAATACTGGCTATAATAGCAGAACCTGGAGAGGCAGCAGCAAGTCTCTGCACAGTATTAGACCGGGCGAGATGCTGGGACCGATGTTTTTGCTGAGCAGGCTTCACTGCGGCCGGAGATGGATGGGGGACCGCAGCAGGACTGGTTCGAGACTCCCCTTGTGCAGCAGCGGGAACTCGAACCCTAACAAAGGGTACCATGAGAAATTGGACCCCAAGAGTTATTGCGCAATTTGTCCTGAGTACGCTGACACCCCATTTGTGGGGTAAACTACTGTTTGGGCACATGCAGAGCTCAGAAGGGAAGGATGACTGTTTGACTTTTTCAGCGCAGAATTGGCTGGAATTGAGATCAGATGCCATGTCACGTTTGGAGAGCCCCAGATGTGCCTAAACAGTGGAAACCCCCCAATTCTAACTCCAACCTTAACCCCAACACACGCCTAACCCTAATCCCAACCCTAACCATAACGCTAACCACAAACCTAACCCTAACACACCCCTAATCCTAATCCCAAACCTAGCCATAATCCTAACTTTAGCCCTAATCGTAACTTTAGACTCAGCCTAACCCTAACCCTAATGGGAAAATGGAAATAAATTCCTTTTTTAAATTGTATTATTTTTCCTTAACTAAGGGGTGGAAAAGGGGGGCTTGATATACTATTTATAGCGGGTTTTTATGTTTGGCAGCTGTCACACGCTAAAAGACGCTTTTTATTGCAAAGAATGTTTTTTGCATCATCACATTTTGAGAGCTATAAATTTTTTTCTTATTTTGGCCAGTAGACTCATGTAGGTCTTATTTTTTGCAGAATGAGTTGACATTTTCGAGCACATGACATTTTTTAATAGCTTTGTATTATGATTTATGGTAGGCAGAATGACCAGAAAACCAGCAATTCATGAATTTCTTTTGTGGGGGGCATTTATACCGTTCAGCGTGTGGTAAAATTGATCAAGCAGTTTTATTCTTCAGGTTAGTACGATTACAGCGATACCTCATTTATATCATTTTTTATGTTTTGGCGCTTTTATACAATAAAAACAATTACCGTATATACACGTGTATAAGCCGACCCGTGTATAAGCCGACCCCCTAATTTTGCCACAAAAAACTGGGAAAACTTATTGACTCTATAAGCCGGGTGTATAAACTGCCCTCCTGCTCTGTGCTGCCCCCGTCCTGCTCCTTGCTCCTCCATCCAGCTCTGTGCTCCCCATTCTCCTCTGTACTCCCCCCTCCTGCTCTGTCCTCCGCTGTGCTCCCCCATTCCTTCTCCGTCCTCCTGTGGCCCCCCATCCTGCTCCATGTTCCTCTGTGCCCTCCATCCTCTCCCCCCATCCTGCTCCGTGCTCCTCTGTGCCCTCCATCCTCCCCCGTCCTGCTCCGTGCTCATTGTCCTCCTCCATGCTTCCCCATCCACCGTTCTCCCCCCGTCCTGCTCTATGCTTCCCCCGTCCACCGTTCTCCCCCCGTCCTGCTCCATGCTTCCCCCGTCCTCTGTTCTCCCCCGTCCTCCATGCTTCCCCCGTCCACCGTTCTCCCCCCCGTCCTGCTCCGTGCTCCTTGTCCTCTCCTCCATCATACTCACCCTTCCCCGTGCCATCGCTGAACGTCCCTGCAATCCTGCGTTCTCCTCGGCTTCCTGCAGCTCTCCAGCGCTGAGCGGTGACGTAATACCGCTCATTAAGGCCATGAATATGGACGCCACGCCTATGGGAGTGGCGTCGCGTCCATATTACATGACCTTAATGAGCGGGTATTACGTCACCGCTCAGCGCTGGAGAGCTGCAGGAAGCCGGGGAGAACGCAGGATTGCAGGGACGTTCAGTGATGGCACGGGGAGGGGTGAGTATGATGTCCCAGCCACCGGCTCCTGCCGCGGCATCCCCTCCCCCGCTGGTTTCTGCCCTATGACTCGTGTATAAGCCGAGGGGGCATTTTCAGAACCAAAAAAGGTGCTGAAAATCTCGGCTTACACACGAGTATATACGGTATAATAAAAAATAATTATTTTTGCATCGCTTTATTCTGCGAGCTATAACTTTTTTATTTTTCTTTCATGATGCTGTATGGCGGCTTGTTTTTTGCTGGACAAGATGACATTTTCAGCTGTAGCATGTTTACTTATGTTCGTCTTTTTGAAAGCGTGTTATTCCACTTTTTGTTCGGCGGCATGATGATGAATCATTGTTTTTTTTTTTTTAAGGGGTTCACTAAAGAGGTTAACTAGTGGGACAATTTTATGGGCGGGTCGTTACGGATGCAGCGATACTAAATATGTAACCAAAGAAATAAGGAAATGTGTAAAACACAAAAAATAGGTAAAAATAGTATATATATCCAAGAAATAAAAAATTATTACTCCGTAATGAAATGATATCACGTGTTACAGTATAACCTTATAAATTTGAATGGCAAACCATTCGGAGGCTAGAAGAACCACCACCCAGGAAATGGAAACAGAGATAAGAAGAAATTACCATGCAGGAGACTAATGAAAGGAAATAAATAAAATTAGAAAATACACAATGTAGATGTAAAACCAAATCGTCTTTATTAGTAATTGCACAAAATCGAATGACAAAAAACACTTTATGTGTGATAAAACAAATGTAATACAAAAATTTTTTTTTTTTTTTCAATAAAATTTTTTTTATAATAAAAAAGAAGCAAATCAGCCAGAAAATAAGTATATATAGCTTATATATTGACATGAAAATACACTTGGTCAAAGCTACTAGTATATCGCTGTAATAATATGTCACTACAATACTGAAAGGCTCCAATAATCATCACCAGGTGTTGTCCATAAATAAGTGAAAAAGGTAAAAAGCAAATCACCATGTGGTCTGCACTGTGAACATACTGTGTATGGCCAAAATGACACAGCGAAAAATGTATAGAGTGCAAAGAATAAATATATATATATATGCTAAGTGCAGTAAACCCAATTTACATGTGCCACTAAACACAAATAAGCAACAATAGTGCACTGCCAAAAATAAGAACCATGTGTGCCTATAGGACAACAAACCTGGGAGCCAAAGTGGTGACTGATTGCCTCTCTGCACGCGCCCCGACGCGCGTTTCGGATTGTAACTCCTTCGTCAGGGGGATAGTATTAATTAAGAATACGAGGCTATTTATAGAAAAACTTTTCAGCCGATGATACTGTCGGCGCATGCGCAGGCTGCGCGAACCGGAAGTCGCAGCGCAACAGGCGTCATGTGACATACTGCTTCCGGGAACATGTTCGGAGCAGCCTCACATAAAGACGCCGTTGCCATGCGACTATGCGACGTCACAAGCCGCGCATGCGCACTATCATGGCTAAATATAAATAAGAACAGATCACTATGAATGCGGTAACTGAATAATGATAAGTGGGACAACAGTGTCATAAATATAAGACCTAGACATAGAGATATAATAATAATATAACATACAAAAAAATATATATATAATCATGCAAAAAGTAAAGTAGATAATAAATTATTAATATATTATTAAACTGGCTAGCAACAAAAGACTGGAGCATAACAAAGATACCATGCACATAAATCAGTGTAAACACCACTATAAAAATTATGTAATATACAACATATCACAAATAATATACCAAATATGCCCATGTCTAATATAACATTTGTTACAACGTATATCGCATACAAAGGTAAATATAATGACACAAAAAATAAAATAATCAAAAAATTCAAAAATAAAAATCAAAGTAAGATGTCTTCAATCTAGACGTCTTCAGCCGCACTATTGACATGAAGTGAAGATGCACAAATCAGAACAAGCCACGTATATTGCTAGGAAATAAAAAATAGAATTAAAAACACATAAAATCATAAAAAAGGCATAAACGAAAGACTCTCATTTAACCCTAATGGGGACACAGTCTGCAATGTCCAAATCCATTTGGCTTCAATTTGGGCAAGCCGTTTACTAACATTGCCTCCTCGTATGCCCAGATTAAGTAAATCAATGACTGAGACTTTCAGCAAGGAGGGATCGCAATTGTGGTATACCTTAAAGTGTCTTGGCAAGGTTTTAAGGGAGGCTCTGTCATTGATATCCTTGTGTTCACGCACCCTCACATTGAGTTGTCGAGTTGTCAAACCCACATAAATGAGAGAGCAAGGGCACGTGGCATAATACACAACAGCCGAGGACGTACATGTGATGTGATGTTTAATGCAAAATGAACGGGATTTATCAAAACTCACAAAATTTCCAGTTTTTACAATATTCGGGCAGGCAACACATGAGCCACATGGTTTACATCCATGTGGAAGAGCAATGGAGGACAGAAATTTCTTTGTAGGGATTCCTGTATACAAACTTTTCACTAAATGATCCCTTAAGTTAGGTGATCTTCTAAAAGCTATAGATGGTCCATCACCAACATACTTAGATATTATTGGGTCAGATTTCAAAATTTGCCAATGTTTGGCAAGAAGAGATCTCAAACTATCGCTCTGACCTGTAAACTGGGTCATGAACCGAACAACATTCTCTCGACGTTTCTGAACTACACTGCCATACAGAGCATCATGGCGAGTGGTGTGCCTGGCTCTATTATAGGCTCTCTTAATAGATCTATGACTATAACCCATTCCAAAAATCTATTCCTCATAAGGTCAGATTGAATATCAAAATCATCCTCCGTCGAGCAAATCCGTCTTAAGCGTAAGAATTGTCCAAATGGGATAGATCTAATCAGGGCCCATGGATGTGAGGAGAACGCATGAACAACAGAATTCACAGCTGTCTGCTTCCTGAATAGGTTCATTCGGAGACAATTATTCGGATCCCTCATGACTCGTACATCCAAAAAATCAATGAAATTGTCATGGTGGCAAAAGGTCAGCCGTACATTAATTGAATTAGAATTTAAAATATTACCAAATTCAGATAGTGCTTCAACCGAATCCTGCCAAATGAAAAAAACGTCATCTATGTACCGTGTCCAAAAAAAAAGTTAAAGATCTGAACCTATTTGCTAGGAGGTTGTTATTTAAACGTATTTTTCACAACGAGGGAAATTGTGTCTCTTTCCCCACAGAGACGGAACAGGAGGCGTTAGCTAATCTGGAGCAATTGGCCAGAGAACATAATCTTACTGAAGGTGAGGTTCCTGATGTTATTAAAAAGACATCCAATAAGTTTCCTCCATTATCATCATGTCCAGCTGTTGATGTATTTGTACGGACTGTGAGTAGTGAACTTGGCAATATTTCCTCATATCCACATTAATCTAACTTGAGTTGCGAGGAGAGAAAGGGCCTTCAAAGGCTGGCTAGTCTTAATGATGTGGTCTTTAAACCAGCGGATAAGGGTGGGAATGTTGTGGTGTGGCCCAAAGAGCTGTATGAGTCAGAGACCTTTCATCAATTGAATAATGCCGAATGCTATAAGAGGTTGACTTTCAACCCTCTATCTAAGTTTCAGATCCAACTGAAAAGCCTATTGCAGGATGCTAGGGATGAAGGCATTATTTCTAATGAATTGTTTTTGGCTCTGCAAATCAGTGAACCCACCATTCCCACCCTTTATTTGCTGCCAAAAATACACAAAAACCAGGAGGTTCCTCCTGGTAGACCCATCGTTTCGGGTAGACAATTATTGGAAAAGGTCAATAAGTACATAGATTCCATCTTGCAACCTTTTGTTACAGCCTTACCTTCTTACACTAAGGACACGAATGACTTTTTGAAAAAAGTGGATGGTTTGCATATAGATCCAAATTCTGTACTGGTGACGTGTGACGTCGAATCTCTCTATACCAGCATAAGACATACGGATAGTTTGGCAGCCGTTACATACTTTTTACAACATTCTTGTTTTCTCGTGCCTTTATTGTATTTTTTACTTATTTACTTGATTTTACGTTATCACACAATTTTTTTATTTTCAAGGGGTCCTTCCTTCAAATCCAAGGAACAGCGTTGGGGGCTTCTTTTGCACCATCGTATGCCAACCTGTTCCTTGGATTTTGGGAGAGGGATCTCTTTCATTCTGATAATTTCTGCTCCATGGAACGTGTCCTTTTTTGGACACGGTACATAGATGACGTTTTTTTCATTTGGCAGGATTCGGTTGAAGCACTATCTGAATTTGGTAATGTTTTAAATTCTAATTCAATTAATGTACGGCTGACCTTTTGCCACCATGACAGTTTCATTGATTTTTTGGATGTACGAGTCATGAGGGATCCGAATAATTGTCTCCAAACGAACCTATTCAGGAAGCAGACAGCTGTGAATTCTGTTGTTCATGCATCCTCCTCACATCCACGGGCCCTGATTAGATCTATCCCATTTGGACAATTCTTACGCTTAAGACGGATTTGCTCGACGGAGGATGATTTTGGTATTAAATCTGACCTTATGAGGAATAGATTTTTGGAAAGGGGTTATAGTCATAGATCTATTAAGAGAGCCTATAATAGAGCCAGGCACACCACTCGCCATGATGCTCTGTATGGCAGTGTAGTTCAGAAACGTCGAGAGAATGTTGTTCGGTTCATCACCCAGTTTACAGGTGAGAGCGATAGTTTGAGATCTCTTCTTGCCAAACATTGGCAAATTTTGAAATCTGACCCAATAATATCTAAGTATGTTGGTGATGGACCATCTATAGCTTTTAGAAGATCACCTAACTTAAGGGATCATTTAGTGAAAGTTTGTATACAGGGATCGCTACAAAGAATTTTCTGTCCTGCATTGCTCTTCCACATGGATGTAAACCATGTGGCTCATGTGTTGCCTGCCCAAATATCGTAAAAACTGGAAATTTTGTGAGTTCTGATAAATCCTGTTCATTTAGCATTAAACATCACATCACATGTACGTCCTCGGCTGTTGTGTATTATGCCACGTGCCCTTGCTCTCTCATTTATGTGGGTTTGACAACTCAACAACTCAATGTGAGGGTGCGTGAACATGTGCTTGGTATTTCTGCGGCCAAGGATATCAATGACATAGCCTCCCTTAAAACCCTGCCAAGACACTTTAAGGTATACCACAATTGCGATCCCTCCTTGCTGAAAGTCTCAGGCATTGATTTACTTAATCTGGGCATACGAGGAGGCAATGTTAGTAAACGGCTTGCCCAAATTGAAGCCAAATGGATTTGGACATTGCAGACTGTGTCCCCATTAGGGTTAAATGAGAGTCTTTCGTTTATGCCTTTTTTATGATTTTATGTGTTTTTAATTCTATTTTTTATTTCCTAGCAATATACGTGGCTTGTTCTGATTTGTGCATCTTCACTTCATGTCAATAGTGCGGCTGAAGACGTCTAGATTGAAGACATCTTACTTTGATTTTTATTTTTGAATTTTTTGATTATTTTAGTTTTTGTGTCATTATATTTACCTTTGTATGCGATATACGTTGTAACAAATGTTATATTAGACATGGGCACATTTGGTATATTATTTGTGATATGTTGTATATTACATAATTTTTATAGTGGTGTTTACACTGATTTATGTGCATGGTATCTTTGTTATGTTCCGGTCTTTTGTTGCTAGCCGGTTTAATAATATATTAATAATTTATTATCTACTTTACTTTTTGCATGATTATATATATATTTTTTGTATGTTATATTATTATTATATCTCTATGTCTAGGTCTTATATTTATGACACTGTTGTCCCACTTATCATTATTCAGTTACCGCATTCACAGTGATCTGTTCTTATTTATATTTAGCCATGATAGTGCGCATGCGCGGCTTGTGACGTCGCATAGTCGCATGGCAACGGCGTCTTTATGTGAGGACTGCTCCGAACATGGTCCTGGAAGCAGTATGTCACATGACGCCTGTTGCGCTGCGACTTCCGGTTCGCGCAGCCTGCGCATGCGCCGACAGTATCATCGGCTGAAAAGTTTTTCTATAAATAGCCTAGTATTCTTAATTGATACTCTCCCCCTGACGAAGGAGTTACAATCCGAAACACGTGTCGGGGCGCGTGCAGAGAGGCAATCAGTCACCACTTTGGCTCCCAGGTTTGTTGTCCTATAGGCACACATGGTTCTTATTTTTGGCAGTGCACTATTTTTGCTTATTTGTGTTTAGTGGCACATGTAAATTGGGTTTACTGCACTTAGCATATATATATATATATATATATTTATTCTTTGCACTCTATACATTTTTCGCTGTGTCATTTTGGCCATACACAGTATGTTCACAGTGCAGACCACATGGTGATTTGCTTTTTACCTTTTTCACTTATTTATGGACAACACCTGGTGATGATTATTGGAGCCTTTTAGTATTGTAGTGACATATTATTACAGCGATATACTAGTAGCTTTGACCAAGTGTATTTTCATGTCAATATATAAGCTATATATACTTATTTTCTGGCTGATTTGCTTCTTTTTTATTATAAAAAATTTTTATTGAAAAAAAAAAAAAAATTTTTGTATTACATTTGTTTTATCACACATAGAGTGTTTTTTGTCATTCGATTTTGTGCAATTACTAATAAAGACGATTTGGTTTTACATCTACATTGTGTATTTTCTAATTTTATTTATTTCCTTTCATTAGTCTCCTGCTTGGTAGTTTCTTCTCATCTCTATTTCCATTTCCTGGGTGGTGGTTCTTCGAAACTAAATATGTGTAGTTTTATTGTTTGCTTTATTTACATAAAGAAATCATAGAATCATAGAATGGTATGGTAGAGTTAGAAGGGACCTCCTGGGCCTTCTGGTCCAGCCCCCTGCTCAAAGCAGGATTCTCTAAATCCCAGACAGATGTCTGCCAGCCACTGTTTGAAGACTTCCATTGAAGGAGAACTCACCACCTCTCGTGGCAGCCTGTTCCACTCATTGATCAGCTTAATTGTCAAAAAGTTTTTTCTAATATCTAATCTGTGTCGCCTCCCATTCAGTTTCATCCCATTGCTTCTAGTCTTTCCTTGTGCAAATGAGAATAAAGATGATCCTTCTACAATGTGACAGCCCTTGAGATATTTGTAGGCAGCTATTAAGTCTCCTCTCAGTCTTCTTTTTTGCAAGCTAAACATCCCCAAATCCTGCAACCGTTCCTCATAGGACATGATTTGCAGTCCGGTCACCATTCTGGTGGCTCTTCTCTGAACTTGCTCCAGTTTGTTGATGTCTTTTTTAAAATGTGGTGCCCAAAACTGGACACAGTATTCCAGATGAGGTCTGACCAAAGAGGAGTAGAGGGCAATAATGACCTCATGTGATCTAGACTGTATGTTTCTGTTGAAACATCCTAGAATTGCATTTGCTTTTTGTGCTGCATCACACTGTTGACTCTTGTTAAGTCTGTGATCAATTAGTATACCGAAGTCTTTTTCACATGTGCTGTTACTTAGCCCTATTCCTCCCATTTTGTATATGCTTTTTTCATTTTTATTACCCAGATGTAGTACTTTGCATTTTTCCCTGTTAAAACCCATTCTGTTAGTTGCTGCCCTCTCTCCAGTTTATTTATATCTGGATGAATGAATTTAATTGGGTAATATTTTTTTTTCTTTATTTAGGATTTTTTTTTTTTGCACATGTTATTTTTATTTTTTTTTTACATTGTCCCGGAGGGACATCACTGTATAATGTCAGATCGCTGGTCTGACAGTTTGCACAGCACTCTGTCAGACCAGCGATCTGACAGACACTGCAGCAGGCTGTCTCAGCGCCTGCTCTCAGCAGGCACTGAGGAAGTCGCCTCCCTGCTGGACCCTGAAGGACCCCGCGGCCATCTTGGATCCGTGGTCCTGCAGGGAGGAGGCCCTCGGAACAGCGCGATCACATCGTGCTGCTCTGAGAATGTCTCAGGAAAGCACGCAGGAAGCCCACTCCCTGTGCGATGCTTCCCTGTGCCTCCGGTACACTGCTATCATGTTTGATCACAGTGTACTGGGGGTTAATGTGCCGGGAGCAGTCGTGATAATCAGCTGACACCCGGCTGCACAGCTGATCGCATATGATGTACTATTCCGTGCTTGGGAATTAAGTACCAGGGCACATGTTAGGCATCGGGCGACGGCTGGATCCGAACTTGGATCTGAGGAGTCTGTGGTCTCCCATACTAGTCCAGCCGGGGCAGATGCTGCTCAGCTTCACCGTCGGTCCCAACGCCTAGCCTGTACAAGAGAAGTACAAGCTGTTGCGAAGGTCTTTGTTCCTAGGAGTGTTCAGCTTAGGTTGCAGAAAGGAACAGGGCTGCCACAGTCTAAGTCCAGGATTCTATGCACTGAGCATGTCCTTGACGTGGGGGACCATGATTGGTGATTTGGTATCAGCTGATCCGGTGACCTGGCACCTCCTGATTGGTCATGGGTGACGTCATCAGTGATGCCGTTAGCGAGATGGCTGGGGGCAGGGCTTAGCCCTTAAATAGCTTGACGGCAAGTGCTGCGGTGCGGTCAGATCATACTAAATAGGTCATGCTCATGTGTGGACGTACCAGAATCTGGGCTCCACGTGCTCTCCAGGACCTGCCGATGCCAGAGTTCGCTCGGCTAATTAGCACAGGTCCGTTAGGCAGGTTAGCTTATGCCAGGCAGGTAGCAAATGTGGTGCAGTCTAGCTCCAGCAAGAGGGTAGCGATACACCCTGAGAAGACTGCGGGGCACGTAACTTGGGCATCACCTGCCAACTGAATAGAGAGTTGCTCAGTCTGGTCACACACCAGCTGGCAGCACGTATGCCTGGCATGAGTCACAAGCACTTCCTAATCGGCTGGCAAGTGGCTTCTATGCAGTTAACAGGGCTACGTCTACGCCAGCCTACAGCACATCTCCCGTGACGTTAACGGAGATAGTGCAAATCCTATATCTTGCTTAAGTGTGAAGTAACACAGGCAAGACCTTTATATTTCTGTTGCCAGTTTTCACCCTCATACCCGAGGGGTGTTCGGCATCTCTAGCTGCTCCGAGGACCCCAGGGTTCGGTTGCTCCCTATCATTTAATAAAGTTGTTGCAACCGTTCCCTTAACAGCACATGGACGGAATAGTACGTCAAATGGAAGAAAGGGGTTAATCCTGTGCAATCCCATTCCTGCCGTCACCATGCCCCTTTTCCTCATCACTTCATCCAACAACATGTCCGCCATATTTATGCTACAAAACTGCACCTTCCCAGAAGCATCTGTGTAGGGAACCATTGTTTTTTGTTTTCAAGGGTGTTTAGGATGCCCGTGAAAAAAAAAATGTTTACACAGTATGTTGATGTTTAACCCCCAAGGGGAAATGTTTGTCAGCCCATACACTTAGTACATTGTCATTACAAGTATAGGAGACCCGCTCCTTTAAATTGAAAAAACAATTATAGGATGCCCTCCTCCACATCTCTTCCAAGGGGTATTGGGTGCATCCAAATTTGGAGCAGGCCTTGCATTCACTTCATGGGCAAACATTATGGTAGTAGCAAATTAAGAAAAATGTGAACTTTGGTTTCATATGGCCATCCAGTACGTTGGTTCAAAGGGTTATTGGGTTGCAGGTAATTTTGGGGCAGGGCAGGCCTTCATTCAATGCATAGGTTAACAATATGGGAGTAGCAAATTTAGAAAAATGGAAACTTTGGTTTCATGTGGCCATCCAGTACGTTGGTTCAAAGGGTTATTGGGGAACGTGTAACTTTGGGGCAGGGCAGGCATTGCATTCACTTCATGGGCAAACTACAATTCTTTCTCTATTGGGAAAAGATGGGTCAGACTAGTTGGCACGTGGTCGAAATTAGGTAATGAAATACTGTACATGCGGTTACATTGGCTTTGCTGCCATCAACAGGATATTCTATAAACACAGTACAATTATACCAATGATCATTTTTTGCGCAGTGAAGGGAAGACTGTCTTTTTAAACTGGCTCTTAAATGCAAGCAGATAGTAATTTAACACTGGTTGTCCTGTGTAAATGGGCCATTATACGCATTGTAATACTTACATACACCTTCCCTGGTGTAGTAGCAGGTTCACAGAATCACCAATCCTTGCTCCATTTCATGTTAATCCATGACTTTCCGTTAAGCCCAACCCCATTCAGACTCTATGAGGACTATAAGGCTATGTGCACACGTTGCCGTTTTTTAGCGGTTTTGCCGCGGTTTTTCGCGGCGGAAACGCCGCGAAACCACGGCAAAACCGCTTACACAATACAACTCATTAAGGCCTATGAGATTCCGCAATGCTGTGCACATGCTGCGGGTTTTTCCGCGGCGGAATCGCATCGCGGGAGAATCCGCAGCATGCTCATTCTTTTTTGCGGAACAGCGGCGATTCCGCCGCCATAGGAATGCATTGAACCGCTTACTTTCTGCATGTGGCTGTGCCCACCATGCGGAAAGTAAGCGGTTCATGTGCGGATGGTACCCAGGGCCTGGAGGAGAGGAGACTCTCCTCCAGGCCCTGGGTACCATATCCATGTAAAAACAATAATTAAAATAAAAAATAATGATATTCTCACCTTCCGGTGTCCCCCGCAGCTTTCCCGCCTCTCAGCGACGCTCCCGCCAATCGCGTTCCCAGGAGTGCATTGCGTGATCACCCAGATGACGTAGCGGTCTCGCGAGATTCTACGTCATCGGGATGATTGCCGCAAAGGACTCCTGGGAACGGAACTTGCCGGGAGCGTCGCTGAAGGCGGGAAGGCTGCGGGGGCCGCCGGAAGGTGAGAATATCATTATTTATTATTTTTTTTATTATTTTTACATTAGATCTTTTTACTATTGATGCGACATAGGCGGCATCAATAGTAAAAAGTTGGTCACACTTGTCAAACACTTGTTTGACTCGTGTGACCAACCTGTCAGATCGCTTGTAAAACGCTAGCATTCTGCAAGCTAATTCCGCTTGCAAAACGCTAGTGTTTAGCGGGAATACGCATACCTATAATATGCGGATTTCCCACGGCAGGGAGGTGCGGAATTGCCGCGGAAATTTCCATGGCAATTCCGCTACGTGTGCACATAGCCTAACGATGCCTTACTTATGCCTTCTTTCTTAGTATGAAGAGGAACATCCCTCTTCTGCAGCATCACCTGCAAGTTCCTGCAGTAGGTGGAAACAAAACCATTGGTGAGTACCTTCACTGCACAAGCTCCAGTCACTAGTGCAGGGAAGTAACTGTATGTTAGTAGCCTCGCAGCAACCAATGAACACTTTCAGGAAGAGTAATCATTGTTAAGCAGGCTTCTGTCACAGAGTCTCTGCCATTGTAACAAGCAATAAGCAAACTCCTTTACAGTAAAGTACTGCCACACTAAACAATTCCCGCTAGCGATCTCGTTAGCGTTGCATACTAATGAGATCGCTAGCGGGATGTTTCTATATCGCTAAATGCTGCCGCATTTAGCGATATAGTTAACGACGCTATCGCCGTTAGCGATCTTCTTAACGACTTTAGCGTACAAAAGTACCGCTAAATCGCTAAGAAAAGGTGCACACAGCGATTAGATACTTACCCAGCGGAGCGCCGACGAGAAAATAGGGTCCGGAGCGATTCAGCGACGAGCGAGATCACAGCAGGAAGCTCGTCGCTGGAAGCTGCCGCACTGAACAATATCGCTAACGGGATCGCTAAATAGTGACGTTTTTTAGCGATCCCGTAGCGATTTGTTTAGTGTGGCATACCCTTAAGAGAAAGTGCTCATTGGTTACTGCCCAGCACAATAGCAGTTTCCCCACCTTTCTTCACACCCTGACAGCTGATGTGCAATCAGCTCTCCTTCTGGTCTACATTGTATAAGCCGCATTCAGCCCACGGGCCGCAGGTTGTACCCTACTGTTGTTGACAGTGCAGCAGAGTTTGCATGCTTTATGGCACCTGCTACAATTAGGAAGCAATTTACACTGACATGTTGAAAAGTGTTACAGATTAGATATGAGCGGATTTTCAAACATTGGAATTTAGCAAATTGTCACCGAATCCCATAAAGCATTGCGGCATTGCCACTTGCTGAATACAGTGCAGCAGCTCAGCCAGAAGTCAGACTCCGCCCACACATGTCACATGGTCCTGACGTCATCACAAGTCCTTCAGCCCAGCTGCCATCAGTGGTAGTGAGACTTGGAATGCAGACAAGAACTTTAAGATACCATCAGACACCTTCCTTCCTCCTAGGCGTGCGGTGTGGTAGGAACCGGGCAGGGTGGCAGCGGTGCCTGCTGCAGTGTGGGCAGCAATGACCTTCCTGTGTTATTCCAGTAGTGATCTGCAGAGCCTAGCAGTCTGCAGTGTATGTGAGACGCTGGGGGGAGAGTGCTGCTCCTGCTGCTGCTGGGATGATTACAGCAGGAGAACTGACATGAGCTGGAGGCTGGGCTGCTGGTGAGCTCACCACACCTGGAGTTTTACACTTGCATGGATGCCAATGTGCAGATATCAGTATGGAATCCTGCTACACCACCATGAGGAGAGCAGTTAAGGTTCTCTGCAGAGGATTTCTGCTTTCCATCCCAGTAGAAGATGCTGCAGCATCAGACATTAAAGGGGTACTCCAATTTGACTATCTACATATATAATCACCAGTTGGCCGCTGTCAATGAATCCCATAAGGTACCGTGGCAGTCCCACTAGCGCAGGCGCAGTTTGTGAACAGTCTTACGACCACAAACTGCACCTGCGCAAGTGACATTCACGTCACTGCTATTCCCACGCACGCGCAGTAACAGTCGCGTTGTTACTACGCATGCGCGAGAATAGCAGTGACGTCAATGTCACTTGTGCAGGCGCAGTTCGTGGCCCCCCTGTGGGTCTGTACACAGGGTGGTGCCCCCTGCGGGTCAGTACACAGGGCGTTGCCCCCTGCAGGTCTGTACACAGGGCAGTGCCCCCTAGACTCCTGGGTGTACTCCTCTATATCTCTGGTGTTGCCCGCTATACCATGTGTGGTTCCCCTAAACTCTGGGTATACTCCTCTATACATTGGGCGGTGCACCTACACTCCTGGGTGTACTCCTCTATACACCAGGTGGTGTCCCCTACATTCATGGCTATATTCCTTTATATCTCGGGTAGTGCCCTCTACACTCCTGGACATACTCCTCTATATCCTCGCATTGCCCTCTATACCCCAAGCGGTGCCCCCTACACTCCTAGGTGTACTCAATACCCCGAGCGGCGCCCCCTACACTCCTGGGTGTACTCCTCCATACCACGAGCGGTGCCCCCTACACTCCTGGGTGTACTCCTCTATACCCCGAGTGATGCCCCCTACACTCCTAGGTGTACTCCTCTATACCCCGAGTGGTGCCCTCTACACTCCTGGTTATATTCCTCTGTATCTGGGTGTTGCCATCTATACATCGGGTGGTGTCCCCTACCCTTTTGTGTATATTTCTCTATACCTCGAGCGGTGCTTTATATACTCCTGGGTATATGCCTCTATATCTCCGGTGTTGCCCTCTGCCTCCTATACACCAGGCTGTGCTCCCTACACTACTGGGTGTACTCCTCTGTACCCTGGGTGGTGCCCCCTACACTTCTGGGTGTACTCCTCTATAACCCGGGCGGTGTCCCCTACCCTCCTGGGTGTTTTCCTGTATACACCGGGCAGTGCCCCTACACACCAGGGTATACTCCTCTATATCTGGGCGGTGCCCCTACACTCCTGGGTATACGCCTCTACATCCCGAGCGATGCCCCCTACACTCCTGGGAAAGGCCATGAATTGCGCCTGTGCAAGTGACATAAACATCACCGCTATCCTTGCGCATGCATAGTAACAACGCGGCTATTTTTACTACAGGTTTTGCACCTCCCTTTGCTTCTTATTTGCTTCAATTTGGTGGTGCGCCTGGTTTTCTTTGTTTCTAGATGCGCGGTAATAGCAGTGACGTGTGTGTCATACACAGACGTTAATTTCACCGCACTTCCGATGCGATAGCATCGGGCCTTTTTCTAGTGACATAATAAACACAAGTTGCAAAAAAAGGTCTGCCCTGCCTCCGCATTTCTTCATCAGTCTGTTTTGCTCTGGTCATGGCTTCCAGCTGACTAGGCCTCTGTTGTCCTTGCGCAACGTGCTTTGATGACGCACATCAAAACGTCAATGTATATCACCAAGGTCTAACCAGGACTTTGATTTACACATGTTGATGTTGTAACAAAATGACTCATGTTGCAATTACACTGTGCACAAGAATATCAGAATGAAGCAAACAGAAGAAGATGCGCATGACAGGGAAAAACAAAAAGAAGAGGTTCAGAGGACTGGACAAAGAACTGCAGGGTCTGGTGGGCAGGTGAGCAGTAAGGTGAATATTATTTGTGTAGGAACTATGGTAAATTTTGAGCAACTTCCTGGTCTACATACAATATACTAAGAGCCAAGCTGCCCTATACCTTCCCTTCATATGTCAGAAAGAAGCAAATAGCACAGACTATTGAAGGTAAACTCAATCTTTAAATGGAATCTGTCAGCAGTTTTTTTTGCTATGTAATCTGAGGACAACATGATGTGGGGATTAAAACACTGAATTTGCGATCTGTCATTTATCAATCAGTGTGCTGTTATTTACTTACAATGAAGGTTTTATTAGGGTCCCGTCACACTCTTCAATGTCCCAGCGATCCCACCAACGATACGATGTGGATGTGATTGCTGGGACATCGTTAGCTGATCGCTGGTGAGCTGTCACATGGGCAGACTCACCAACGATCAGGACCAGCGAGCACACTGGTATCCAATGTACACATCGGGTAACTTAGCACCGCGTGACGCCTAGTTACCCGATATGTACCCTAGATACCGGCTCTCAGCTTCTCCTGTAGAGCGCTGAGAGCCGGTATCCAATGTACATATTGGTAACTAAGCACCGCGCGGCACTTAGTTACCCGATATGTAGCCTGGATACTGGCTCTCAGCGCTCACAACAGAAGCTGGGAGCCGGTATCCAATGTACATATCGGGTAACTAACCACTGTGCGGCACCTAGTTACCCGATATGTACCCTAGATACTGGCTCTCAGCGCTCTACAGCAGAAGCTGGGAGCCGGTAACCAGGGTACATATCAGGTAACTAGGTGCCGCGCGGTGCTTAGTTACCCGATAAGTACATTGGATATCAGCTCCCAGCTCGCTGATTGTTGGTGTCCCGCTGTCACACGCAGCGATGCGCGCTGGCCAGCGGGAGACCAACGATGAAAAAATAGTCCAGGACATTCAACGACGATCAGCGATTCCCAGCAGGGGGGCTGATCGTCGCTGCGTGTCACACTAAGCGAGATCGTTGGCTAGGTCGCTGTTGCATCACAAAATCGGTGTCACTTCAGCAATCTCGCTAGCGATCTCACTTAGTGTGACGCGGGGCTTTACAATCACCTTATCACTGAACATGAGACCTAATCAAACCACGGCTATTCCTCTGATAAGCAGCTCACTTTCTATAGACAATGCCCACAGAAAGCTGTGGTGTGGGCAGGGTAAGTTTCTGGGCTCCAATACTTGCGATATCCATGAACTCTGTATCACAACTACTGCACCCAGTAAACTAAGTGATACATCTTTGGAATCAGGGTCTCTATTCCTACATTAAGCTGAATTCAGATGAAGAGGTAAAAACCTGCTGACATATTCCCTTAAATAGAATCTATAATGCTCAACATTCTGATCAATCTGTATGAGTCATAAATAGAAAAAAATCTACATAACACGTATTGAACACAAAGTAGAAATTATACTAATTATTTGTTGGCAAAGTACATTATGTTCTACCTATTTAACAGATGTATGGTTTCGAAACTGCAGTTCCTGAATGTGGAGTTTGAAATTCTGTATAAGGAATATTGCAGTGCCATGCAACCTGTGGTCCTAAATTGCTGCGCATAACTCACTCTTTTTATGTCTTTATCCACCCAAAAAAGATGCCAACATTGTTTTGATAACTTTGAAAAAGCAACAGAATTAAAATAAACTGTATATATCAAGCGAGGTGCCAAAATAGCATGATGAGGAGGTAAAATGAAAAGATTTATTTATATATCCAGTTTGGACAGACTTACTAGAATAAAGATAATCTTGTATTCTGATTCTTTTACTTGATATTTAATAACATATTTGTCTTTTAAAAATCAATTTGTGGTGTATATCAAAATAAAGAATAAAAAAGCCTGGTAATAAAATATTCAACTATAATTACACAATGTATATGCTGACCTATAAGTTTGTATTTGCACACAGAAGGAAATGATCAGCCAATGCATCACAATGGGTTAAAATCAAACACAATTTCAAAATAATCAGTAAAACAAACAACTTTTTTTAACTAAATTACTCCAAAAGCATATTTTAATTGGTGGATTGGCTATGAATGACACCTGCATATATTACTGTTGTCGTTGTGCATCAAGATTAAATAATCAGAGGATGGTTAAAATAAGTAACTTCTATAGGGGATATTGTGCTTTCCAGCTGTTTAAATTTTGTAGTATCTCAAATAACAAGATTAGGCAATTGAGAGCCCCAGGAAGGATACCAGTAATTGTATAATCATTGGCATGGTGTTGTAATTAAAAAGCAGAACTGCTGACGTTATGTAAGCACCAAGTATGGATTGTTGGATTCTGCCATTTTGCATGTAATTTTAATGTGCTTATCTGATACATTTCATTAACATTGTTTAGATTAGTCCTGATTTGCCCAAATATCAAAGTTTTCTCATATTACATGTTAGATTCCTTTCCTGAGCAATTAGTGCACGTAACGATTTGCTCTGAATGTAAAAATGTTTAGAGATTGGAAACCAATGATTGTTACAATTCTGTAATAAAAGGGGGATATCTGAAAGGGAGCAAATACTTTTCACATCACTGCATGTTAAAAGTATGAAGCAAATTATAAAAAGATATGACACATTTTAAGTTTTGACTATGCTTCTGAGTGGTATGATTTTACTTTATGGAGCATTTGAGTATGATGTTAAAAGGTAAATCGAAACACACTTCTGTTGTCCTGAAGCTGGAAACAAGTTCCTGCATATGGTACAAATGTGTTCTTCATAAATGTGGTTAAGTGGTGCTTACAACACTTACCAAACATTCAAGTATTATCATTAGTATTGGAGCCCCAGCTGTGAGTTTTGCCTGGTTGGTATTCAAAATACAGAGGAACCATGTCTTTTTTTAAATTATTTATTTACAGAGCTTTCGCCGGCTGATGAATACTCACATCAGCTGCTCTGTTATTAGCGGCAGCAGGCATCAGCTGATGAGAGCAGAAGTCCCATCAGCCTTCACACCAGTCACACCAGTGACCGGAGGTAACTTTATACCTTCAATCACAGCTGCTGGCTCACCTGTCTCTTGCCAGCGTGGGAACCATGGCAGTCTGACCGGCAGTGATGATTTTACCGCCGATCAGAACCTGTATGTGCCGTGCTGTCTTGCACATGACAGCATGGAAAACACTGGATGACGGGCCCACCTTTCAAGTGGATGGGGTCTAGGTTCAGGTCTGGGTACTGTTCTGGTACTCGAACCCAACCTTTTTGTAACCGTTGGCCGAATCTGCCGGACCCAAACATCCAAGGTGTTTGCCCATCTCTACTCATGAGATAATTATGAATAATATTTCACAAGATAAAATAACTGGTCTTCATTACATAAACAAGAAAGGACTGCAGTTCATCAATGTGTATAATTTGTAATGATGCAGTAGTTTGCTGTTAGTACATGTGAGTAGTGGGAATTGCCATTAGAATGCTTCTTGGATTCTTTAGGGTGAGATTTTTACTAAATCGCTTTCTAATTTACAGAATGATATTTACCCATATTCATACCATTCTGAAAAAAAAGTTCACTCAAATGTATTCTAATAAAAATGTTTATGAACATATTTTTAACACATGTTCTAACTGTTTAATTGTGGTACCTTGTCAACCTCTAAAAACATCGAAATACATTGTACTGGAGATGTTCAATGTTAAAGATGCATATAATGAATCTACCATAGCAACTGATGAGTCAAAAGTATTCAGTGTTTCTTGTATACAATTAGCCAACATATACAGATGGTGAAATAAGTATTAAACCCATCACCAATTTTCTAAGTAAATATATTTCTAAAGATGCTATTGACATAAAATTCTCCTCAGATGTCGGTAACAACACATCTAATCCATACAAGCAAAGAAAGCAAGTCATAGACGTCCATTAATTAAGTTATGTGCTATAATGAGACATTTTTCCACTAAACACTATTCAAGTTCTGAAGGTTTTGTGGACTTCATGAACTCTAAGCTTTCTATTAGATTCAGGTTGTGTGATTGGCTGTGCCTTTCTAGCAGATTATTTTTTTTTATCTGAAACCAATTGAAAGTTTCCTTGCATTTGGGATAATTGTCTAACTGAAATCTCCACTTTTGTTTCATCTTAATCACCCTGGCAGAGGGCAGCAGATTTTTATCAGGAATGTCTCAGTACATTTGTCCATTTATCCTTCCTTCAATCATATGAAGTTTGCCAGTGCAGTATGCTGAAAAACAGCCCACACCATGATGATCCCACTTCCAAACTTCACTGTTAGTATGGTGTTTATGTGATTTGTAATGCCTTTTGGCTTTCAAACATAGTGTGTATTATGGAATCCAAAGAGTTAAATTTTAGTCTCATATGATCAGGCTTTATTCTCCTAGTTTTTTCCAAGTTGTATAAATGTTGTTCAGCAAACTTGAAATACACTTGAACATGCTCTATGTTGAGCAATGGAGTCATGTTGAGCAATGGAGTCATGGTGAGCATGCATACAGGTCATGGAACTTGAGTGTATTACTTATTGTTTTCATTTAAACAATTGTACCTGATAATTCTATTCCTTGTGGTCCTTGGTTCTTGGACAACTCTTCTAATTATTCTGCTTAATCCTCTGTCTGAAATCTTGCGGGATGCACATGGTCATGGACTCATGGTGGTTTATAGTGGCATGATGTTCTGGAACCTTCAGTAGTTTTGAAATTCTTCTGTAACCAATGCCATCAATAAGTTATGCAATACTAAGGCTGCAAGGATTTTGAGATAACTCACTGGTTTTACCTATCATGAGATATTATTTTTCACTAAGTGGCAGGATTGCTTTCTAATTACTGATAGATTTCAGCTGATGTCATGACTTTCCATGGCTTTTTTTTATCTTTCTTTCATGTGTTCTGTAAGGGTCTGCGGAACGCACCAAATATTTGATGTAGAGAGGTGCGTTCGCAGCCCGGGGTCAACCGTACATGCGGAGCCTGCTGCTGGTAAAATGGCGCAAGAAGAGAACTCTGTTATCCCGCAGAGTCGCCAAAATAAATGCCATAACGCGCTGTGGCAATAAGTGCGAACTCTGTTATTCCACAGAGCCGCTAGAAGGAGTGCCGCAGCGCTATATGGCGATGTGTGCGAACTCACTAAACACAACTGAATCGCAAAGTAAACACGCTAGGGCGCTGTCTAGTGTTGAAAGCGAACCCTGTTACGTCACAGAGCCGCTGATAAAAAGTTCTGTGTCCTGTCAGGCACCCAGGTACACAGCGAACATAGAACGTGGTCATGCGCTAATGTCCTCGCGGGAGTCACCCGCAATCTATGGCGTCTGAACGCCAGGCCCTGAATACGGCAATCAAACTCCTCACCGGTTATGCCGGTAATCTAGGGCATCTAGGACACCGACCCTGACCAGCTAGCATACCAAACTCCTCACCGATTAAGTCGGTATTCTAGGGGCTTATTTCAGCCGGGGCCCTAACCACACACACGCATGACCACACTGGCGCAATGCATATAATGGTTGATACTAGCGCATGGCGGCTCAGCATTGCCACCCTTTTATAATAACAGCTACAGGACCTGCCAGAAACAAGGACCAATGAAACTTGTTCCAGAACTAGTGTTGAGCATTCCGATACCGCAAGTATCGGGTATCGGCCGATATTCGCTGTATCGGAATTCCGATACTTAGTTCCGATATTTTCCATATATCGTATACCGGAATCGGAAGTTCCCATAATTCTTTAAGAGGCAATGTGATTTTAGTCAGCCAATGAGGAATCCTAAGAAGTGTGGGCACATCCTGTACTGCTGCGGTCATGTTAACTAATGGCATGGCTGTGATTGGATGCTGAAATGATGTCAGAATGCACTATAAAAGGCGCAGCCGCCATTTTAGCATCACTGTGCTGTGAACTCAGGGAAAGAACGCTGCTCTGCTGACTCTGAGGGACAGTTAGAGATTGCGATTTAGTGTACTGTGCTTTAGGCAGGCTAGTTTACCACCGGCTGTGTAAAGCTTCCTTTTGCCTGCAGTGTTGTTTTAACAGCTCTGCAAGGTGTGTGTGAGTGCAGGTGACGCTGCAGTTTGCTCTGTATGCAACGCTGCGTGTACCTGCTAGGATGTCTGTCACTGCATACTCTTTTCATTTTTCAAATAATTCTGCTGCATTTCCATGCAATTTAAAAATAATTAGTGTGACGTCTTCCATCAAATACAATACATTGCTTGCAAACATATAGAAGTCCACAAAAGGCCTTTCACAGATAGTGAACAGTTGTGTTTCAGTGTTCACTGCAGTCTGTGAGTTTTTTTTTTGTGAGTGCAGATCCCTCCACTTACTTCAACCACCGCTGCGTGTACTCTCTGAGTGTCTGTCACTGCTCATCCTTGTATTTTTCAAAATTGCTGCTGCTTTATTCTATTTTAAATTTACAAAAATCATTAGTGTGACGCTCTTCCATCAAAATACAATACATTGTTCAAACATAATAGAAGTCCACAAAAAGGCCTTTCACAGCAAGTGAACAGTTGTGTTTCAGTGTTCACTCTAGTCTGAGGTTTAATTTTTTGTAGGAGTGTAGATCCCGCTCCACTTACTTCAACCACCGCTGCGTGTACTCTGCTGAGTGTCTGTCACTGCCTCATCCTTGTCATTTTTCAAAAATTGGTGCTGCTTTATTCTATTTTAAATTTACAAAAATCTATTAGTGTGACGCTCTTCCATCAAAATACAATACATTGCTTGCAAACATAATAGAAGTCCACAAAAAGGCCTTTCACAGCAAGTGAACAGTTGTGTTTCAGTGTTCACTCTAGTCTGAGGTTTAAATTTTTTGTAGGAGTGTAGATCCCGCTCCACTTACTTCAACCACCGCTGCGTGTACTCTGCTGAGTGTCTGTCACTGCCTCATCCTTGTCATTTTTCAAAAATTGGTGCTGCTTTATTCTATTTTAAATTTACAAAAATCTATTAGTGTGACGCTCTTCCATCAAAATACAATACATTGCTTGCAAACATATAGAAGTCCACAAAAAGGCCTTTCACAGCAACGTGAACAGATGTGTTCAGTGTTCACTCTAGTCTGAGGTTTAAATTTTTTGTAGGAGTGTAGATCCCGCTCCACTACTTCACCCCCGTGCGTGTACTTGCTGAGTGTCTGTCACTACTCATCCTTGTCATTTTTCAAAAATTGGTGCTGCTTTATTCTATTTAATTTACAAAAATCTATTGTGTGACGCTCTTCCAGAGGACAGCGTTTGTTGGCCAGTTGGGAGTCTGCACAATGGTGATTCATGATGCACTGCCTGAGAAACGACGCGCATCGCCCACATTCTCACACGTCAATTATTGGGGTACACCTCCTAGACCTCGCTACGGACAACTACAAAGCCTCATCACACCGTAGACGGAACGTAATGCTGGAGACCAAGACACACGTTGAAATCCATAAGTTCTCATTCAGCCGAGAGCGCTGCTATGCTTTACAAAGCAGCTGTGTGCGTCGAGCATTGTAGACACCTCTGCAACAGAGGAGCACAAGCAGGCTCTGCACAGGGCAAGAGCTGTATGTTACAAATGTGGCGAAGTTTTGTAAGCGCACAAGTCTACACCCTAGTGATGGAAATCTAGTTATTTGGTGATTAGTTCACCATGAACTAGTTCACTGAAAAGATTAGTTCAAAAGATTAGTTCATTTAGTTCAGTTTTTCTCCACCCTATCCTGTGAGGAGCTAATAGGAAATGCATCATGTGACCTCTAACTAAATGAACTAGATGAACTGCTGAACAAAATGTTCTATTGAGAATGACTCAGGACAGCCTAGTTCAATCTGATGCCTCTCACTGAGCCCAGCAGTGCCACATAATGATTGTGTATGAGGGGGCTGAGAAGCAGTTCAGCATCCACCATTTTAAGAACAGAACAGGGGTCAGTGTTAAAGATTTTAGCAAGACTGATCTTCTAGGCTAGAGGCATGAACTACACACAGAAACACTCTCTCATACACACATATGAGCTGTGTCTGTGTACTGTGTGTGCAATTTCAGTTTTTATTAATAATGTTATTATTACTATTATATTTGTATTTGATGTGTGGTATAGTGTTTTACTACCTTGTTTTCCAGCATCAAGAGCTGTAAAGAGCGAGTGTGAGACAGAGCAGGGAGCTTCCTGGAGCTGTATGAACCTGGATCACTCTCTGTCTCCTCCCACTTACTGTTTAGTTCACAATGAACTAATCTGTGTCAGGATTGTGAACTAGATGAACTAGTTCACTCTGAAGATTAGTTCATTTTGAACTACTCACTCACGAACTACCCATCACTACTACACCATCCGAGACGGCTCCATTCACCAGGAAGCAACGTTTCCGTAAGATGGTGACACTCTACATGTCTTTCCCTCTCAGTGTACTCCCAGATGCCTCTTCCCCTTTCAAGTTTTGGGTCTCTAAGCTGGATACATGGCCAGAGCTTAGTCAGTATGCCTTGGAGGTGCTGGCTTGCCCTGCTGCCAGTGTATTATCTGAGCGCGTCTTTAGTGCTGCAGGTGGTGTACTAACAGACCGTCGCATGCGACTATCCTCAGACAATGTAGACCGGCTTATTTTTCTGAAAATGAACAAGGCATGGATCTCACCTGAATTTGCCTGTCCGTTTTTCAGATTAAATAACTGTTTGCCAACGTTTTCCAAGTCTCCTGTTATGTTCATCTTTCTACCACCTGAACTCTACTCCATGGGCTACAACACTGCCAGTCAGAGGGGAATGATCAGTTACAAAACAAAATGTTATCCCCAACAAATAGTAGCGCAACGACTCCAGTGCCCACTTTATCGCCAGGCACTCTCTCTCTACAATGCTGTCTCTGTTTTTTGATGGAGTAAGTTTTCGACTCAGGAAACTAATGGGATGCTCCTCCCGTTAAGCTCCAGTCCTGAGACAACACGGCACCCAGACCTACCTCTGACGCATCAGTCTGGACAATGAATTCGGGTGTGCTCAAAACTGGTGACCCACACAGTGCCCCTTTTATTGCCCCTGTTGATGACCCTTGCTGATTTATTAACCGGCCCCACCAGATCCATGGGTATTCTCTCAAACTGGACCTCTAAAATTTTTAATGGCACCAAGGGACTCACAAAATGAGGCTGAGGACTGTGTACCTGGCGCATGCGACAAGAGTTACAATACCGTTTAACTTCTTGATAGACCCCCAGCCAGTAAAACCGTTGTATAATTCTGTGTAGGGTTTTCTTTTGGAACAAATGTCACCCTAGTACATGCGCATGCGCTAAGTCCATTAACAACCTCCGATATGACTGCGGTAGCAGCAATTGCTAAAAAATTTCAACATGTATTTTATAAACCTGATACAGCAAATCTTGGTTCAGCTCTAATTGTTGAAATACTGTAGCTGCCCCGGGGTGTTGGGGTTCCCCATTGACAACCAGTAAATTTTCAAGGGCTAGACTCAACGTAGGGGCCGCGGAGTTGCGCCTTACCAAATTTGTCACCTGTCACATTTAAGTATTACAATTCAGGTCCCGGTGGCAAATCTTCCATCTCCCCAACTAACACTTCGATAGGAGAGGTGTTTTCCTACTCCACCGAAGGCAAAGGTAATACTGCCCACTGCACACATGTGTTATGCATAGTGAGACTAATAGTAGCCAACAAAGTAGCTAACAAAGGCCACTTGTGATCGCCCTATCAGCGTAGGAACAATGCTACTCAAACGATCTGCCATGATCCTGGACAAAATCTTGATATCATGGTCAATGAGTGAGAATGCACGATAGGATCCAGGCAGATGTGAAGGTTTGTTTGGTTTTAGTAGCACCTTCATGTGTGACATGTTTGAATGGCTGGGCAACCCTCCTGTCTCCAATATATGATTGAAGGTGCGTACCAATGTGGACGGGATATCCTCACTCAATAATTTTAATAATTTGGCTGTAAACCCGTCAGGTCCTGGAGCTTTCCCGTATTTCAAGTAACTTATCGCCGCTGTCACTTCCGTCACCTCAATTTGTTTTTTTAAAAGGAGAAGCTGATAGTTTGTGATGGATGGTAACCGTATTCCATCTACAAAGGTGTTACAATCCGCACTATCCGTATGTTCCACCTTATATAAGTCTGAGTAGTATTCTTGTAGAATGGTGTTTATGCTTCGAGGGTCTGTGTTCATGATCCCATGTTTATTCGTTAACGCTGTAATATGTTGATGACGAATGTGATTTCCTTTCGCTACTCGTGCTAATAGTCTCCCTCATTTGCTACCATAACGATATACATCGGCTCTATAATTGTTATTACTGCTTCTCTCTCGTCGATATACCCATACGTGTAAGTCAGCCTTAGCCTGCTTACATCTATTTTTAACCTGTGTTGATGAACTTGTCTTGTTTGCCGTGTACCTATCGCGTAATATCCTGCTAGCCTGCGAGTAGTTTGTCGCTATCTTCTTTTTTAGCGTTGTCTGATAACCTATTAGTTTTACTCCCTGCTGCCCATAAAAGTTCCGGCCTATCCCTAGTATCTCCATTATCCCTTACATATTAAAAACACCATTGCTTCACCTGATGTCGAAACTTCTCATCCATTAACAAATAGGTCGGGAAGCGCCAAGTTTGGTCTGGCCCCATCTGCACCATATCTGGCAGGGTCACTGATACGGGCGCATGGTCATATATAGCTACGTTGTGCACATCTGCCTCTTCCACTCCCCTTAATAGCTCCTGTGATAGCAATATATAATCTATTCTGGACCAAGAGTCATGTGGCGCCGAATAGAATGAATATTCACTGCCATCTGGGTTCAGGTGTGTCCAAATGTCTACAAAGTTAGTCGTGTCTAGCAAGGGTTATTATAAACGTGTGTCATGTGATCGCACATTCATTCGCATCGACCTACAGTTCTTCACTGGTTCGATTCACCATATTTAAGTCACCACCGTGGGTGGTTTTAATGCTCTCCTATCGCCTGATATGCTTGGATACCTGGGATAAATTCAGGAGCGTCTCCAAACTCCCTACTCACATGTCAGCGCAGGAACCGGAAGAGGGAACGTGCTTGTTTTGTTGCGCATAGGTGGAGTTTTATACAGTAAATGATTACTGCTGTCTTATTTTTTGCGTCCCAAGGGTAGAATAAGGCTGCGTAACGTTACATTTTAGAGACACTCATATAATAGACACACGCTACCCTAACCGTGACACAAGGAAGGTATTGTTGCCGGATAAAGCCGCCATTTTAGCGTCACTGTGCTGTTAATTCAGTTCGGGACAGAACGCTGCTCTGCTGACTCTGAGGGACAGTTAGAGATTGCGATTTTGTGTACTGTGCTTTAGGCAGGCTAGTTTACCAACCGCTGTGTACATCTTCCTTTTGCCTTGCAGTGTTTTTTTCACAGCTCTGCAAGGTGTGTGTGTGAGTGCAGGTGACGCGCTGCAGTTTGCTCGGCATACAACGCTGTATGTAGGCATCTGCACATGTCACTCTCACACTCTTTTATTTTTTTTTCTTTAGTGTAATTCTTGCTGCTCGTTTCAATTGAAATTATAGTGTGACGTGCTTCCATCCGTATCCAATACATTGGATGAAAACACTGTAGAAGGACACAAAAAGCCCTTTCACAGTTAACAGTTGTGTTCACTGTAGTCTGAGATTTTAATTTATTGAATTTTGATCACGCTCAAGTTACTTCTTCAAGCAATGCTGCTTGTACTCTGCTGAGCGTGTCTTACTGCCTCATCCTTGTCATTTTTCTCTAATTGGTGTACATGTACATCAAAGTAGTCTTCATTTGGATCGAAATCCAACAGGTACCCGGACACTCTATGGCTGCTTTTATACGGTGGACTGGCTCCAACATTCAATAAGACTTAAGATGCAATCGGGCACCTTGGCAAGGCCCAATCCTCTTCTCCCTCTGATATAAAATAATAATAATAAATTCTTTATATAGCGCCAACATATTCCGCAGCGCTTTACAGTTTAACAGTTTCAAAACACAAGTCATAGGTAACAACGTTAACAATACAATAATTAAAGCAAAATAAGCCGACCCTGCTCGTGAGAGCTTACAATCTACAATGAGGTGGGGGAGTACAAAGTACAGGTGTGTATATATAATGGTGCATTTACAATGATGGTCCAGCCATCTTGAGGGAGTGAGTCATAGATGGAGATAGTGAATGGGCTACACATACACACTTAAACATAGAACGACTTTGGTTAGTGAATGTGATAGCCACTCTGAACAAATGTGTTTTGAGGGAGCGCCTGAAACCATGCAAATTGTGGATAGTCCTAATTTCTTGAGGTAGAGCATTCCAGAGGATTGGCGCAGCGTGGGAGAAGTCTTGGAGTTGGGAGTGGGAGGTACGGATTAGTGCAGAGGTTAGTCGAAAGTCATTTGCAGAGCGCAGCAGTCGGTTAGGCCGATAGATAGAAATGAGGGAGGAGATGTAGGGGGGTGCTGCACTGTGGAGAGCTTTGTGGGTGAGAACCAGTACTTTGAATTGGATCCTATAATGAATGGGCAGCCAGTGTAAGGACTGGCGAAGAGCGGACGCGTCCGAGTACCGATTAGCCAGATGGATGACCCTGGCTGCTGCATTAAGGATGGACTGGAGAGGGGATAGTCGAGTAATGGGGAGGCCAAGTAATAGAGCGTTGCAGTAGTCCAGGCGGGAGTGGATCAATGCTACAGTGAGGGTTTTTGTTCTTTCCATGGTGAGAAAAGGGCGGATTCTAGAGATGTTCTTTAGGTGTAGACGGCAAATATCTAACAAACAGGTCATGCTGGAGAGACTTGCACCTACTGCCACTCAGGGTCTTCAGCTCCTTTGTGAGAAACTAATGTTTGGCCAGCCAGTATATCAAATAAAGTTCATGAGAAATGGGAACTGTGGTTGGCTTCACTTTTGGTACTGGGTGCTAATACCAAACCATGGTGTGCCATTCAATGGATATTCCTGGCTGGTTGGAGACAAGCTCATTCCCACAGAAAAGTACCAGAAAGCTAAGGAGATGGTGGCCTCTCTCAACATGAAGGAGTTTGCTCGTTGTCTAGGAGACCGACCACCCCTGCTGTGTACCTTGTCAACGTTGTGTTGAAGCTTGCAAGGATTAAGAGGTTACAGTGGCAAGTCTGGTTTTTACTAAAGATCCTGCTGTGTATTATAGTTTTTATGTTTTTTTTTTGTTTGTTTTTTTAAATACAATGTATCTTATGAATGTTAAATAACTTTTTTTTTTTTTCAGGTATTTTATCTACCGTAGCTAGTTGCTGATCGTTGACTCTACACCCCTCTCCCCAGAATGTTACTCGGGTTATGGGGAGAAAATCACCGCTATTCCAGACTGATTTCATGTTAATGTGTCTGGCTCTTACACAGCACACAGCACTTGATGTTAGTTTATCTTTTTCCTAAATTATTTGTTACACTGCCCTTGTCACATTTTATTTGCACTTTTTTTTTTAAGCACAAGGTTTTTTACACTTCCTTGTTCTGTAAGCAGGCTTAATGGTTAAATATTTTATACTAAATGTAAATATGTAACATGTAAATTTTATATAAAGATTTTGCAAATTATGAGGTCCACACCATCAGGCTCTTTCGTCCCTCTCCCTCAGAGTAGCGGTAATATATCGGACCCCAGGCTCGCCCACACAGTTCCTTGACCACTTCTCTGCCTGGCTGCCGCACTTTCATGTCCTCAGAAGTACCAACCCTTATCCTTGGAGACTTCAACATCCCCATTAACAGCCCTACTTCCACACTCAAAACACATTTGTTCAGAGCGGCCTATCACATTCACTAATCAAAGTCATTCTATGTGTAACTGTGTGTGTGTGTAGCCCATTCACTATCTCCATCCATCCCTCACTCCCTGAAAATGGCTGGACCATCATTGTAAATACACCATTGTATATAAACAACTGTACTTTGTAGCTCCCCCTCCTCATTGTAGATTGTAAGCTCTCACGAGCAGGGGCGGCTTATATTGCTTTAATTATTGTATTGTTAACGTTGTCACTTATGACTTGTGTTATGAAACTGTTAAACTATACAGCGCTGCGGAATCTGTTGGCGCTATATAAATAAAGATTATTATTATTATTATAGAGGCCCACTCAGTAGTGGTGAAGTGTGAACGGCGCAAATTGCGAGTTGATTGCGACTGATGCAACTGATACTCCATTACTGCTGGCTGCTGCTCACACAACCGCTCCAACATATGTAACGTGGAATTCCACCTGGTGGGTACGTCACATATGATGCGATGTTCAGGAAGGCAAAATCTGCGTTGCAGAGCTGCAATGCGCGATCTGGCCATGGTGGAACGTCGCAAGTTAGCGCACTGTAGGCGGACCTTGTGCAGCAGTGCATCAAGATCCGGATAGTCCCTCAAAAAACTCTGGACGACCAAGTTTAGCACATGTGCCAGACATGGTATGTGAGTGACGTTGCCTAGGCCCAGACCTGCCACCAGATTTCGGCCATTGTCACACACTACCAAGCCTGGCTGGAGATTCGCTGGCAAAATACACATGTCGCTCTCTTGCTTTATGGCATTCCAGAGCTCCAGCGCTGTGTGGCTTTGATTCCCCATGGAAATTAATTTCAGGACGGCCTGTTGACGTTTGGCCACGTCTGTGCTCATATCGGTCAACAGGCTCGCAGTCTGGGTGTTATGTTTGACACCAATCTCTCCTTCACCTCCCATATATAATCTGTTGCCCGCTATTGCCGCCTACACCTAAAGAACATCTCTCCCGAATCCAAGACTTCTCCCGCGCTGCGCCAATACTGTGGAATGCTGTACCCCAAGAAATTAGAACTATCCACAATTTGCATGTTTTCGGGCGCTCACTCAAAACACATTTCTTCAGAGCGGCCTATCACATTCACTAATCAAAGTCATTCTATGTGTAAGTGTGTGTGTGTAGCCCATTCACTATCTCCATCCATCCCTCACTCCCTCAAAATGGCTGGACCATCATTCTAAATACACCATTGTATATAAACACCTGCACTTTGTATCTCCCCCACATATTTGTAAATTGTAAGCTCTCACGAGCATGTGCGGATTATATTGCTTTAATTATTGTATTGGTAACGTTGTTACTTATGACTTGTGTTCTGAAACTGTTAAACTGTAAAGCGCTGCGTAATCTGTTGCCGCTATATAACTAAAGATTCTTATTAAGCGTTCACGGGTCCATGTGGAGGTAGACCGTGACGGCTACTGCAACGATGTTTCTGAGGAGCTGGAGAAGGAGGAGTCAATGTGTACAGACTTGATTCCTGCAATCCTTGTAGTTGGCTGAACACGTACAGCGCCACTCGCAAGATCTGTACCCGGCTCCACAACATTGACCCAATGGGCAGTGAGGGAAAGGTATCGTCCCTGGCCATGGGTACTGGTCCACGCAGCGGTGGTCAGGTGGACATTGCTACTGACGGAGTTTAGTAGCGCATGTTTAATTTTAACCTCAACAACATGCTTTTGCAGACCAGGGACGGCTTGCCTGCTGAAATAAAATCAGCTTGGCACATTGTATTGTGGGACTGCCAATGCCATTAAGTTCCGTAAACTGTCAGTCTCCACCAGCCTGAATGACAGCATTTCAAGGGACAGGAGTTTTGCAATGCCAGCATTCAGAGCCTGTGCTCGTGGATGGTTTGCCGAGATTGGGCCTTCACCCGATACGCCACAACCTGACACCCACAGATAAACAAGCCATAAAATCTCTGAAAGATAACCCCAACATTATTATTAAACCAGCAGATAAGGGGGGTGCTATCGTTATTATGAATAAGACCCAATCTATTGCCGAAATTCATAGACAACTGTCAGTTAACCTAACCTACAGACAACTCAATTGTGACCCTACATTTTACATCTGTCAAAATATTGATCGTATCCTGACAAAACATCTTTAATTGATCACCATAGACTGTAAGACTATGACATTCCTTAATATTCAATACCCCATCACCCCTGTTTTCTACACACTCCAAAAAATCAACAAAAAACTACATTATCCACCCGCATACCCTAGAGCAGACCTGGGCAAAGTACGGCCCACGGGCCACATCCGGCCCTCTTGTTGTCTCAGTCCGGCCCGCGGACCGAGACAGCCGTGGGGCTGAAAACCTGAGGTCCGCAGGCTGCACCGTGCCCGCCCACTCGCTGTCTCTCTACCAGTGATTTTCAACCAGTGTTCCGCGGCACATGGTCGGGTGTGCCGTGGGGAAAGTTCCCCAAACTATGGTGCCAGGAGCCGGTGGCTGGGATCATACTCACCCCTCCCCGTGCCATCGCTGAGGGTCCCTGCAATCCTGCATTCTCCCCGGCTCTGCAGCTCTCCAGCGCTGAGCGGTGATGTAATACCCGCTCATTAAGGTCATGTAATATGGACGCAACGCCACTCCCATGGGCGTGGCTTCCATATTCATGGCCTTAATGAGCGGTATTACGTCACCGCTCAGTGCCGGAGAGCTGCAGGAAGACAGGGAGAACGCAGGATTGCAGGGACCCTCAGCGATGGCACGGGGAGGGGTGAGTATGATGGAGGAGAGGACAAGGAGCACGGAGCTGGACGGGGGATAGAACGGTGGATGGAGGAAGCATGGAGGACGGGGGGGGAGAACGGAGGACGGGGGAAGCATGGAGCAGGACGGGGGGGAGAACGGTGGACGGGGGAAGCATGGAGGATGACCGGGGGGGAGAACGGAGGACGGGGGAAGCATGGAGGAGGACGGGGAAGCATGGAGCAGGACGGGGGAAGCATGGAGGAGGATGGGGAAGCATGGAGCAGGACAGGGGGAGGACGGGGTAAACATGGAGGAGGATGGGGGAGAACGGAGGACGGGGGGAGGATGGAGGAGGACAATGAGCACGGAGCAGGACGGGGGAGAGGATGGAGGGCACAGAGGAGCATGGAGCAGGACGAGGGGGGGCACAGGAGGACGGAGAAGGAATGGGGGAGCACAGCAGAGGACGGAGCAGGAAGGGGTGAGTACAGAGGAGAATGGGGGAGCACAGAGCTGGATGGGGGAGCAAGGAGCAGGACGGGGGCAGCACAGAGCAGGAGGGCAGTTTATACACCCGGCTTATACACGAGTCAATAAGTTTTCCCAGTTGTTTGTGGCAAAATTAGGGGGGTCGGCTTATACACGGGTCGGCTTATACACGAGTATATACGGTAGGTAGGAGACGTGTACAATAAGGGTGCTTTCACACGTTGCGGGTTGCAATGCGGGTTTCCTGATGCGCGCTATGTATAATATGACTGTTTTAGTGTCATTTTGTGCTATTTTGGTTGGTGGTGTGCCCCAGGATTTTCTAAGTATAAAAAGTGTGCCGCGGCTCAAAAAAGGTTGAAAATCACAGAGTCTAGGCGCAGTCAGCATTGGTGGAGGAGGGGCCTCAGGCCACTTCCTCCACCAATCAGCGTGTGAAACAGCTGAAGTGATGACGTCATGTCATCACATCAGCTGTGTACCGCCGGTGAGTCAGCGCATCGGAGACAGCAACAGCAGCACCAGGGCGCCTGGGAACGGGACTGATGTGAGTATGTGGTGTTATTTTTTTTTTTCATGTGTATGAACATGGGGATTCAATGGAAGTGAACATGGGGATTCTATGGAGGTGAACGTGGGGATTCTATGGGGGTGAACGTGGGGATTCTATGGAAGTGAACATGGGGATTCTATGGGGTGAATATGGGGATTCTATGGGGTGAACATGGGGATTCGTTGGAGGTGAACATGGGGATTCTATGGAGGTGAACATGGGGATTCTATGGAGGTGAACATGGGGATTCTATGGAGGTGAACGTGGGGATTCTATGGAGGTGAACGTGGGGATTCTATGTGGTGAACATGGGGATTCTATGGAGGTGAACACAGGGATTCTATGAAGGTGAACATGGGAATTCTATGGAAGTGAACATGGGAATTCTATGGAGGTGAACGTGGGGATTCTATGTGGTGAACATGGGGATTCTTTGGGGGTGAACACGGGGATTCTATGAAGGTGAACATGGGAATTCTATGGGAGTGAACATGTGAATTCTATGAAAGTGAACATGGGGATTCTTTGGGGGTGAACATGGGGATTCTATGGAAGTGAACATGGGGATTCTATGGGAGTGAACACGTGGATTCTATGAAAGTGAACATGGGGATTTCTATGGGGTGAACATGAGGATTCTATGGAGGTGAACATGGGAATTCTATGGAAGTAAACATGGGGATTCTATGGGGGTGAACATGGGGATTCTATAGGGGTGAACGTGGGGATTCTATGGGGGTGATGTACAGCACATGGGGATTCTATGGGGGTGACGTGCAGCACATGGGAGGCTATGGGAAGGCTGTATACTCATGCAGTATATGGAAAGGCTGTGTGGGGCTCATGCAGTATATAGGGAGGCCGTGTGGGGCTCATGCAATATATATATATATAAAATATTGTGAGACAGTGAGGGTATGTGTGTTGAATGGGTGTACATTTCACCTAGGTACTTTGCTGACGGGTATAAGGGAATGTATGGCTTTGT
The DNA here is from genome assembly GCA_033576555.1 of Oophaga sylvatica. NCBI lineage: Eukaryota > Metazoa > Chordata > Amphibia > Anura > Dendrobatidae > Oophaga > Oophaga sylvatica. Next base: position 755,701,954 of record JARQOD010000001.1, on the reverse strand, counting down.
AAACCTAGTGGTAGAGAAAGGTCACTACACCTTACATTCATTACACACTTGCAGCTCAGGCCTGAAACTACTCAGGTGTTAATTAGGAGACCAGAAGTAGGTGTCTGCGAACACAGACAGAGAGCTCGCTTAGTCTGGACACAGGAGGGGTCCAGGCACAGAAGGTGTCTCCAGGAGTATGAGCTGTCTCAGTCTGGGTGCTCGATGTACCTCGGACACAGGAGTAGTCTCTGTGAGAATCCATGCGGATAGCTGCTGAATAGGAGGGGAGCTCGCTTAGTCTGGACAGGGAGTCCAGGCACAAGAAGGAGTCTCCAGGAGTTTGAGCTATCTCAGTCTGGGTGCTCGATGTACCCCGGACACAGGAGTAGTCTCTGTGAGAATCCATGCGGATAGCTGCTGAATAGGAGGGAGCTCTCTCAAGTCTGGACGTTGAAGGTGCCTTCAGACACAAGGAGGAGACTCTGTGAACCTCCATGCTGGTAAATGCTGAACATATGTGTTGTTTTGGCCCAGGCTGTTAGAGTCGGGTCCCGGATAGATAGGGAAATCTATCTAAGTGCAGTAAGTGGCTGGACAAGCCCAGGTCTTATGTTTATGATTAGTTTTATCTGTTTGCTGTGGACTTTAATAAAGCTGGTTGAGGCCAGTTTTTACCAGAACTGCTGTCTCTGAATGAACTGTTTCTATGCCATTCCGTCTACCCGGACGGCGATCTCAGAGCTATATCCCCTGAAAAGCTTACAATATATATAGGGAGGCTGTGTGGCGCTCATGCAGTGTATATAGGAAGGCTGTGTGGCGCTCATGCAGTATATATAGGGAGGCTGTGGGGCTCATGCAGTGTATATAGGGGGGCTGTGTGGCACTCATGCAGTATGTAGGGAGGCTGTGTGGCGCTCATGCAGTATATAGGGAGACTGTGGGGCTCATGCAGTATATATAGGGGGGCTGTGTGGCGCTCATTCAGTATATATATGGAGGCTGTGTGGGTCTCATGCAGTATATAGGGAGGCTATGTGGGGCTCATGCTGTATATATAGGGAGGCTGTGTGAGGCTCATGCTGTATATAAGGGGCTGTGGGGGGTTCAGATATATATAGGGGGTGTCAGCATACTTAATTCTGCTCAATATTAAGTGATGCAATCAATATTAATAAGTTAATAAGTTGAGTAGAACTTAATTTCAAGCTATTGGTTCGGCCCTCCACAACAGTCATGGTCTCTCATGTGGCCCCTCGGGAAAATTAATTGCCCACCCCTGCCATAGAGGGATAATTCTCCGTGTTCTACAGTATCACCCAAATGTTTAACATGTTGCCTAATTCCTATGGATATATATTCTTCACCCTATGTATATATTGTATATATTGTATATATTATACATTGTCATTGACTGTAAATTTTTCTATCTCTTCCAGCGACTATTTGATAAAGGCCACTGCGTTGCCCAAAACGTCAGTCAGTCGTCTCATAGCTATTTTCTTTTTTCACATCAAGTGTGCAATAAAAATTTCCAATTTAACCATGACATATGCAGTTAAACTTGTGCAGTGATTCTCTATAGACTGTACATCTTCAGTGTGTCTTTGTAACTCAACTACGTGTTTTCTCCGCACATGTTTACACATATTTGTGGTATTGAGGTTACTGACACTTTACCTCTTTTTACTTTTTGATTACACAGCTTGCATTTGACATAGCAAATATCATCTGCAAGTGTGTGAAAAAAGGACCACGCAGTGCAAGTCCTGGGAGCGTCCGTTTAGACTTTTGGAAGAGAAATTATCCGAACAGGTGCCAAAATGGAGGCTACAGGCAACAGAGTATGCAGCCTAACTCTCCCTCCTGTTTGTACCGTTGGGGCAATCGCTTCCTCAGAGCTGCTCCCACCACCTTCCTGTTCCTCACGCCATGTTGGGTCTTGGACCTCATCATCTCCACTAACCTCTTCCAACACCTGCTGCTGTTGGGTGGTCTGGCCACCACCATGCTCAACAGAAACTGGCACCTGAGTCTCATCATCATCAAATGCGTTCTGCGGTGTGCTGACCATCGGCACTGTCTCACCCGCCTCTTCAGATTCAGAGAGACACAGCTGTTGCGCATCACTGCATACTCCCTCTTCTTCACATTCCAGAATGCTGCTTGCTGGGCCCCTGTTTGCAAACCAACAGATTCTGAGAACAGAAGCAGAGACTCAGCTGGCTCCTGTACAGAACTCTCTGACTGACTGGGCAATTTGGCAGGCGGTGAAGAGACAGATGGTTGCTCAACAGTGCTGTGGTCCTGAGAGGAGGTGGAAGCAATTGAAGTCGATGCATTGGACCCTGGGCTCCAACACCGCCAGTTGTTGCCTGTAAGTGCTGTTAGCACAGTCAACACTTGCTCCTGTGTTACTGGGGTTGAGTAATGGCAGCTGTTCCCCTGCTGTGTGTACGACAAAAAGTCATGCTGCCTCCACCCTGTCCTCCTCTCATCCCTGGGCTCCAACACCGCCAGTTGTTGCTCGGAAGTAATTGGCACGGGTACTGACTCATGCCCACCCTGGTTACAGCACGACAGCTGTTTCCTGGCAGTGTCAAAGTAAATTAGCCTCCAATAAGTTGTCCTGTCATGTTGCATTCCGGTTATCCGACTCTATGGTGCCTGCAGTTTAGGTGATTCCTATGTGTGCTGTGGGATATGTAAATAAAGGCTCTTTCCGTTGTGAAAACAGGACAAGCACCCACTGTAGGACTGTGTGATTTGGTAACTGCAGATGGCTTGCGGCCTGTCAACTTACATTTTCATGGGTGCCTTATGGTACCCATCCGAGTTCCAGTACCGTCAGCTGGTTCTCCACAGTGCCTTTGGCCTAGGTGCCTCCATCTCGGTATCCGAGTTCCAGCAACGTCTGCTGGTCCTTGGTAGTGCTTTGGAGCACAGGTACCTCCTGCTTAGTAACCGTGTCCCAGTAACGTCAGCTGGTCCTCGGTTGTGCCATTGGCTCTTTTCCTTCTGCTGCCCCTCCGGGTTCCAGCACAGTCAGCTGCTCCTCGTTACTTGCATTGGCTCTTGTACCTTCTGCTACCCGTCCGGGTTCCAGTACCGTCAACTGGTTCTCCGCAGTGCCTTTGGCCTAGGTGCCTCCATCTCGGTATCCGAGTTCCAGCAACGTCTGCTGGTCCTTGGTAGTGCATTGGAGCACAGGTACCTCCTGCTTAGTAACCGTGTCTCAGTAACATCAGCTGGTACAAGGTTGTGCTACAAATACAAGATACAGAACAAGAGACACAAGAACAATAAGCAGAAGATCTAAAAGCAGAAGAACATGAAGTATAAGACCAAAATGAAGAGCAAAATATATGCTCTAAATTATAAGCAGAAGAAGACTAAGCAGTGTATGGGTGTGAGTCCGTTCCTCCTCGTGGTGCCCATGGTAAATGCCTGATGCTGCAGGCTAAACTGAACACGGACAAATACTGTTGTAATTTAAATCTTTTGTGGCAGCAAGAACGGAACGATGAAAAAATCATACTTTTACAGATTACAAGTACAGGAATCTCTGTCACAAATAAGAATATGATGAAGAAGATGAAGGACTATAATATGAAGAAGAATAATAGTTTAAAAAGAACAATATGAGTAATGTTAACAAAAAGATGAAAAGCAAGAAGTTTTAGAAGAAGATAAAGAAGGTGAAGAATAATTTGATGACAAAGATGATGCTGCTGAAGATTATGAAGGAGAAAGTGTGGCAAAAGTTAAAAAGGTGAAGAGCATGGAAGTTGTGAAACATACATATTTGCCAAAATAGAAAAAAGGTTAACAACATTGTCAATTTCTTCGTCAATCCGAACGTATTTCCTAAAAAAAAAATTAATGCTATTCCATTGGATTGGGTTAAACATCTATGCCTTTAATGTCTCCTCAACCTCCCCCAATACATTCTACATTACTCTTTGTTGTTTTCCTTCATGTACAATTAACCTAAAAGGCAAGAATGTTTTTTTTTTTAATTTCGATATTTTGTTCCCATAGACTTACATTGGACTTCCGGTATCGGTATCGGGTATCGCCGATATTTTTTGGGTATCGGCGATACCATTCCGATTCCGATACTTTTGGATATCGGAAAGTATCGCTCAACTCTATCCAGAACTCCAGTAGTCACAAGACCTTCCTGGCAGACCAATAGGAGCTGCTGAAGTACCTGAGCATGTGACCCCTGATCTCCAATGAGAGATCTCACCCTGGGCATGCTCAGAAGGGGAAAAGCAGGACTTCGTCCCAAAGACGTCTGCTCCAGCACTGGCTATAATAGCAGATCCAGGAGAGGCAGCAGCAAGTCACTGCACAGTACTGGAATGGGCAAGACGCTGGGACCTACGTCTCTGCTGAGCAGGCTCCACTGTGGCCGGAGATGAATGGGGGACTGCAGTGGGACTGGTTTGAGACTCCCCTTGTGCAGCAGCGGGAACTCGAACCCTAAAATTACCCCCCCTCCTTGGGCCCCCCTTCTTTGGGCCTCGCTGCGCTCAAAGGCAGCAATGAGCTGCGGAGCATGAAAACGCTCAGCAGGCTCCCATGACCTATCCTCAGGCCCATAACCCCTCCAATCCACCAAATAAAACTCTTTGCCACGTACCACCTTGCACCCCAGAATAGCATTCACTTCATAATCGTCCGTAGATGAACCTGATGTCCCGGCAGATGACTCGGAAAACCGGGACAAGTATATGGGATTCAGGAGGGAGACATGGAATGTGTCGGTGATACCCAGGCGTGGCGGAAGGGCTAACCGGTAGACCACAGGATTGACCTGTTCAAGGACCTTGAAGGGACCCAAGAAGCGAGGTGCGAACTTAGTGGACTCTACACGCAGCCTGATGTTACGGGCGAAGAGCCACACTTAATCGCCAGGGGCAAAAGTCGGAACGGGGCACCGATATGCGTCAGCTGATGACCTCATTCTCTCCTTGGAGGCCTGAATGGCATCCTGAGTGCGGTCCCAAATGACCCGTGTCTCCACAGCCCAGTCTGCCACCCTGGAGTCGGCGGAAGACACGGGCATATGTACAGGAACCCGCGGGTGCTGACCGTAATTAAGGAGAAATGGGGTTTGTCCAGTGGAATCAGCCACAGCGTTGTTTAATGCAAACTCCGCCCATGGTAACAAGGATGCCCAGTCATCCTGCCTAGCTGAAACAAAATGTTGCAGATATGTGACCAAGGTCTGGTTGGCCCTCTCTACCAACCCGTTCATCTCGGGATGATAAGCAGAAGAGAGATTTAACTCAACACTGAGAAGGCGACAAAGCTCTCTCCAGAACCGAGACGCAAACTGGGGACCCCGATCGCTAACAATTTTGTCCGGCATACCGTGTAAGCGGAAGATATGTTTGATAAACAGTGTCGCCAAGGCCTGTGCAGAAGGTAACCGGGGTAGCGGCACCAAGTGCACCATTTTAGAGAAGTAATCGGTGATAACCCATATGATGGTACACCCACGAGATTTGGGCAAGCCTACCACAAAGTCCATCCCGACCATTTCCCAAGGCCTGTCTGCCACCGGCAATGTGTAAAGTAACCCAGCTGGCCGTTGACGAGGGGACTTATTTTTTGCACAGGAGACACATGCCCGAATATAATCTCCAACGTCCCGGACCATATGCGGCCACCAGTATGTCCTCGCGAGTAGCTCAGATGTCCTTTTTTTCCCAAAATGTCCACCCACCCTGGATGAATGGGGCCAAGAGAGAACCTCCGGTCGCAAATTAGATGGTACAAAGGTCTTGCCCGTAGGGACAGACTCTAGCGAGACCGGAGATACAGTTCTCAGGCTCTGAGAGGGGACAATAAGCCGTGGCTCCCCCTCCTCCTCCTCAGAAGACACAACGGAGCGAGAGAGAGCATCAGCCCGAATATTCTCTCTCCCGACAGAAAATGGAGGGTGAAGTGAAAGCAGGAGAAAAACAAGGACCATCTGGCCTGACGGGACTTTAGCCGCTGGGCAGTCTGTAAATACACCAGATTTTTGTGATCCGTGAAGACTTGGAAGGGAAAGCGAGCCCCCTTCAACAGATGTCTCCACTCCAAGAAGGCCAACTTCATTGCTAGCAACTCCCTGTCCCCGATGGAATAATTCCTCTCCGCTGGTGTGAAGGTCTTGGAGAAAAAGAAGCATGGATGCTTCCGACCTTGAGCATCCTTTTGGAAGAAGACTGCTCCAGCACCAACGGAGGAGGCATTCACCTCCAATATAAATAGCTTATCAACATCGGGGCGATGCAGGATGGGAGCGCTAGCGAAATGGGACTTAATAGAAGTGAAGGCCTTGGAGACCTCTTCAGACCACAATTTGGGATTTGCTACTTTTTGGTGAGGGCAACCATGGGAGCTACCAAAGTTGAGAAGTGAGGGATAAACTGGCGGTAGTAATTAATGAACCCCATAAAGCGCTGCACCGCCTTCAGAGAATGGGGTTCTTGCCAGTCCATCACCGCCTGTAGTTTGGCAGGATCCATAGCCAATCCCTGGGCAGAGATGATATAGCCCACGAAAGGTAAGGACTCCTGCTCAAACACACATTTCTCCAACTTTGCGTAGAGGGAATTTGCCCGTAAGAGGTCGAAGACTCTGCAGACATCTCTCCGGTGGGAGTCAATATCTGGGGAAAAGATGAGAATATCATCCAGATAGACTACGACTGAGGTGGAGAGCATATCCCGGAAGATGTCATTAACAAAGTCTTGGAAGACGGCTGGGGCATTACAGAGCCCGAAGGGCATCACCAGATATTCACAGTGCCCGTCCCTGGTATTAAAAGCCGTCTTCCATTCGTCCCCCTCATGGATGAGAATCAGGTTATAAGCACCCCGCAGATCTAATTTCGTAAATACCCTTGCCCCCGTAGCCTATCAAATAGCTCAGAAATCAGGGGCAACGGGTATTTATTCTTAACTGTGATGGCATTAAGACCCCTGTAATCGATCCATGGACGTAATTCTCCGTTCTTCTTCTGCACGAAGAAGAACCCCGCCCCTGCAGGTGACACTGACTTCCTAATGAATCCTCTTGCCAGGTTCTCCTGAATATATTGGGACATAGCCTCCGTCTTCGGGAGAGAAAGGGGATAGACCCGTCCCGAGGAGGTTCTGCTCCAGGCAAGAGGTCAATAGGACAGTCATAAGGACGGTGAGGTGGAAGGACTTCTGCAGCCTTTTTGGAGAATACGTCTGCATATGACCAATAGTATTTAGGAAGTGAAGTAAGATTTGCGGGCATCTCTGTAGTAGCCACCTGAATGCATTCCCTCATACATCTGCCTTTACATGACTCACCCCAACCCAATATCCTCCCAGAGTTCCACTCAATGTGTGGGGATTGGAAACGGAGCCAGGGCATCCCTAACAAAATCTCGTCTATTCCCTTGGGAATGACCAGAAGTGAGATAATCTCCTGATGTGAAGGGGACATTGACAACGTGAAAGGGATGGTCTCATGTGTGATTGGTGAAGGCAGTGTCGACCCATTCACTACTCGAATAGTCACGGGTTTGGCGAGCATCACCAGAGGTATAGGATGGCGGAGAGCGAAGGTAGAAGACATGAAATTTCCTTCGGCTCCAGAATCCACACAAAGTGTGACTCTTAAAGTGGATGAGCCAAAATTGATTGTCCCCCTAAAGGACAACTTGGAGGCGTGTACTGCTGTGTCTAGTGAACCCCCCCAATGGTTACTAGACGTGGTCGTTTCCCGACCGCCGTGGACATTTATTAGCATAATGCCCTATTTGTTGGCAAGCATTACAAGTTACAGATACTCGAGCGGCCCGAGACTTAGGTCTCACTCTACAAATCTCCATGGCCTCAGGGGAATCGGACGCCTGAATGGAAGATTCAAGAGGCATGGCGAAGGTGGGCGCCAGCCGGAACCTCTGCCTACACTGGGCCCGCTGCAACCTCCGCTCGTTAAAACGGAGGTCAATGCGGGTAGATATGGTAATGAGCTCCTCCAGTGTGGCAGGAATCTTCCTGGTGGACAAGGCGTCCTTCACATGGTCTGTCAGTCCCCTCCAGTACACGGGTATAAGGACTTTATCTGGCCAGTCCAGCTCAGAGACCAGAGTCCGAAATTGGACGGCAAACTGGCTGACCATGGATGAACCCTGGGTGATAGCCAACAGTTGAAGAGCCGTATCATGGTGACGCGAGGTCCTAAAAAACCTGTTTCAGAGTGTCCAAGAAGAGAGGAGCACTCTGCACTACACGATCATCGCGCTCCCACATCAGCATTGCCCACTCCAACGTCCTGCCCGACAAAAGGGATATGATAAAACCCACTTTCACCCGCTCCGTGGGAAAACGTGCAGCCAGAAGCTCTAGATGTATGGAGCACTGACTGACGAAACCCCGACATTGTTTACTGTCACCGGTAAATTTGTCTGGAAGTGGGAGGCGGGAAATAGTCGGAGCAGGGGTGGCAGAGGACAAACTGGCGGCGGCCACACTAGCAGCCTGAACCGCGACTGCGGTAACATCCACAGCTGAGGTTGTGTGCTCTAGAGTCGCCAACCTACCCTCCAGCTGCTGGATATACCGCTCCAGATGCTGGTCGTCCGGCATTTTACCAGCCAGACCCTGGATTTAGTATTATGTAAGGGTCTGCAGAACGCACCAAATATTTGATGTGGAGAGGTGAGTTCGCAGCCCGGGGTCCACCGTGCAGGCGGAGCCTGCTGCTGGTAAAATGGCGCAAGAAGCGAACTCTGTTATCCCGCAGAGTCGCCAAAGTAAACACCGTAACGCGCTGTGGCAATAAGTGCGAACTCTTTTATTCCACAGAGCCGCTAGAAGGAGTGCCGCAGCACTATATGGCGATGTGTGCGAACTCACTAAACACAACTGAGTCGCAAAATAAACACGCTAGGGCGCTGTCTAGCATTGAAAGCGAACCCTGTTACGTCACAGAGACGCTGATAAAAAGTTCTGTGTCCTGTCAGGCACCCAGGTACACAGTTAAGTGATAAGCGAACATAGAACGTGGTCATGCGCTATTGTCCTCACGGGAGTCACCCACGATATATGGCGTCTGAACGCCAAGCCCTGAATATGGCAATCAAACTCCTCACCGGTTATGCCGGTAATCTAGAGCATCTAGGACACCGACCCTGACCAGCTAGCATACCAAACTCCTCACCAATTAAGTCGGTATTCTACGGGCTTATTTCATCCGGGGCCCTAACCACACACACGCATGACCACACTGGCGCAAAGAATATAATGGTTGATAATAGCGCATGGCGGCTCAGCATTGCCACCCTTTTATAATAACAGCTACAGGACCTGCCAGAAACAAGGACCAATGAAACTTGTTCCAGAACTCCAGTAGTCACAGGACCTTCCTGGCAGACCAATAGGAGCTGCTGAAGTACCTGAGCATGTGACCCCTGATCTCCAATGAGAGATCTCACCCTGGGCATGCTCAGAAGGGGAAACGCAGGACTTTGTCCCAAAGATGTCTGCTCCAGCACTGGCTATAATAGCAGATCCAGGAGAGGCAGCAGCAAGTCACTGCACAGTACTGGAATGGGCAAGATGCTGGGACCTACGTCTCTGCTGAGCAGGCTCCACTGCGGCTGGAGATGAATGGGCGACTGCAGTGGGACTGGTTTGAGACTCCCCTTGTGCAGCAGTGGGAACTCGAACCCTAAAATGTTCAATACTTTTTCCTATGTGATTTATCATTATTACATATAATTTATGGACATCTATGGTTTGATTTCTTTGCCTGTGTGTATTGGATGGGTTGTTACCCACATTTGGTAAGAATTTCATGTCAATAGCACCTTAAGAAATATTTTTACTTAGAAAAATGGTGATGTGTTTAATACTTATTTCACCCGCTGTTTATCGAATTATGCTTGATGTCTTGAAACTTCAGAAAAAAACCTAAAAGAATATCAAACTTAAAGTCATTTATCACACAAAGACAATATGTTTGATAAGCTCTTTATGAGCAAATAATATTCTTAGCTCTGTTGAGACATAAAATTTGCCATATTTTAAGGTTAACCCTAGCATGCATGACATCACAAATCTACACTTTTTACGTAACGGTGTCCTTTTAGGGCCCCATGCAAATCATATGGAAAAATTCACATAAATAACTTTTACAAGCTTATTTCAAAATTGAAAAATAAGATATGAATAGTGTTGAGCGATACTTTCCGATATGAAGAAATATCGGATCAGATTGGTTCGGGCCGATACCCAAAAAGTATTGGATATCGCCGATTCCGATACCGGAAACCAATGCAAGTAAATGGAACAGAAATATCGGTATTAAAAAAAACCCTTTCTTTCCTTGTAAACACTAGATATATACACATAGAATACATATATATAAATACATGTCATTGTGACACATATAAATATATGTATATATTTATAGTTCATACACTTCTACATAGTATAATAGACGCTAATTCAATAGCCGGCTTTTCTGAAATTACAGAACCATCCGACATGAAATGACACATGGTTTACATACAGTTAACCATGTCATTTCATGTAGTTTGATATATGGTTTTCACTAACAATTACATGAATGTATGAGTGCAAAATTTCACACATGTAGGGGTTAATTAAAGGAGTAAATTCGTTGAAAAAAAATTCAACGAATTTACACCTTTAATTAACCCATACATGTCTGAAATTTTGCACACATACACTCATGTAATTGTTAGTGAAAACCATATATCAAACTACATGAAATGACATGGTTAACTGTATGTAAACCATGTGTCATTTCATGTCGGGTCTGTAATTTCACAAAAGCCGGCAATTGAATTAGCGGCTATTATACTATGTAGAAGTGTATGTACTATAAATATATATATATATATATTTATGTGTCACAATGACATATATATATATATATATATATAATATATATATATATATATATATATATGAGGTGTAAAATTGTAGAAAAAAAATGTGTGGGCTCCTGCGCTATTTTCTCAACCAGACAGACAAAGCCAGCAAGTGGGGGCAGATAATAATAGCCTAGGGAGGGTGCATTTATTTAGTGCCCCCCCTGGCTACTAACATCTGCCCCCAGCAACCCCAGAAAAGGCAAATCTATAATTAGATTCGCCCTTTCTGGCACTTAGCCCATCTATTCCCATTGCCCTGTAGTGGTGGCGAATGGGTTAATAATGGGTTAAAGCCACCTTTCTATTGAAAGGTGACTTTAAGCCAGGTTAATAATTGAGAGCTGTCAATTAGACAGCTCTCAATTATTAATCCTATTGTATGAAATAAAAATAAAACACACACACTTTAATTAAAAATCATTTTAATGAAATAATGAAATAGTTTTTGACCATATTTTATTTTCCAGGTAAATCCATTCGAAGCCCTTGTTCACCTGTAATAAAAATAAAATAATAAAGCAACATTATTCTTACCTATCCGGACTTCAGTCAGGTCCCCCGATGTAATCCTTCTGAAAGGGTTAACGTTTACTGCAGGGACCGCAGCTAATGCTGCCAGTCTCGCAGTAAACTCCCGAATGAAGGAGCTCCTCTCCCGGCTGACAGAAGAGGAAGTGATTAGCTGGAAGCGTAATTGATTGCTTCCCTGGCTAATCAGTTCAGGTCTGAACTGAACTGATTAACAAAAATAGGGGATCCCCTTGAAAAAAAATGGCGTGGGGTCCCCCTATTTTTGTTAACCAGCCAGATGAAGCAGACTGCTGAGGCCTGGTTTTTCAGGCTGGTTGTAAGGTTCTATGTATATATTCCTGAAACTCAGTTTGTTCGTCAGCCATTTTACTTTCTGTCTTGCTGCAGCTATCTTGCCCTCAGTCAAAATGGAGTTTCCAGCTTGCATGTTCCCGCCCTGATTCTCTCCTTTGCTTCTTAAGCAGCCACAGCTGAGCAATCAGTGCTTCAGAATCTAGCCTGCAGTGAACCTGTGACTTGACTCCTGTAAGCCTTGAACCTTGTACTCCAGCTATTCCTACTGAGGAACTCTGAAGCACTTGTGGACTCTGAACCCTGCTCTTTGAAAGACCCACGTTTGCATGGACTTACGGTAACAGAGAAGAAGATCCTGAATCTGTATTGGAGAGTGATTGCTGAGCTTGGATTACTCTGGCCTGCTGTGTCTCCTGTTTCTGTGTCTGCAAACTGTGTGACTATTTCTGCCAACTTGTATGAAGTAATACAGGACTTTTCTATATCAAACCTGTGACTCCTGTGTTTTCATCGCACCCAAGCACAAGACGCTATATGAACTGTACTACATACATTACAAGATTCTGAAGCCAAAACGTTAGTGTCTGCTGGGTCTGGAAGGCTGTGTCTGCTGTACTGTGGATATCAGACGTCCGGTTGTACTTTCTGTGATGACAGTGGTTGTGACTTCTCACAACCATTCCAGGTGAGCAATTCCCTTAAGTTTTTTCTTTTTGCAGTATTACCACAGTGTTGCCACAGGTGAACACTATTGTTTTTTTTTTTCTCTCCTCTTCTTCCAGTAATCCTGTCTTAAAAGATCTGGAAAATGGAGGCCCGCATAAAGGAACTTTGCGGAGTGACTGATAATATCCTTGCAGATTTGCAGAATATAAAGACCCGTTTTACAAATCTACAGGACCTCAATAATCACAATTTGCAAGTGGTTGGACAGACTACCCAGGATTTGCGAGCCAGGATTGAGGTTCTAGAGGGGCGAGTCCAGGCTCCTGCCGTAGCCCCGAGTGCTGGGATTCCCAAGTTGCCCCCTTTTCGTTTTGGCGGTGAACGTGAGAAATTCAGGGGATTTATTAATCAATGCAATCTTTTTTTTTCTGCACATGCTTCACAATTTCCCACTAAACGATCTAAGGTGCTTACTATAATTATGTTGCTTACCAACAAGGCTTTAATGTGGGCAAACCCTCTGATTGAGACTGAGGATGATTGTTTGAATCACCTTGATGATTTTATTTCAGCCATGGGGCAGGTGTTTGATGACCCCAATCGAGGTGCAACAGCTGAAGCAGCCATGTTAGCTTTGCGCCAAGGTAAGCACTCGGTAGCTGAATATGCCTTGGATTTCAGGAAATGGGCCCTTGATACCACCTGGGACAGTTCCGCCAAAAAATCTATTTTTCGAAAGGGGTTATCTCCACTGATTAAGGATGAACTTGCTCGTGCCGACCCTCCCACTGCGTTAGGTGACTTTATTAACTACTGCATCCGTATTGATACTCGTCTGACTGAACGCAGGCAAGAGAGATGGTTCGAAAGCAATCGTATTAACCTTTTCCTACCTTCCTCTCCAGCTAAGGAACCTTTGAGTAGGATTACACGGGAACCTGAACCTGAACCCATGCAGGTAGACTCTTTACAACGACGGGTTAGTGATGCACGCAAGGAACATCGTTTTAAGGAGAATCTATGTTTCTATTGTGGTAAGTCAGGGCACTTCATTATAAACTGCCCCAGCCGTTCTCGTAAGACTACTGCAGCACTCATTCATTGTGAGTGTTGCGAGAGGGGATCTGTCAGGTCCGAGCCTCAGGCTCCAGAGAGATCTGCAGCAACAGATCTTGATTTCTCGGACTTAAACTCCGTTACCTCTGAGGACGTTGACTGTGTAAACGCTGCCATTTTTCAAGTTTCCTCAGCGGTGTCCCAGCTGAGTTGTAAGAAAAACAATTCTCATTGCTTTCTTTCCATCAAACTCTGGGTTGACTCAGCTTGGGTGTCTAGCTCTGCTATGATCGACTCAGGGGCAAGTGGAAATTTTATGGATGTCTCCTTTGCTCTGAAACAGGGAATACGTTCAGTGAAGAAGGCTACTCCAGTACAGATGGAAACTGTGGATGGCTCCCTGCTGACCTCTGGACCAGTGGATCAGGAAACAGAGCCTTTGAGGGTTCTTATGGGTAAAGATCATCAAGAGAAACTGTTCTTTATGCTTATCTCTTCTCCCCACTTTCCCATTATTCTAGGGCTACCATGGCTGCAGGCTCAGAATCCTACCATTAACTGGGAGACCAAGGAATTACACTTTCCAGAGAAACAGATGAGTCCAAAAGTTTCAGCTTGCTCTGTTCCTAAAGGAATCATGTCAGTCTCTGAACTACCAGCTGTATACCAGGACTATGTGGATTTATGTGACAAGAAGAACGCTGACCAGCTTCCTCCTCACCGTCCATATGATTGTCCAATTGAATTATTGCCTGGAGCAGAGATACCTTTTGGTAAGATCTACCCCCTGGCGGGGCCCGAGCTAAAGGCTTTAAAGGATTACATAGATGAAAATCTAGCCAAGGGCTTCATACGCCCTCTTCATCTCCTGCAGGTGCACCCATCTTCTTTGTAAAGAAGAAAGATGGATCTCTGAGACCATGCGTAGACTATAGGGAACTCAATAAGGTTACTATTAGAAACCGTTATCCATTGCCTTTAATCCCTGAGTTATTGGAGAGAGTGCGACATGCCAAAAATTTTTCTAAACTAGATCTTCGTGGGGCCTATAACTTAGTCCGTATTAGACCTGGGGATGAATGGAAGACTGCATTCAGGTCACGCTATGGACACTTTGAATATCTAGTTATGCCTTTTGGTCTGAGTACCGCCCCAGCCACTTTCCAACACTTGGTGAATGACATCTTCAGGGATCTCCTAGATACATTCGTGGTAATTTATTTGGATGATATTCTAATTTTTTCTAACTCCACAGAGGAACATCATGGACATGTGAGAATGGTCTTGGAACGTCTAAGACAAAATCATCTTTACATCAAACTTGAAAAGTGTGAATTCCATAGGACCGAAATTCAATTTCTGGGGTATGTACTGTCTACACAAGGAATTAGTATGGATGGAAGCAAAACCCAAGCCATCAAGGATTGGCCAAGTCCTAGAAATGTGAAGGAGGTGCAGCGCTTCATCGGGTTTGCCAACTTCTATAGACGTTTCATTAGAAATTTCTCTGAGGTAGTGTCACCTATCACTCAACTTACCCGGAAAGAGTCTAGGTTTTCCTGGACTCCCCAAGCCCAGGAAGCATTTTCCCGTCTAAAAGATAAATTTACCACTGCACCTATCCTAGTACATCCCAACCCCGAGCTTGCCTTCATAATAGAGGTGGATGCTTCAGACTGTGCCGTTGGTGCTATACTCTCTCAGAGAACAGGTGAGAAGAATGTCTTGCATCCCTGTGCCTTCTTTTCCCAGCAGTTGTCTTCGGCTGAGAGGAACTACGATGTGGGCAATAGAGAGTTGTTGGCCATTATTGCCGCCTTCAAAGAATGGAGACACCTTCTTCAGGGAGCTGCACAGCAAATAGTCGTCCTGACAGACCATCGTAACCTTGAGTTTATCAGGTCGGCTAAGTGCCTGACTCCTCGCCAGGCTCGCTGGAATCTTTTCTTAAACCAATTTAATTTTATCATCTCTTATAGACCAGGATCGCGCAATGGAAAGGCTGATGCACTCTCTAGGATTTACTCAGCAGAGACACGTCCAATTACTCCTCCTAAGACTATTCTTCCTGACTCTAGATTCCTAGGAGTAATTCATAATCAAGACCTACTTAAGGACATCAAGGAAGCATACCATGCGGATTCCTTTTTGGCACAACCCCCAAGGGACGTAAGTCTTGTCTTTAAGAATGGTGTGTGGATTCAGGGACAACGTCTGTATATTCCTGAAACAGTCAGATTAAGAGTATTGCAACTCATTCACGATTCCAAGATAGCTGGGCATAGAGGAATTCTAAAGACACAGGAATTTCTTTCTCGTTTCTTTTGGTGGCCCACTTGCAGGAAGGATGTTTTGAATTATGTCACTTCATGTGAGGTCTGTGCAAGATGCAAAACACCTCGCTCCTCACCAACTGGTCTGTTACAACCTCTTCCCACCCCGTCCCGCCCGTGGGGATCCATTTCTATGGACTTCATTGTGGAGTTACCAACCTCTCAGGGGAAGAACACCATTCTAGTGGTGGTTGACCGTCTAACAAAGGCAGCACATTATATCCCTTGTGTCGGCTTACCCACTGCAAAACAGACATCAGATTTGATGATTAAAGATGTGTTTCGCTTACATGGAGTACCGGATGAGGTTATTTCGGATCGAGGGGTGCAATTCACTTCTAGGTTTTGGCAAAATTTCTGTGCAGCATTGGACATTAAAGTAAACCTTTCTTCTGCTTTTCATCCCCAGACTAATGGACAGACCGAACGAACCAATCAAACCCTGGAGCAGTATCTCCGCTGCTTTATCTGCCACCTACAGGATGATTGGGTGGATCTACTTCCATTAGCTGAGTTCTCGTATAACAACTCTCAGAGTGCCTCCACTAAACAGTCTCCTTTTTACTCTAATCTAGGTTATCATCCTAACATTCTACCACGATTTCCCATAGAAACGCCTTTACCAGCAGTGGCTGAAAGAATCACGTCTTTACAGAAGAATATGGATCTTCTAAAGGAAAATCTGGAATCGGCTCAAGAAAGGTACAAGAAAGCAGCAGATAAATTTCGTAAACCTGCACCAGCTTTCAAGGTAGGAGACTTGGTCTGGCTGTCAACCAGAAATCTTAAGTTAAGGATTCCATCGTCTAAGTTGGGACATAAGTACATTGGACCCTATAAAATCAGTAAAATTATAAGTGCCGTTGCTTGTCGTCTTCAACTGCCCAGAACTATGAGAATCCACCCTGTCTTTCATGTATCCCTACTAAAGGCTGCGACACCCAATACGTTTCCTGGACGTTCCTCTCCTTGCCCTGACCCAGTGCTAGTCGATGGTCAGGAAGAATTTGTGGTGGAAAGGATTTTAGATTCCAGGTTGTATAGAAATCAGTTACAATATCTGATTAAATGGCAGGGCTACCCAGTGGAGGACAACTCATGGGAACCGGTCAATAACGTTAATGCTCCTCGCTTGCTCCGTCAGTTTCATCAGAGGTACCCACACAAGCCTGGTCTGAGGTCATCCGGAGGTTGTCCTTAAGGGGGGAGTAATGTAAGGTTCTATGTATATATTCCTGAAACTCAGTTTGTTCGTCAGCCATTTTACTTTCTGTCTTGCTGCAGCTATCTTGCCCTCAGTCAAAATGGAGTTTCCAGCTTGCATGTTCCCGCCCTGATTCTCTCCTTTGCTTCTTAAGCAGCCACAGCTGAGCAATCAGTGCTTCAGAATCTATCCTGCAGTGAACCTGTGACTTGACTCCTGTAAGCCTTGGACCTTGTACTCCAGCTATTCCTACTGAGGAACTCTGAAGCACTTGTGGACTCTGAACCCTGCTCTTTGAAAGACCCACGTTTGCATGGACTTACGGTAACAGAGAAGAAGATCCTGAATCTGTATTGGAGAGTGATTGCTGAGCTTGGATTACTCTGGCCTGCTGTGTCTCCTGTTTCTGTGTCTGCAAACTGTGTGACTATTTCTGCCAACTTGTATGAAGTAATACAGGACTTTTCTATATCAAACCTGTGACTCCTGTGTTTTCATCGCACCCAAGCACAAGACGCTATATGAACTGTACTACATACATTACACTGGTAAGGATCCAAGATCCATGAACCTTACAAGTCTGATAATACCAGGCCACAGCAGTCTGCTTAGCTTGGCTGGTTAACAAAAATAGGGGATCCCCTCGAAAAAAAAATGGCGTGGGGATCCCCCTATTTTTGTTAACCAGCCAAGTAAAATGCAACAGCTGCGACCTGGTATTAAAAGACTGTCAAGGCCCATGGATTTTGGCCCTCAACAGCCTAAAAATACCAGGCTGCAGCAGCCCCACAAATGGCGCATCCAAAGATGCGCCAATTGTGGCACTTTACCCGGCTCTTCCCACTTGCCCGATAGCGGTGGCAAGTGGGGTAATAAGGGGTTAATGTCACCTTTGATTGAACGGTGACAATAAGCCCGGTTAATAATGGAGAGGCGTCAATAAGACACCGATCCATTATTAATCATAAAGATTGTAAATATTTAAAAAAAGACACAGCCAGAATAAAGTTTTTTAATGAAATAAGACACAACACAGTTTTCATTATTTTTTATTGCACACTCATACTGAGACGCCATCGATCTCCTGTAAAAAAACAAAAATAACAAACCAACACAAATACTCCCTGTCCGACGTAGTCCAAGATAACGAGTGTCCCACGACGAATCCAGCTCTGCTACATCTGGATGCCAGGCTCAGCCGGACATCCAGACACCAAGTAAAAGTATAATTCACCGCACACTAAAGCCAAGTCGATGCAAATAAAGTGATATTTTATTATGGTTCTCCACATAAGAAAAGAGAAAGTGCCACGTTGTGAAACAAAGTACAAATACCATACATTAGGCTAATACCCGACGTTTCGATCCTACCCGGATCTTAGTCATGGGTAGCTGTAGAAAAATCAGAAAACCAAAATCAGTGAAGCACTAAAAATATATACAGAGATATATATATGTACAAAATAACATAACAGAAAAACATAAAAGGAAAAAATGGATAATATATAATTGTGGACAATATATAGCAGGTAAATAGTATAAATAATATATTAAACGTATGTCAGCAACAACAATCATGCGGGATATGTTATGTAAGTAATATATTCTGGGATTAGTTTGCTTGCAATTCTATGTAGAACTATCTTCCATTGAAGAAAAGTAAAGGGGAAATGAAAATGTACCTTAGAGTTAGGTATTTCAGTGTTAAGGCACTAGTGTTGAGCGATACTGCTCGATATCTAAAAATATCGGATCGGAATGGTATCGCCGATATCACTAAATATCGTCGATATCCGATTCCGATACCGGAAGTCCCATGTAAGTCTATGGGAACAAAATATCGCAACAAAAAAACCCTTTCTTTTGTTGTAAACACAAAATATACACACATAGAATACATATATATATATAATATATATATACATGTCATTGTGACATATATATATATACATATATTTATAGTTTATACACTTCTACATAGTAAAATAGACTCTGATTCAATTGCCGGGTAAAGCCGTGACATACCCCATAGAAGTCGACGGGCTCGGTGCCGAGTACCCCCAAAACCTCTGGCTCTGTGCGACTCAACTTGGGCGTCACGAACAGGATTCTGTAGCTCGCTATAAGCGAGTCCTGTGTGCCTGAATTGAACTGGTTTTGTGCTTGAGAATTGCTAAAATCATCAGAGAATGTATTTGCCATTTTTCCGCCATATCTGCGTCACGATGAGGCACTGGTGAAGAAGAAGGGCGTGCTCTTCGTGGGTGTACACTCACTCAGTGGCGCGAAAACGATGGCCGACCACTCTAAATGTTACTGCAATGTAAGATCGTGCCCCACAGCTCTTCAGTTCCGCCTCCTCATCCTCCTCAGTGTGCGGAAACTAACACGAAGGTCCCGCCTCACTACAAAAGAGGGGCCCTCTCCAGATGCTAATGACACATGTGACTTGGCAGAGATGGCTAATGGACACGAGCAGAAGTGTGAAGGGATGGAGCAGTCAGAGCTCTCCCCCCACGGAAGCGACCCGATCGCCACGGAACCACCGTTGGGCACCCGGCCTGGAAACCCTCCTACGCTGCAAGAAGCGGAGGATACCCTAAGAGGCCTGGCCCGGCACCGGGAGGAGGTCGCCAGGATGGAAGCCAGCTGGCGTGCCCTAAAACTAAACTTGGAGCGGTGCCAATCCCTCTTACCTGAAGTGTCTGTACCGGAAGGTGAGGCACCCGTTCTAGTAGAGGAGTCCGTGCGGGCATCCCAGCCCTTGCAATGTGATCCGGTTGACGTTGTCGCAGTGGAGGCACCCATTCCTGCAAAAAACGCTGCACCGGCAGCACCCCAGATCCCGCTGTCTGCCCCCGTCGCTGAGACAGAAGAAGCGACACCCGTCCTCATGGAGGAGGCCACGCAGGCACCAGAGGTCTACCTGTCTGTACCGGAGCCCCGACTGTCATCTGTTCCAGAGCCGGCTGCTTCCTCCGCAGGTGAGCGCCGCCAGGACTGTCGGGCGCCAGGAGAGCTGCCGCAAACCGGACATCGTAAGCTGCAGTTTGATGGTGGAGACATGGAGATGCTGGTGGAGGAGAATTACAACCGGCGTCAGGAGGAAGAGTGGAGACGTCGGGAGCGGGAAGCAGAGCGACAAAGGGAGCAGCGAGAATCCCAAAAGCTTCGGCAACATCACCTGGAGAAGGACCGGGCAGATAAGGACCGGATGAGAAAAGATAAAGGAACCCTGTGGGAGCCGCGGCGTAAGGGTGCAGTACGGAACTTTAAGTTAAAAGGTGGTTGGGGCTTCATCCAGTAGCCTGGACTTTATTTAGAAGTGTTTGTGACCCGGCGGGACGTGGAGACTCACCTCCCAGAAGGACACCCGGGGAGGGACCTGTTGCCAGGAGACTGGGGTTACAATGGATGGTATGCCCTAAATGTTACCAGGTGCGACCCCTACTCCCCAGAGTGTCAGGAACCTGTGAGACCCTCGGAGCCTTCAGCCTCCCACATCCAGGCCTCTGCATAAGTGCCCACCCCACGCCGTAAATCTCCCCAGCCTCCCTCAGTGGTCTCCTCAGCAGCCCCAGCTATGGACATGATAATGATAGCTGGCCCGTACCCGGCGCCTGTTAGGCCCCCTGGGGTTCGTTCAGTCCGGGACATAGGGCTCCAGACCCGGAGGGAGATGAAAGAGGTGGCCACACAGACACAGATAGCGGGTCACGACTTGACTGTACAGGCCACACGACGTCATCAGGTCCTGGTGGTCCTTGGTGTCTCAGATGTTTGGCAAGCATCAGAAGAGTACCAGGTGGTACCTGGAACACCCCTGCCAAAGAATTATAAATAACCCGGACAGGGTCCTGTATGTAAATAGTTAAATTGTTGATGTACCCGGACGGGTGAATGTTCATAAAAAAGTTTTTTAATTTAATAAAAAACACAACACAGTTTTCATTACTTTTATTACAGTCTCATCCTGCGACGCCATCGATCTCCTGTAAAAAAATGAAAAAAAAAAAACAGCAGTATACCACCTGTCCGACGCAGTCCATAGTAACGAGTGTCCCACGACGATCCAGCTCTGCTACATCAGAATGACAGGCAGAGCCTGTCATCCCGGCGCAGCACAGCTGATTACCTGCTTCCCCGGCGGTGACGTCATCGGACTGGTTTACGGCCGGGATTACCCTGCAGTCACTGCAGTTATCGCGAAAAAACTGCATGTGACCGTCAGGGAGAAGATAATGGCGGCCATCAAGCAGTCCAGGACGTGACCGCCGGAGATCTTCTGCCAGGTAAGTGCCGCTGACTCCTGACAGACCCGACCGACGGACACTCACAGTGACAGTGACAAATCCGATTCCGGTATCCGATATGACGAAAATATCGGTACTCGGAATCGAAAGCCCGATACAGCTAATATCGGCCGATACCCGATATTTGCAGTATCGTATCGCTCAACACTATAAGGCACTTAAATGAAGGTAATTCATAGTGGCCCCTATACAAAATGACCAGGTGCTGGAGTAAAAAAGACAGTTGAAACATTTAAACAGCATAAATCAAAACAGATAGGAATCAAGCTGGGGAGCTCATGTTACCTGCAAATGTTGTAAGACAATGTGGTCAAATGAAGTCAAATGAGCCAGAAGACAATAATGCTGGTGGGAACAGAAAGTGTGTTATAAGGACCCTGATATGCTGTACAATGGTAGAAGCGTATGTCATGGAAGAACCAACAAATACCTGTGTCTGGGGGCTTAGTAGGATGAGGCAGCGCTCCCGCTCTCTGCCCGTATTGCTGGATGAGGCTTATGTGTGGAAAACAGGGTCAGCCCTGTTTAAATAGCGGCGCTGTATCACGCCGGCCAGGAAGTGCGTCACCGGGACCGGATGTGACGTCGCGCTATCTCACATAAAGGTTGCGCATGCGCACTGGCTGTCAGTATCGCCATATTGGTAAATGGCAGACCATAGTTGGGCGTTTAAAACAGGGAGGAGCAGGCTATATGTGTTTAAGTAAGGGGAGGGGAGCAGAATAATTGAATATAGGATGCATACAATACAATAACAGGAGAGTAACTGGCAACTTGTATATATGAAAAACTACCGGTAAGAAAATAAAAATTATGAAGGAATGTCATGAATGAATAGCGACAATAAAGAAATAAAATAAAAAGAAAAAACCAAAAGAATAAAAATAAAAATAAAAAATTAAATATAAAGGAGAAATGAATAAAAATTAAAAACAGAATAAAATGGAAAAAATGAAAAAAAAATTATATGAAAAAATGAAGGAAAATGAATAATTAAGAAAAACAAAGATGTGAAAATAAAAAAAAATAAAAAAATGAAAAAATTAAAGAAATGAAAAAAAGAGGGGGGGAAATTAAGAAAAATAAAAATTAGAAAAAAAATAAAATAGTAATAAAAATAAAAAAAAATGAAATAAAAATAAAATAAAAATGGAAGAGACTTACCGGTTAGAAAAGGTTATCAACGAGTCTGAAAGTTAAATGAAAAAAGATGATTAGAGAAGCCAATTAATCTCCCTGTTAAGGCCCCTAGGAGACAGCGTATCAAGTTTGTGTATCCAATATGTCTCCCTGAGTTTCAGAGTTTAATGCGGTCTCCACCTCTCCGTGATTTAGGTACCTGTTCAATTATTTGGAATTTTAACTGAGCCACTGAATGATTGTGTTCAATGAAGTGATTCGGAAGAGGGCAGCCAGGTTTTCTTAGTGCGTATTGTAGATTTATGGCTTGCCATCCTCTCTCTAGCGTGTTGTGTGGTCTCACCCACGTACAGGAGGCCACAAGGGCATTTTATAACATAAACAATAAAGTTGGAATCACATGTGTAGAAGTTTTTTATAGGAAAAGATTTTCCTGTATGTGGGTGAGTTACCAAATCACCTTTAATGACATTGGAACATGAAGCACAATTTAGACAAGGGTAGGTACCAAACCGACGTGAGGTGAGAAAATTTTTGTGTTAGGTTAGATTGCGAGCTGCCAATGTCCGCCCGTACTATTTTATCCCTAACGTTAGATGCTCTTCTGCTACACATTAGAGCAGGATTAGAAAATGCAGGAATGGTAGGGTAGACTTTTGTTAGGAGTGACCAGTGTTTTCGGATAATCGAATGGATTTTGAACATGAGTGGGTGATATGTGTGGGTGATATGTGTGGACAAATGGCACTCGTTCTTGTTTAACAGTAGGTGGATGAGGGTCTGGAGGGTTATGAATGCATTCTCTGTCGGAGACAAGTAATCTAATAGGGTAATCCCGTTCTCTGAATTTGGCAGACATTTGATCAAGGCGGGTGTTGAGAAGGTCAGGATCTGTCACTATCCTTGCAATACGAGAGAATTGAGACCTTGGTAGGCTATTTCTTGTTGATTTTGGATGACTGCTGGAATAGTGTAGGAGACTATTACAGTCAGTAGGTTTCACATATAAATCAGTCGTGAGATTGCCTTGAGGATCTTTTATGACCGTAGTGTCAAGGAATGGAATTTTATCCATATCATAGTGTATTGTAAATTGTAGGTCTGGATCGATTGAATTAAGATAGGTGTGAAATGATGTCAGTAATTCATGAGGGCCTGTCCAAACAAAAAAGACATCATCGATATAGCGATGGTAACATTTGACATGACTTAGATAGATCTGAGTGGAATATATGTGATCGACTTCAAAAAAAATGCATAAAAGCATTGGCGTAAGCCGGCGCCACGTTACTTCCCATCGCGGTCCCTCGTGACTGGACATAGAACGAATCTTCAAATAGAAAATAGTTTTCATACAGAATTAATTGAAGAAGGTTCACACAAAATTCTATCGATTGGTTAGAAAGATTGGATGTTTGGAGCAGTCTCTTTGACGCTGATATGCCTTTGGTATGTGAGATGGAGGTGTAGAGACTGTTGACATCCATTGTGACCAGTAGACTGTCAGGTGGTGCAGTATGAAATTCATTAATGACTCTAAGAAAATGGCGAGTGTCTAGGAGAAAAGAATTGGTAGTTTTGACTAGTGGTGTCAAA
>JARQOD010000001.1:755601641-755677797 GCA_033576555.1 Oophaga sylvatica | reverse complement strand
TGCAATTCTCCATTAGTTTTTAAGGCTCAACACTGCAAATCTCCACTGCCGAGTGTTCAGCCTCAACACTGTAATGCTCCAATGAAGGTTCTTCACCCCTAAATACGCAATTCACTTTTTTAATGCTTCAGTCAGTTTGCCACCACCACCACCCTGTCTTCCACACAGTCAAGTCTCAGTAGCCATGATCAGGACCACATATTCCTCACATGATCCCCTTCCTCCCACCATGCCGAGCAACCAGAGAAAACTGATCCCAAACTTGGACACTCTGAAGATCTGCTCACTTTTCCTTTTATAGATTCTGGCCTCTCGCCCAATCCACTTGAAGTGTTGGCAAAAGAAGATTGCATTTAGCGATGTCCAAATATTTGACAACCACGGTCACACAAAGTCGACGGTGGGAAAGTGTCACAAGTAGAGTTTGAGCGATACTTTCCGATATCCTAAAGTATCGGAATCGGAATGGTATCGCCGATATCACTAAAATATCGCGATACCCGATACCGATACCGGAAGTCCCATGTAAGTCTATGGGAACAAAATATCGCAACTAAAAAAACCCCATTCTTTCCTTGTAAACACTAAATATACACACATAGAATACATATATATATATATACATGTCCATTGTGACATATATATATACATATATGTATATTTTTTACACTCTACATAGTAAAATATCCTCTGATTCAATTGCCGGGTAAAGCCGGCTTCAGTGAAAAGACAGAAGCACCCGACATGAAATACACTTGGTGTACATAGGTTAACCATGTCTTTTCATGTTGTTTGCTATCTGATTTGCACAAACAATTAAATCAGTCTATGTGTGCAAAATTTCACACCTGTAGGGGTTAATTAAAGGTGTAAATTCGTTGTAAAAAAAAACGGACTTTTTTGCTACGAATTTACACCTTTAATTAACCCCTACAGGTGTGAAATTTTGCACACATAGACTGATTTAATTGTTTGTGCAAATTAGATAGCAAAGGACATGAAAAGACATGGTTAACCCTATGTACACCAAGTGTCATTTCATGTCGGGTTCTGCATTTTCACAAAAGCCGGCAATTGAATTAGCGGCTATTATACTATGTAGAAGTGTATGAACTACAAATATAAATATATATATATATGTGTCACAAATTCAATGACATGTATATATATATATGAGGTGTAAAATTGCTGAAAAAAAAATGCGTGGGCTCCCGCCCTATTTTCGCAACCAGACAGACAAAGCCAGTGAGTGGGGGCAGATAATAATAGCCCAGAGAGGGACCATTATTTTTGCCCCCCCCCGGCTACTAACATCTGCCCCCAGACACCCCAGGAAAGACAAATCTATAATTAGATTCGCCCTTTCTGGCACTTTGCCCGTCTATTCCCATTGCCCTGTAGCGGTGGCGAATGGTTAATATGGGGTTAAAGCCACCTTGCTATTGAAAGGTGACCTTAAGCCAGGTTAATAATTGAGAGCTGTCAATTAGACAACTATCAATTATTAATCCTATTGCATGAAATAAAAATAAAACACACACACTTTAATTAAAAATCATTTTAATGAAATAAAGACACATGTTTTTGACCATCTTTTATTTTACTGCAAAAACCATTTCCTGTAATAAAAATAAAATAAAAAAGCAAATTATTCTTACCTATCCCATGCACAGTCAGGTCCCACGGTGTAATCCTTCAGAAAGGGTTAATGTTTACTGCAGGGACCGCAGCTAATGCTGCAGCCTCACAGTAAACCCCAAATGAATGAGTTCCTCTCCTGCCTGACAGGAGAGTAAAGGCTGGGTGTCACATAACGATACACCAGCGATCCTGACAACGATATGCACTTGTCAGGATCGCTGGTGTATCGCTACATGATCGCTGCTGAGCTGCCAAACAGGCAGCTCAGGCAGCGATCTGGGACAGCGACACTGCGGGTAACATCGCTTAAGGGCCCGTCTCACATAGCGATATCGCTACCGAGATCGCTGCTGAGTCACAAGTTTTGTGACGCAGCAGCGAGCTCACCAGCGATATCGCTGTGTGTGACATTCAGCGACGATCAGCCCCCCTGCCGGGTATCGCTGATCGTCGCAGAAATGTCAGGACCTTTTTTTGATCGCTGGTTTCCCTCTGACAGGCACGCATCGCTGCATGTGACAGGCGGGAGACCAGCGATCCGCTGGTAACCAAGGTACACAGCGGGTTTCCAGGCACCGCGCAGCGCTTGGAAACCCGCTGTGTACATTGGATACCAGCTCCCTGCATCAGGGCGCTGGTATCCAAGGTACACAGCGGGTTTCTAGGCACAGCCCCGCGCCTGGAAACCCGCTGTGTACCTTGGTTACCAGCGGATCGCTGGTCTCCCGCCTGTCACACGCAGCGATGCGTGCCTGTCAGCGGGAAACCAGCGATCAAAAAAAGGTCCTGACATTTCAGCGACGATCAGCGATACCCGGCAGGGGGCTGATCGTCGCTGAATGTCACACACAGCGATATCGCTGGTGAGCTCGCTGCTGCGTCACAAAACTAGTGACTCAGCAGCGATCTCGGTAGCGATATCGCTATGTGAGACGGGCCCTTAAGTGGTAAGCTTAATTGATTGCTTTCCACTTTCACTTCAGGTCAGCCAGGGACACAATCAGTGACGTCAGAGGGAACTGATTAACAAAAATAGGGGTTCCCTTCGAAAAAAAAATGGCATGGGGTCCCCCCTATTTTTGTTAACCAGCCAGATGAAGCAGACCGCTGAGGCCTGGATTTTCAGGCTGTTAAGGAGCCAAGATCCATGGACCTTGCCAGCCTGATAATACTAGGCCACAGCAGTCTGCATATTTTGGCTGATTAACAAAAATAGGGGATCCCCTCGAAAAAAATTGGCGTGGGGTCCCCCCTATTTTTGTTAACCAGCCAGATGAAGCAGACCGCTGAGGCCTGGATTTTCAGGCTGTTAAGGAGCCAAGATCCATGGACCTTGCCAGCCTGATAATACCAGGCCACAGCAGTCTGCATATCTTGGCTGATTAACAAAAATAGGGGATCCCCTCGAAAAAAATTGGCGTGGGGTCCCCCCTATTTTTGTTAACCAGCCAGATGAAGCAGACCGCTGAGGCCTGGTTTTTCAGGCTGGTAAGGATCCAATATCCATGGACCTTGCCAGCCTGATAATACCAGGCCACAGCAGTCTGCTTAGCTTGGCTTGTTAACAAAAATAGGGGATCCCCTCGAAAAAAAAACGGCGTGGGGATCCCCCCTATTTTTGTTAACCAGCCAAGTAAAATGCAGACTGCTGCGGCCTGGTATTAAAAGACTGTCAAGGCCCATGGATTTTGGCCCTCAACAGCCTGATAATACCAGGCTACAGCAGCCCCACATTTGGCGCATCAAAAGATGTGCCAATTGTGGCACTTTACCCGGCTCTTCCCACTTGCCCTGTAGCGGTGGCAAGCGGGGTAATAAGGGGTTAATGTCACCGTTGATTGCACGGTGACAATAAGCCCGGTTAATAATGGAGAGGTGTCAATAAGACACCGATCCATTATTAATCCCAAAGTTATTAAATGCATAAAAAAAGACAAAGCAAGAAAAAAGTATTTTAATGAAATAAAAGAGACAACACAGTTTTCATTTCTTTTATTACTCTCTCATTCCTGCGACGCCATCGATCTCCTGTAAAAAAAGGAAAAAAACAAACCAACAGTATACCACCTGTCCGACGCAGTCCATAACGACAGTCCCACGACGATCCAACTCTGCTACATCGCAATGACAGGCAGAGCCTGTCATCGCGACGCAGCACAGCTGATTACCTGCTTCCCCGGCGGTGACGTCATCGGACTGACTGCTTTACGGCCGGATTACCCAGCAGTCACTGCAGTTATCGCGAGAAACTGCATGTGACCGTCGGGGAAAGAAGATTGCGGCCATCAAGCAGTCCAGGACGTGACCGCCGGAGATCTTCTGCCAGGTAAGTGCCGCTGACTCCTGACAGACCCGACCGACGGACACTGACAGTGACAGTGACAATCCCGATTCCGGTATCCGATAAGACGAAAATATCGGAACTCGGAATCGGAATTCCGATACAGCCAATATCGGCCGATACCCGATATTTGCAGTATCGGAATGCTCAACCCTAGTCACAAGAGGTGGATGATGATGAGACACAATTGCCAGAAAATCAGAAGGAGGACCAGGTTGCGGAAGTTGAGGACGAGGTGGTGGATGATATAGTAACTGACCCAAGCAGGCAGGCTAACATGCAGAGCGAGGACAGCAGCACACAGAGGAAGGGAGGCGTAGCACCCCAACAGGCAAGAAGAAGCAGTGTGGTGGCCGCAGACAGAAGGCAGGCAACCGTTCCCCATAACACCAACACAACAGAAGTTGCCTGTCCAACTGTTAGGTCTTTCCCAGTCTGGTTGCTTTTTAAAGACTCATCTGATAACCCCAAAAGGCCATTTGCAACAGCTGCCATGCTAGCATAATCAGGGGTACCCGGCAGTGGAGCATTTCAGTGTTGAGCCATAAAAACCAGCAGAAGAGAATTATTTCATCCTCAACACTGACATTCTGCAATGCTTGTTCTTCAGGCACACTGCAATTCACTGCATAGGCAAACAGTATGGAAGTACCAACGTCCTAATAATGGGAACTTTGGTTTCATGTGCCATCCAGGACATCAGTTCAAATGTGTTATTGGGATGCATGTAACTTTGGGGCAGGGCAGGCATTTTAGTCACTTCATGGGCAAATATTATGGGAGTACCAAATGAATAATGGGATCTTTGGTTGCATGTGGCCATGCAGGTCATCTGTTCAAAGGGTTATTGGGGTGCTTGTAACTTTGGGGCCAGGGTAGGCCTTGCATTCAATGCATAGGCAAACAGTATGGGAGTGCCAAATGAATAATGGGAACTTTGGTTGCATGTGGACATCCAGGACGTCGCTTTAAAGGGTTATTGGGGTGAATTTACCTTTGGGGCCAGGGCAGGCCTTGCAGTCACTTCATGGGCAAACCTTATGGGAATACCAAATGAATAATGGGAACTTTGGTTGCATGTGGCCATCCAGGACATCTTTTCAAAGGGTTTATGGGGTGCGTCCAAATTTAGAGCATGCCTTGCATTCACGTCATAGGAAATCATTATGGGAGTACCAAATGAATAATGGGAACTTTGGTTGCATGTGGACCTCCAGGATGATGGTTCAAAGGGTTTTTGGGGTGCTTTATCTTTGGGGCAGGGCAGGCCTTGCATTCAATGCAAAGCTGAACAGTATGGGAGTACCAAATGCATGATTTGAGGTTATGTATTGCTGTAATCATTCGGTGGTGTAGAGAAGTCTGGCCCAATTCAGCCCTTGTTCATTTTTATAAGAGTCTGCCTGTCAGCATTTTCAGTTGACAGGCAGGTGCGTTTATCAGTTATAACTCCACAAGCAGCACTAAATACCTGCTAGGACAAAACGCTAGCGGCAGGGCAGGCCAGAACCTCCAAGGTATAGAGAGCCAGTTCATGCCACATGTCCAGCTTGGATACTCAATAATTAAAAGGCACAGAGGGATCATGAAGGACGTTGGTACGGTCAGCAAGGTACATCCTCAGCATCTTCCAAAACTGTACTCCTTGTGAGAGTACCCCACGCCTCAGGGTCTGTGCGATGGAGGGTCTGAGAAAAGTCTTTCAGAACTTTGTCAGTGTTCCCATGCCTCTGCTGGATTGGAGTTGTGTCTCTCTCACCTGTACACCTTGGTTGTCCAATAAACTGTGACCTCTGCCACCAGTGTTTTCAGATGGGAATTTTTTAAATAATTCCGCAACAAGGGCCTTCTGGTACTGCACCATTTTAGTACACCTGTCTGCCTCTAGAATAAGAGATTGAAAGTTCTCCTTGTAGCATGGGTCTAGAAGTGTCACCAACCAGTAATGACCATCACCCCAAATTTTACTAACGCAAGGGTCACGGTCAAGGCAGCGTAACATAGAGTCAGCCATGTGTGCCAGACTGCTAACAGGCAAGACTTACGTGTCGTCATCAAGAGGATGACTGACCATGCTCTCCACCTCCTCCTCTTCCTCCTCCTCATCCTCCCTGTCCTCAGGCCATCCACGCTGAGCAGACAGTATGACAGTTGTGGTGGTGGTAGTACCATCTAGAGCGCATGAAACTAGCTCTTGTTCTTCCTCCTCCTCCTCTTCTTCATTGTCACCCAATCCACATTGGGATGAGATGAGGCTGGGCTGTGTGTAATCACCCTGTATGGTTCTTTGCTCCATCTCATCATGCTCCGCCTGCAATGCATCATCTTTGATTGTGAGCAGAGAGCGTTTCAGAACACAGGGAAGTGGGATGCACTGAATACTGATGGCCTTGTTGATGCTGATAGTCAACAACTGCCCTCTTCTGCTCACAAATCCTTTCCAACATATGCAGTGTAGAGTTCCAATGCTTGGGGACATTACACAACAGTCGGTGAGCCGGAAGCTGAAAAAGCTGTTGAAGAAAGGCAACGGCAACGGAAGCTGTAGCTGACTTTCTAAAATGGGCACACAGGCGGCGTACTTTCATAAGATGATCTGGCAGCTCCAGGTAGCTTTTGAGAAACTGCTGACCAACGAGGTTAAGCACATGGGCCAGGCATGGTACCTGTGTGTGCTCGACTCGCCTCAGAGCCGCTACTAGGTTCTGGCCATTGTCACACACACGACCATGCTTTGTTGTAGTTTCACCAGTCGGTGAGCCAGAAGCTTCACGCACTGCTGAAGCAAGGCAAAGGTGGATGAAGCTGTAGCTGGCTTTCTAAAATGGGTCCGCAGAGCTTTGTACTTTTCCTAGCAGATCTGGCAGCTCCATGTCACTTTTCAGAAAACATTGACCAATGAGGTTAAGAGCATTTGCCAGGCAGGGCACATGTCTGAGCTCATCTTGCCACAAAGCAGCCACCAGGTTCCAGCCATTGTCACACACAACCAAGCCTGGCTGTGGGTTCAGTGGTTTCATGCACGGATCTGCCTGCGCTTTCACAGCTGTCCACAACTCTTCAGCATTGTCACCTAAGCATATTAGCTTCAGTACAGCCTGTTGACTCTTGGCTGAGGCAGTGCTGCAGTGCTTCCAGCTTGAGTCTGATGTGGTCATTTTGGAGATGGAGGCTGAAGCAGAGGAGGTGCAGGAGCTGCAGACTGTGGGGGCAACCCTGATTGACCTAGGGCCCGCATTCCTCTGCATTGGGAAGACATGTTCCATCCCAAGGGCTGACTGGGTCCCGGATTTCACTATGTTAAACCAGTGTGTCATCAGAGAGATGTACAGTCCCTGCCCACAAGCACTTGTCCACGTGTCCGTGGATAGATGGACTTTCCCAGTAACTGTATTGTTGAGGGCACGGCTAATTTTGTGGGACACGTGCTTATGTAATGCAGAAACGGCACACCTGGAGAAATAGTGGCGGATGGGGTCAGAGTACCAAAGGATGGCCGCTGCCATCAGGTTGCGGAAAGCTTCTGTCTCCACAAACCTAAAAGGCAACATTTTGAGCGCTAGCAGAGGAGAAATGTGTGAATTTAGCAGTGTGGCCTATGGTGCATTGGCTGTGTATTTGCGCTTGCGTTCCAAGGACTGGGGTATGGAAAACTGAACGCTGGGCTGGGACAAGGACGTGGACATGCTTGATGATGGTGCTATTTGAGTGTGTGCAATGACAGGTGCAGTGCAGGAGGCTTCTTCGCATGCACAATGGACAGGGGTTTGGCTTGCATGCACAACACAACAGCGGAAGAAGCAGTGCTGTCATCCGCAGACACTTTTCGTAGACCCTGGGGTTTGGCCCACAAAATTGAGTGCTTTGCTGCTCTATGCCTGATCATGCTGGTGGTTATGAGGCTGGTAGTTTCGCTACCCCTGACTTGACATATATTAGCCAAATTTTTGGCTTGTCCGGTGAGGAGCAATGACTTTTATGGTTGTTGTGTCTGGTTTTTAATATATTAATATATGTTATGTTTTAAGGTCCCTATTTTTTTGCTTATCTTTTCTTCAAAATAAGATGACCCTGCTGGTGAGAGCTTACAATCTACAATGAGGTGGGGGAGATACAAAGTATTGATGTGTATTTACAATAATGGTCCAGTCATTGTGAGGGAGTGAGGGATAGATAGAGATATTGGATGGGCTACACACATACATACTTACACATAAAATGACTTTGATTAGGGATTGTGATAAGCAGTTCTGATCAAATGTGTTTTGAGGGAGCACCTAAAACTGTGCTAGTTGTAGATGGTCCTAATTCTTTGGGGTAGAGCATTCAAGAGGATTGGCGCAGCGCGGGTCAAGTCTTGGAGTCGGGAGTGAGAGGTACGGATTAGTGCAGAGGTTAGTCGAAAGTCATTTGCAGAGCGCAGCAATTGGCTAGGCCGATAGACAGAAATGAGGGAGAAGATGTAAGAGGGTGCCACACAGTGGAGAGCTTTCTGGTGAGAACAAGTACTTTGAATTGGATCCTGTAGTGAATGGACAGTCAGTGTAATGACTGGCAAAGAGCAGACACATCTGCGTACCGATTAGCCAGATGCACGACCCTGGCTGCTGCAATAAGGATGGACTGGAAAGTGGAAAGTCAAAAAAGGGGAGGCCAATTAATAGAGCATTACAGTAGTCCAGGGGGGAGTGGATCAAGGCGACAGTGAGGGTTTTTGTTGTTTCCATGGTGAGAAAAGGGCAGATTCTAGAGATGTTCTTTAGGCGTAAGCGGCAAGATCGGGCAAGAGATTGTATATGGGAGGTGAAGGAGAGATTGGTGTCAAACATAACACCCAGACAGTGCGCCTGCTGCCGGGGTCTTATTATGGTGCCACCCACGGAGAGGGCAATGTCAGATTTAGGGAGGTTAGTAGACAGTGAGAGCAGAAGAAGTTCAGTTTTGGAGAGGTTGAGTTTCAGATGGAGGGCGGACATGATGTTGGAGTCTGCGGACAGTCACTGGCGTTCTGTAATACAGCGGGGGTAATGTCAGGGAATGACGTATATAGTTGTGTGTCATAACATTAAGATAGTACAGAAAGCCAAATCTGCTGATGGTATGTCCAACTGGGGCCGTGTAGAGAGAAGGGGGCCAAAGATTGAGCCCTGAGGTAACCCAACAGTCAGAGAAAGAGGGGCTGAAGTGGAGCCAGTGAACAAAACACTGAAAGAACAGTCAGAAAGATATTAAGAGAACCAGGAGAGAGCATTGTCCTTAATGCCTAGTGACTGGAGCCTAGAGAGTAGGAGACAGTGGTCATAGAATCATAGAATCATAGAATAGTAGAGTTGGAAGGGAACTCCTGGGTCATCTGGTCCAACCCCCTGCTCAAAGCAGGATTCACTAACTCATCCCATACAGATGTCTGTCCAGCCTCTGTTTGAAGACTTCCATTGAAGGAGAACTCACCACCTCTCGAGGCAGCCTGTTCCACTCATTGATCACTCTGTCAAAAAGTTTTTTCTAATATCTAATCTGTCTCCTCCCATTCAGTTTCATCCCATTGCTTCTAGTCTTTTCGTGTGCAAATGAGAATAAAGATAATCCTTCTACAATGTGACAGCCCTTGAGATATTTGTATACAGCTATTAAGTCACCTCTCATGCTCCTTTTTTGCAAGCTAAACATTCCCAAATCCTGTAACCGTTCCTCATAGGACATGGTTTGCAGACTGAACACCATTCTGGTCGCTCTTCTCTGAATTTGCTCCAGTTTGTTGATGTCTTTTTTAAAATGTGGTGCCCAAAACTGGACACAGTATTCCAGATGAGGTCTGACCAAAGAGGAGTAGAGGGAAATAATTACTTCACGTGAAGTTAATACATCCCAGAATTGTATTTGCCTTTTTTGCTGCTGCATCACACTGTTGACTCATGTTCAGTCTGTGATCTATTAGTATACCCAAGTCTTTTTCACATGTGCTGTTGCTTAGCCTTATTCCTCCCATTCTGTATACGCTTTTTTCATTTTTATTTCCCAGATGAAGTACTTTGCATTTTTCCCTGTTAAAAAACATTCTGTTAGTTGCTGCCCACTGCTCCAGTTTATTTATATCTTTTTGAATCCTCTCTCTCTCTTCTCTAGTATTAGCGATCCCTCCTAGCTTTGTGTCATCAGCAAATTTAATCAGTTTACCCTCAATTCCTTCATCTAAATCATTTATAAAGATGTTGAACAATACAGGGCCCAAGATAGAGCCCTGTGGTACCCCACTTGATACATTCTTCCAACTCGATGTGCAGCCATTTACTACCACTCTTTGGGTCCGATCACTAAGCCAGTTATGAATCCACCTAACAGTTGCCTTGTCCATTCCATACTTAGTCATTTTTTCAATAAGGATTGTGTGAGATACTTTGTCAAATGCTTTGCTGAAGTCAAGATATAATATATCTACAGCATTTCCCTGATCCACCCAGTCAGTGATTCTGTCATAGAAGGAAATTAAATTAGTCTGACATGACTTATTAGTTACAAACCCAAGCTGACTCTGGTTAATCACTTCATTCTTGTCCAGGTACTTACATACATGTTGTTTAATAATTTGTTCAAAGATCTTTCCTGGTATAGATGTCAGACTCACCGGTCTATAGTTCCCTGGGTCCACCTTCTTCCCCTTTTTGAAGACAGGAACAACATTTGCTCTTCTCCAGTCTTCTGGGACTTCTGTTCTCCAAGAATTTTCAAAGATTATGGACAGTGGTTCAAAAATTTCTTCTGCTATCTCCTTCAGTACTCTGGGGTGTAATTCATCTGGACCTGGAGACTTGAATTCATTTATATTAGCTGTTTCCTCACTATTTTTCTGTTTATAGATATCCTGGATTCTTCTATTCCTTTAATAGGACAGTGAAGATCAGTTGATGTTACATTTCCTTTCTGAGAGAAAACAGATGCAAAATAGGAATTTTAAAGTTCGGCCTTTTCAACATCCTTTCTTACCATTTCATAATTTTCATCCTTTAAAAATCCTATAGCATCTTTGACTTTTCTTTTACTTTTGACATATCCCCAAAATCCTTTTTTATTGATTTTGACATCTCTTGCAAGCCTTAATTCATTGTCAGCTTTAGCTAATCTGATTCTTGCCCTGCAGGTTCTGCAGACATCATTATATTCTTCTTTAGATATGCCTCCCTCTTTCCATTTGATATACATTTCTTTCTTCCTTTTTAGCATGTGTTTAAGTTCTGTGTTCATCCATCCTGGTTTCGTTAAATGCTTCCTATTCTTCCCTCTTTTCGGAATTGTTAATGATTGTGCTTTGAGAATCTCATTTTTCAAGATTTGCCATCCTTCCTGGACATTTTTGTCCTTAAGGATATCCAGCCTTTGGATCCCTCCAATTCTCTTTCTGAGTCCCTTAAAATCTGCCTTTCTGAAATATAACCTTGAAGTCTGAGTCTTCACAGGTCTTCCTCCTCTAGTTATCCAAAATTCTAAAATAGCATGGTCGCTACCTCCTAGGGTCCCAGCCACTCTTACCTCCTCAACCATTTCCTCCCTGTTTATAAGGATTAGAACCAAGGTAGCAGATCCCCTTGTTTTCTCCCCTACCTTTTGGAAGATAATGTTGTCAGCAAGAGAGGATAAGAATTTCCTGGACCTGTTAGTTTTGCCTGAGAGAGATTCCCAACAAATGTCTGGATAGTTGAAAATCTCCCATGACCACTATGTGATTTTTTTGGAGAACTTGGCCATTTGATGCATAAAGAGTTCATCCATATCTTCAGCTTGCATTGGTGGCCTGTAGTAAATGCCTACAATGGTGTCCTTTCCATTGTTCTGTCCTTGTATTCTTACCCAAACAGTTTCCACAGAACTCCCAGTCTCTGAAGCGTCAATCTCTGTGCAGATATACGCTTTTCTAACATACAATGCCACACCTCCTCCTCGTTTATCAAGTCTGTTTCTTGCAAATAAGTTGTATCCTTCTAGCCTTCTATTCCAATCATGTGTATCGTCCCACCAAGTCTCAGTGATTCCAATGACATCATACTTCTCCTGCGTTAGTAGTTCCAATTCCCTTGTTTGTTGCCATGCTTTGTGCATTTGTTAAATATTAGTTTGTGATTGGTTCTCTTCTCCATATTTTATTATTTAGAATCATAGAATCATAGAATCATAGAATGGTAGAGTTGGAAGGACCTCTGGCCTTCTGGTCAACCCTGCTCAAAGCAGGATTCTCTAAATCATCCAGACAGATGTCTATCAGCCTCTGTTTGAGACTTCCATTGAAGGAGAACTCACCACTCTCGTGCAGCTGTTCCTCATGATCACTCTAACTGTCAAAAAGTTTTTTCTAATATTATCTGTGTTTAGATTTTTTTGTCTTCGTTCTTCCTTTCCACTTCTAATAGCCGAGTTCTTAATAGCATTTGTCAGGTGTATGGATTTTTCTGGCCTTTTGCTTCCCTTCCCACATTGTTCTAGTTTAAAGCTCTCCTGATGAGTGTAGCAAGGCGACTTCCAAATACATGTTTTCCAGTCTTCGTAAGGTGCACCCCATCTCTAGCAAGTAGTCCATCGTATAGGTAATTCACTCCGTGATCCAGAAATCCAAATCCTTGCTGACGGCACCATCGACGTAGCCAGTTGTTCACCTGCAGAATTTTATTCCACCTCCTTGTTCCATGGCCATCCACTGGGAGGATGGAAGAGAAGACCACCTGCGCACCCAGTTCTTTCACTTTCTTGCCTAAGTTTTCAAAGTCACTGCAGATGGTTTCCAGGTCACTTCTTGTGGTGTCATTTGTCCCCACATGTATTAGCAGGAATGGGTAGTCATCTTTAGGTCTGAAGAGTCCTGATATCCTGTCAGACACATCTTTAATTTTTGCACCTGGAAGACAGCACATTTCTCTTGAGGTTATATCCGGTCTGCATATGTTCCTCTCAACAGGGAATCCCCCATGACAACAACTCTCCGTTTCTTCTTCACAACATTTTTCTTTCTCCATTCAGGAGGACTCTGAGGGCTTACAAGGTTGCTCTTTGTGGGCAAAGTCTTATCCTGATGTATTTCTTCATCATTCTCCTATGTGAGAGCCTGGTACTGGTTCCTGAGCAGTATGGGTGCTGACTGCCTCACGATCCTCCTGCTTCTCTAGGTCACATGCTTCCATTCCTCTGTTTTTTCAGGTGCTCTTAGAATTTCTTCTCTTTCTGTACCATGAAGAGATAATTCGGCTCTGTCTAAGAACTCTTGATCTTCCTTAATGATCTTCAATGTAGCTAACCTCTCTTCTAGATTTCGCAACTTTTCCTCCAACATGGACACAAGCTTGCATTTGTGGCATGTGAAATTTGGCTTTTCCACTGGTAAATCTGTGAACACGTAGCAAGAAATGCAGCTCACCACATGGCTCCTTGCCTCTTCCATGCTCTTATTTTTAAAGAGATATCAAAGCGGTGAAAAAAGTACCGCGCGGCTTACCAATGTCCTCCTTTCAGCTGCAACAGCAAAAACCCAGTGTTCTTGGAGCTCGCGGAGACTCTTCACTTATCCCAGAATGAACTGGGAATATGCAAATGATCTCCTCAGGACTCCTCCCCTGGTCAACAGTATCGAAAGCTGCAGAAAGGTCACCGCTATGTTTTGCTGTCAGAAGTTCATTGGTCACTTTGATGAGTGCAGTTTCTGTTGAATGTAGGGGGCGGAATCCGGAATGTGAAGAGTCTAGGAGGGAATGAGTGGAGAGGTAACCGGTAAGGCGGGAGTAGACAAGGCGCTCCAAGAGTTTAGAGATGAAGGGGAGGTTGGAGACTGTTCTGTAGTTATTTGTGCAGGATGGGTCGAGGGCAGGTTTCTTTAGTAGTGGAGTAATGATAGAGTGTTTGAAGGAGGTAGGGAAAATGCCCGAGAAGAGGGAGAGATTAAACATTGTAGTTAGGTGAGTTGTGACGACTGGAGAGAGAAACAGGAAGAGATGTGAGGGAATGGGGTCAGTAGTGCATGTAGTCGGATAAGAAAAAGAGAGGAGCCTAGAGACTTCTTCTTCTGTGATGGGATGAAATGTGAAGAGTGAGCCAGGGGAAATGCAGGATGGGAGTCACTGCACTTGGTGGCTGGGAGAGGATTTCCTGATGGATATTATCTATTTTCTCTTGAAAGTGGAAGGCCAGGTCATCAGCACAAAAGTCTGTGATAGAGGCTTGTGCTTTCAGCCTGAGCAGGGAGTGAAAGGTGTCAAAAAGGTTTCTTTGGGTTGTTAGATAGTGAGGAGATCAGGGTGGTGTAGTAGGTCTGTTTGGCAAGGTGAATGGCAGAGTTATAGGTTCTAAACATAAATTTGAAGTGGATGAAATTTTCTGGTGTGCAAATTTTTGTCCATAAGCTTTCAGCACGCTTAGGGCATCGCTGGAGAAATTGAGTTTGCGATGTGAGGCAGGGCTGTTTTACTCTGTGCTTGGAGGTTCTGAGGGTGAGGGATTCTACTTGGTTAAGGGTGCTTCTGAGAATGTCATTGTTGTGGTGTACAGCCAGATCAGGAAAGGAAAAAGAGGAGATTGGTGACAGTGATGAGTGTAGGGAGTCTGTAAGTGTATGAGGGTTAACGGCTTGTAGATTTCTGAATGTGTGGTAGGTAGGAATGTGCTGGGGTGGGCCAGGATTTGTGAGCGTGAAGGAGAGAATGTTGTAATCAGAGAGGGGAAGTTATGAGTTATTCAGGTAGGAGATTGAACAGAGTCGGACAAAGAGCAGGTCAAGGGTCATAAATCACCATTAAAATGTCGCTGTTCGCTGCACCTACTGTGCAAGCACCGCATCCGTCGCCATTTTGGTGTAGTGTAAATTTTTAACTTTTTTGGCAGCAGCGACGCAATAGATGCTTATGTGCCATTTTTATGTTGTGTAATATCATTTTGTCTGCAACAGCTAGGAGCTGGCAGAGGCGCTTGCACAGTAGCATCTATCGGAATGCGATAGATACTAATGCACAGGCGTAGTCGACGGCGCCATTTTGATGGTGATTTTTGTTTTCAACAGTGCAAGATAATAGGGACTAACTGACAAGTGATAGTGCGCAGGCACCACCATTTTGATAAAGTGACATGTTTTTTTTCAAATACACACATTAGTATATTCATTATGCAAACTAGGGGGCATGACACTGAGGGATCTGTGACCTGTCAGCAGTCTGCATTATGAATATATAATCAGAGCACCACAAACATGTACCCCGCCTTAGGACACGAGCATATCATTAACAAAAAACTAAAAATAAGAATTAAAAAAGAAACACAAGACAGATTTAATCAACAAAGTTATCATTTTATTCAGTATAACAGTGCCGACCTGACACTGTGTGTAGGTTACTATGCACAACCCTGCTGACAGGTTTCCTTTAAACAGTAGCGAGAATATGCCGATTGGCCAGAGAAAACAGTACAATTACCCATGTGCAGCTGTGTGCTGTCTAATCGGTAGTCGCACATCAGAACACACAATGCACATTTTATCAAGAGATTGCACGCACCATGTAATGATTGGTGGTCTTGGAAAATAAAGCAACCTTGAAGGAAAGCATTATTCCCATAGTCCTATATTAAACAGGCGGGGGACACTTCATTTACTCAACATTCTACCAAATCTACAGTGGAAGGTGCCACCAATAGAAAGGAAGTGCAAAGAGATGATTTCATAAAATAAATTTTTTATTGAGATACAACTTCTTAAAAACATTTGCAACACATACAACATAGATAAAGGGAGACTCCAAAAGTAGAAAAAGGGGGAAAAGTTTACAATGCCAATGTGATAAACCACCAAATTATGCACAATCACAAGTAACAATGAGATAAATATAAAAAATCAAAAAATCAATTTGAATAACCGGGCTCTAGACGTCTCAAAATAGGAGCTTTTGAAGCCTCCATCATCATTATAGAAATGCCCTTTGATATGAAAAAGATGATGTAAAAATATCTCATGGAGCTTGTGAATTTTTACCCATATAGAGTCAGCCAATCTAAAGGTACATATACATATATGAGATAGTGCTCAGGAAAGGGGTAGAATACATTTTTACCATATAAGTCAGTCAATCTGAATATATATATATATATATATATATATATATATGTAAGATAGTGCTCAGGAGACACCTATATATATACGATAGTGCTCAGGAAAGGGGTAGCATACGTCCAGGCACTGGCTTTCATAAGGCAATCAACCTAAAATAAGCCCTGGGTATACAACCCATCTACATACCGAGGCACTTGGAGGTGCTGGGAAGCAATGACGCTGACAGTGGGATAGTGCAGTGATGGAGGTCCAATGGCAGGAATTCCCCGCGCCCGACGGGCACCGTTTCGTGTAGTCACTTCTTCCGGGGCGTGGTGAGTCTCCCTTTATCTATGTTGTATGTGTTGCAAATGTTTTTAAGAAGTTGTATCTCAATAAAAAATTTATTTTATGAAATCATCTCTTTGCACTTCCTTTCTATTGGTGGCACCTTCCACTGTAGATTTGGTAGAATCTTGAAGGAAAGCATCATATTGAAAAAAGGAAAAATGTTCATGAAGAATAGTGGATCCAGAAGAGAAAGAAGTAATTAATCTATATGAGTTAAGGGAGGAAAATACAAGTATTAATAGAATGAGAGATATAAATAAGACATAAAGTGGAAAAAAAATGTGATAAAAAACTATTTAACCCCTTAACCACCAAGGGTGGTTTGCACGTTAATGACAGGGCCAATTTTTACAATTCTGACCACTGTCTCTTTATGAGGTTATAACTCTGGAACGCTTCAACGGATCTTCGCGATTCTGAGAATGTTTTCTCGTGACATATTGTACTTCACGTTAGTGGTAAACATTTCTTCCATATAACTTGCGTTGATTTTTGAAAAAAACGCAAATATGGCGAAAATTTAGAAAATTTAGCAATTTTCAAACTTTGAATTTTTATTCCCTTAAAACAGAGAAATATGTCACACAAAATAGTTAATAAATAACATTTCCCACATGTCTACTTTACATCAGCACAATTTTGGAACCAATTTTTTTTTTTTCTTAGGAAATTATAAGGGTTTAAAGTTGACCAGCGATTTCTCATTTTTACAACAAAATTTACAAAGCCATTTTTTTTAGGGACCACCTCATATTTGAAGTCACTTTGAGGGGTCTATATAGCAGAAAATACCCAAAAGTGACACCATTCTAAAAACTGCACCCCTCAAGGTACTCAAAACCACATTCAAGAAGTTTATTTACCCTTCAGGTGCTTCACAGGAGCTGAAGCAACGTGGAAGGAAAAAATGAATATTTAACTTTTTAGCCACAAAAATGATCTATTACAAACTTTTTTTTATTTTCACAAGGGTAAAAGAAGCAAATGGACAGCTAAAGTTGTTGTGCAATTTCTCCAGAGTACGCCAATAGCCAATATGTGGAGGAAAACCACTGTTTGGGCACACGGCAGAGCTTGTAAGGGAAGGAGCGCCGTTTGACTTTTTCAAACTAAATTTGGCTGGAATTGAGATTGGAGGCCATGTCGTGTTTGGAGAGCTCTGATGCGCCTAAACAGTGGAAACCCCCCACAAGTGACACCATTTTGGAAACTAGACCCCCTAAGGAACTTATCTAGATCTGTTGTGAGCACTTTGAACCCCCAAGTGTTTCACAAAAGTTTATAATGCCTGGGTCTGAAAAATAAAAAAAACAATTTTCCACAAAAATGATTTTTTTAGTCCCAAATTTTTGATTTTTCCCAAGGAAATTGGACCCCAAAAGTTGTTGTCCAATTTGTCCTGAGTACGCTGATACCCCATATGTGGGGGGGGAACTGTTTAGGCGCACGACAGGGCTTGGAAAGGAAGTAGTAACGTTTTGGAATGCAGACGTTGATGGGGGACATGTTCCGTTTGCAGTGCCCCAGATGTGCCTAAACAGTGGAAACCCCCCATAAGTGACCCCATTTTGGAAACTAGACCCCCTAAGGAGCTTATCTAGATCTTTGGTGAGCACTTTGAACCCCCAAGTGCTTCACACAAGTTTATAATGCCCGAGCATGAAAATAAAAAATCCTATTTTTTTCCCACAAAAAATATCTTTTAGTTACTAATTTTTTATTTTCCCAAGGGTAACAGGAGAAATTGGACCACAAAAGTTGATGTCCAATTTGTCCTGAGTACGCTGATACCCCATATGTGGGGGGGAACCACTGTTTGGGCGCACAGCAGAGCTCGGAATGGAAGGAGCACCATTTGACTTTTTCCAAACAAAATTGGCTGGAATTGAGATTGGACACCATGTTGCATTTGGAAAGCCCCTGATGTGCCTAAACAGTGGAAACCCCCCACAAGTGACCCCATTTGGGAAACTAGACCCCCTAAGGAACTTATCTAGATCTTTGGTGAGCAATTTAAACCCCCAAAGTGCTTCACACAAGTTTATAACGTAGAGCCGTAAAATTAAAAAATCATATTTTTTCCACAAAAATGATATTTTCACCCCAATTTTTATTTTCCCAAGGGTAACAAGACTCCAAAAGTTATTGTGCAATTTGTCCTGAGTACGCTGATACCCCATATGTGGGGGTAAACCACTGTTTAGGTGCATGGCAGAGTTTGGAAGGGAAGGATCGCCGTTCGACTTTTTCAACACAGAATTGGCTGGATGCCATGTTGTGTTTGGAGAGCTCCTGATCTGCCTAAACAGTGGAAACCCCCAACAAATGACACAATTTTGGAAACTAGACCCCTCCAGGAACTTATCTAGATGTGTGGTGAGCACTTTGAACTACGAAGTGCTTCACAGAAGTTTATAACGTACAGCTGTAAAATAAAAATCTTTTTTTTTTTTTACAAAAATTAATTTTTTTCTTCCCCAATATTTTATTTTCACAAGGGTAACAGGAGAAATTGGACCCCAAAAGTTGTTGTCCAATTTGTCCTGAGTACGCTGATACCAAATATGTGGGAGAAAACTACTGTATGGGCTCACATCGGGCTCGGTAGGGAAGTAGTGACGTTTTGTATTGCAGACTTTGATGGAATGGTCTGGGGGTGTCATGTCGCATTTGGAGAGCCCCTGATGCGCCTAAACAGTGGAAGCTCCCCACAAGTGACCCCATTTTGGAAAATAGACGCCACAAGGAACTTATCTAGATGTGTGGTGAGCACTTTCAACCCCGAAGTGCTTCACAGAAGTTTATAACGTACAGCCGTAAAAATAAAAAATCATTTTCTTTTTTAAAAAAATGATATTTTTGCCCCCAGTTTTTTATTTTCCCAAGGGTAACAGAAGAAATAGGACAGACTGCACAATAACTCTTGGGGTCCAGAGTACACTGATACCGCATATGTGGGGGTAAACTACTGTTTGGGCGCATGGCAGAGCTCAGAAGTGAAGGAGCACCGTTTGACTTTTTCAATGCAGAATTGGCTGGAATTGAGATCAGACGCCATGTCACATTTGGAGAGCCCCTGATGTGCC
The DNA here is from genome assembly GCA_033576555.1 of Oophaga sylvatica. Classification (NCBI taxonomy): domain Eukaryota; kingdom Metazoa; phylum Chordata; class Amphibia; order Anura; family Dendrobatidae; genus Oophaga; species Oophaga sylvatica. Next base: position 755,658,326 of record JARQOD010000001.1, on the reverse strand, counting down.
TAAACAGCAGAAACCCCCTAATTCTAACTCCAATCCTAACCCCAACACACCCCTAACCCTAGTCCCAACCCTAACCACAAACCTAACCCTAACACACCCCTAACCCTAATCCCAACCCTAACCCTAATCCTAACTTTAGCGCCAACCCTAACCCTAACTTTAGCCGCAACCCTAACCCTAATGGGAAAATGGAAATAAATACTTTTTTTTAATTTTATTATTTTTCCCTAACTAAGGGGGTGATAAAGGGGGGTTTGATTTACTATTTATAGTGGGTTTTTATGATTGGCAGCTGCCACGCTAAAAGACGCTTTTTATTGCAAAAAATCGTTTTTGCATCACCACATTTTGAGAGCTATAATTTTTGTATATTTTGGCCCACAGAGTCCTATGAGGTCTTATTTTTTGCGGGACGAGGTGACGTTTTTATTGGTATCATTTTTGAGCATGTGACCTTTTTTGATCGCTTTTTATTTCGATTTTTGGGAGGTTAGAATGAACAAAAATCAGCAATTCATGAATTTTTTTGGGGGGAGACGTTTATACCGTTCCGCGTGTGGTAAAATTGATAAAGCAGTTTTATTCTTCGTGTCAGTACGATTACGCCGATACCTCATTTATATCATTTTTTTATGTTTTGGCGCTTTTATAGAATAAAACCAATTTTATATAAAATATTATTATTTTTGCATCGCTTTATTCTGCGAGCTATAACTTTTTTATTTTTTCGCTGATGATGCTGTATTGCGGCTCGTTTTTTGCGGGACAAGATGACATTTTCAGCGGTACCATGTTTATTTATATCCGTCTTTTTGATCGCGTGTTATTCCACTTTTTGTTCGGTGGTATGATGATAAAGCATTGATTTTTTGCTTAGTTTTTTTTTTTTTAAGTGGTTCACTAAAGGGTTTAACTAGTGGAACAGTTTTATAGGGGGGGTCGTTACGGACGCGGCAATACCAAATATGTGTACTTTTATTGTTTTTTTTTTTATTTACAGGAAAAAATAAATTTATTGGGGAATATTTTTTTTTTTTATGATTTTTTTAAACAATTTTTATTTATTTTTTTTAAACTTTTTTATTTTGTCCCAGGGTGGGACATCACTGTATAGGGTCAGATCGCTGGTGTGACAGTGTGCACAGCACTGTGTCACACCAGCGATCGCTCTGGCATCGCTGCAGGCTTCTCAGTGCCTGCTCTCAGCAGGCACTGAGGAAACCGCCTCCCTGCAGGACCCGGATGGACCCCGGCGCCATCTTGGATCCGGGTCCTGCAGGGAGGAAGGACCCTCGGAACAGCGCGACACATCGCGCTGCTCTGAGGGTCTCAGGGAAGCGCGCAGGGAGCCCCCTCTCTGCGCGATCCTCCCCTGTGCCCCCGGAACACCGCGATCATGTTTGATCGCGGTGTGCCAGGGGTTAATGTGCCGGGAGCGGTCCATGACCGCTCCTGACACATAGTGCCGGGTGTCAGCTGTGATAATCAGCTGACACCCGGCCGCGATCGTCCGATCGCTGGGACGTACTATCCCGTCCATGGTCATACAGGCCCAGGTACCATGGACGGGATAGTACATCGGATGGCAGTAAGGGGTTAATATAGAAAAAGAAAATTAATCAAATAAAATAGAGACATAATATATGTGATTTTAAATAGTGAAAATAAGTATGTGAAATAGTAAACGTAATCCAGTTTGTTAATGTGAAATCAAAAAAGTGTAAGTAAAAGGGTGTAAGAGTATAGTAAGAGTATAAAAAGAGAAAATTGTATAAAAGTGAAAAATATGAATATGATTACAAAATATATTTTATGTGATTAGCTTTATTATAACAGAATTTGCATGCTATTTGAAATCATAAGCAGTAGGACGAAAAGTAGAGATGCTAGTCACAAGCTATTCTATACATAAGTAAAAGATGTAAAAATGAGATTAATATGGAGAAAAAACAAAAAAATAAATTGATAATTAAACAAATATAATCATGAGAATATGTAATATAATGAATAAGGGTATGGAAAACATTCTTTAACTAACATTATTGTAAGATCTGTTATTGTGAGATCAGAACTCTTGACCTCTAACTTGGAAAGTAGAGACTCTAGGAATGAGCCACAGCCTCTAATAAATAAAAGGAAACAAATATAAAAGTGAGACTGATGTGAATAAAACCAATTGAAAAAAAAGATATAACATATCAAACCTTTCCCTTTGCCTTTCAACCTGAGCCCAAAATATGAACAAATCTCATTGCTATACATCGTTCAGTATATCCATGAAGGCTACTGCATAAAGATAAGTGAACCCAAACTGTAAAGTTCAGGGTTCGTACTGAACGCCTAAAGTACGGAATTTCGAACAGGGACTTCCCCCAGAAGTCTGTTTTACTGTTCGGAGTTCAGATGCTGAGGCTGAGAGAGAGATTTTGTGGTAGGACTCTGCTTCCTTTGACAGACCCCTAGTTCTTATTTACGACCATTTTACAGCACCAAAGTTTGGGTCGCCATTGATTTCTATCGGTTTTGGGTTCAAGTTTGGGTAGAGTTCTGGTACCCAAACCGAACTGTGGACCTAAGTTCGGTTGAACCCGATGAACCCAAACATCCACAGGTTTGCTCATTCCTACTGCTGAATAACAGTCACAATAACAGCCAGTCAAAATGTTTTAGTGTGTAGTTGTGTATTTCAATTAAATATTTTTTGTTTATTTGTTTGATTCTTGCTATGGAGTAACTGTTTTGAGATATATTCTATTTTTAGTTATTTTTATTCAGAATATTTGTACCTGTGTATATTTTGAACAATTTTCATCACTCTTCTTAGCATCCAACTTTTTAAATTTTCTGTGCCTTTTTCATGAAGGTAAGTTTCATGCTCTGTATTTCTTTTTACTCTAAAAGAATATTTTTTACTGTATGTTTTTAAGTGGCCAATAAAGTTAATTAGTTGACAAATGAAGCAACCAGTGAAGTTGAATTAGTTGAATTAGTGGCTGTATCTTTTCTATTTTTCTAAATTTGTTCTGCTTTTAAATACAAAGAGATTCCTCAGAAACACATACTGTGTGTATATCGAGCACTTTCATTTCTTTAACTATGAAAGTCAGTATCAGACATATGCAAAACATAAAGGCACACTGTTACATACAGTCATGGTCAAAAGTGTTGGCACCCTTGAAATTGTTCCAGAAAATGCAGTATTTCTCACTTTCACCCCACTTTATTTCAAGCTTGTGATGCTCATTCAAACTCACCTGTGGCAAGTAACAAGGGTAGGCAATATGAAAATCACACCTTAAACCAGATAGAAAGTAATTTCAATAATTTCAAGGGTGTCAACACTTTCGGCCATGACTGTATATCTGTGGCATACATTTGGGTGTACAATTTATACAAGCATGCTAAACACAAGCCATTAAGGTGTTATGAACTTAGTCTGAGACCTCATTAGAAGTATGTATTCTATCTAATTTTTTCACGGATAGATTTACCCATTAAAATCTGTAGTACTTTTCACATGTCCGTGATTTTTCAAGGAACGTGTGTATGTCCAAAGCTTACGGAGACATGTCCATTTTTATCTGAAATCATTTGACTAGTGACAATACAAATCTATTGGTCCATGAAAAACACATACAGCATACAGATGGCATCCTTGTACCATCAATGTGCTGTCCATATTTAACATTACAAAGAATAGGGGACGGTTTGTAACTCATTTGTTTATCCATTTGTGAAAAATAGGGAAAGTGCAGGGCGAACTACTGTGTAGGGCTAGCTGTGGACTGCCTTTGTTAGGGCGGGAGCTTGGGGTATAGTCCTTTGATAGCCCCTTAGGGAATGAGAGGGATTGTCTTCCATTGACGCACCAGGGACCCTCTGAATACTACATGGTTCCTGTAAAGGCTCCCGCTCTTTCTACACATCAGTGGTGAGATTGTTCCTTATTATATTTTCTCACCTTATGTGTTTATTCTGTTATCATTTATCACATTATGTGTTATGTATGTGTTGTCTGGAGTTAGCCGTTGATTCTTTGGGTGTTATACTTTATTAATTCCCCCATGTGGTAGCACCTTGACATACGGTTGTCACTTTTCTATCATTTGTGGCAATTTTTCTATCCTGAGATAGTTGTCTGTCCTAGTATCCATTTTTTGGGCATATGTATTGCCCACTTATTTGACAGCTTTTTTATTGGGTGACACACTCTACATTTATTTTAACGCATATTATTAAAAGTTATATTTTATATATTCACTATTGCTTTTTCCTAAAGTAATTTGGTGAATTTTGTCTGGTATTTTCTCCAGCCGACACTGGAGTTTGCTTTTTTTTCAAAATTAATAGTAAACTAAAAATATCTATTTGTGCATACATGTAATTTCTGTTACTATTATTGTTGTTATTATTAAGAATAATGATCTTCATACAGTATTTCTTACCACTGATACTCCATGAGGTGAATCAGTTTGTTGTTGCAGACCTGAATTAAAAATTCTACAACCATTTATGCCTCTCTCATACATCTGTGTTTAAACACGTATGTGAAAAACTGTTAGGCTAAGTGCACACGTTCAGGAATGTTTGCAGAATATTCCTGAGCAAAAACGGATTTTTTTCACGGTAAAAATGCGCGTTTTTTACGCGGATTTTGCGCATTTTTACGCGTTTTTGTGCGCGGATTTGACGCGTTTTTACCGCGATTTTTCCCTGAACTTTCTAGGTCAATAATATAGCGGGAAAAACGCTAGAATTCCGCATAATTAATGAACATGTTGCTAGATTTTCCGTGATCCTTTTTTTTCGAGGAAAAAAACGCACCATGTGCACAAAAATTGCGGAATTCATTCTAAATGATAGGATGCTTAATACATGCGTTTTTGAGCGGTTTTTTTTCCCGCTAAAAAACGCGAAAAAAACGCAAATAATCCTGAACGTGTGCACTTAGCCTTACAGATGTTATCAGTGTTTTGGATCAGTGTGTCATCAGTGTATGGCATGTGTGTCCATTTTTACCATTAGTGTTTCATATTATTAAAAGTTATATTTTATATATTCACTATTGCTTTTTCCTTTACTATTGATTTTCCATAGTATAATTTACTTATATTTCTTTTCATATTGAAGAATAGTTTGATTTTACTGATACAAGCACATTTTTTTCTCAATCTATAAAAATATCATGCAAAATGCTGCAAGTTTTTAGAAATGTGACTAGCATGAAAATCAAATGTTTCTAGTAGAAGGGTGTCATATTGATCCTGGCAGCTCTCCAAGAGCATTATCCTCTCATAAAATTATCATGATCTTTTGGCAATGAGTTTGAGCAGCAGTTATTTCAAATTAATGTTATTAAGCTTAGTGCAGAACTGCCTGGAAAATGTATGTTTTGACTACAGAATACTGGTTTCCAGAGAGACAATGTACATCATACTCGCTATATACATCTAACATTTGATTTTTTTTTTTATTGAACTCGTTTACATATCCCTGTGCGGAGTATACTTTGGCAATTATTAAGAATTGCAGTATAATCTTAGATCTCAGCAAATATCCCAAAAAGGATTTATTTTTTTATTTTTTTTTAATTTGTGCTTCTAATGCCACATCATCATCATCATCATCATCACACTTTTTTTTGTCAGAAAGTATTATGGGAAATTAATGTTTAGCAAAACTATTTTATGATCAGATAACTGTTAGCAACCATTTTGTACTTTATAAACTTTTAGCATTTTTAGCAAAAATAGCTAAATCTGCAAAAGGATGGAAACAGATAGGGGAAGACTGTTGTGAATGGACTTGAAATGAGTTCTGAAGTTGAGCAGAGGCTCCCTCTGGTGGTTACAAGCGGTACTGGACTGTCCAGTGAAGATTGTGAGGAGTGGGAATCAGGTGTTACTGACTGGTCTTATATAAGGGAGTCGCCTTCCCATCAGGGTTGCCGGTGATCAATTGTTCTGGTCTCACTCCATGATTCCTGTTTCCCTTGTAGCCTGCTGTGTCGTGTCTGCATCTCCTGCTAACAGATAAGACATTTTCTTCTTTTTGTTTTTGTGCTTTATTTTTGCATTTTGTCCTGCACTTCTGTGGGGGCCTTCAGGGTCCCCTCCGGGGGCTTTTGCCCTCTCAGTTTGGTTCAGCCACTGATGTTTGTACTTTTGCTTTTTCCAGTTTCTTCAGTGGCTGCTGTTTTGATTTTGTTACACCAGAGAACTAATTTAGGTGGTAGAGGTCGTGTGATCTCAGGTGTTTTTGAAATTAGTAGAGTTGGTGCTTTGCAGGGTTTTTTGGGATTGCAGTAAGTACCCTTCCTATCCTTTTCTATTTAGTTAGTTTGGGCCCCAACGTTTGCTCATACTATTTTCTGTCTGTGTCAGTATTTCTTCTTGTCTAACAGCCATTACATGTTTGGGGGCTTTCTATGTTCTTTGGGGATCTGCTCCGGGACAGATAGCTTTCCTATTTCTATCTTTAGGTGTAGTTAGTTTCTCAGGCTGTACGAGGCGTCTAGGACCAACGTAGGAACGCTCCACGGCTGCCTCTAGTTGTGGTGGTTAGTAAGGGTACTGCAATCTCATAGATTCCAACTGCTCTGGTGTATTGCCTTTTTTACCTGCACTCCTCAGTTACCGAAACATAACAGTATCACCGGCCTAAAATTTAAAGTTGTATGCTACTCACAGAAGGGAAAAATATTGTGAAAGAAAAAACGGTTGTCAGAGTTGTCAGAGATATCTTTCTGTTTGTTGCATTTTTTTTTTTTTCCCTCTGTATCTCTGGGTGCTGGGAAGATTTTTTCTCTCAATGGAGTTTGCACAGTTGTCTGGCCTTGTGGATCAGCTTGCCACTGAGGTTCAGAGTATTGCTGCATATCTTGCTAGGTTGCCTGTTGTGGAACCTAGGATTCCCATGCCAGATTTGTTTTTGGGGGATCGAGCTAAGTTTCAGAATTTCAAAAATAATTGTAAATTGTTTTTTGCCTTAAAATCTAAGTCCTCAGGGAACGCAGCGCAGCAGGTTCAAATTGTCATCTCTCTCCTGCGCGGCGATCCTCAGGATTGGGCTTTTTCCCTGACACCTGGGGATCCTGTTTTGAGTGATGTTGATGCATTTTTTCAGGCTTTGAGGTTATTGTACGATGAGCCTAATGTCACTGATCAAGCTGAAAAAGCCTTGTTGGCATTAAATCAGGGGCTTGATGACGCTGAGTTATACTGTCAGAGATTCCGTAGGTGGGCAGTCCTGACCAAGTGGAATGACGACGCTTTGGCGGCCCTTTTTCGGAAGGGTCTGTCAGGTAATGTAAAGGATGTTATGGTGGGATTCCCTGTCCCCTCTGGTCTCAATGATTCTATGTCATTAGCGATTCAAGTTGACAGACGTTTGCGTGAGCGGAGAAGTATGCGTGGAATGGTGTTGCCTTGTGGACCTGCTTCTGAATCCATGCAGTGTGATGGAGTGGTGTCTGGGGCACAGCGTCATGAGTTTCGAAAGCGCAATGGGTTATGTTTCTACTGTGGTAATGCCTCTCATGCTATTTCAGTCTGCCCTAAGCGGGGAAGACGTTTTGCACGCTCAGTTGTCTTGGGTAGTGTTCAGACTAAGTTTTTATTAACTGTCACTCTGATATGCTCTCTGTCCTCGTTTTCTGCTCAGGCTTTCGTTGATTCTGGAGCAGCTATTAACCTGATGGATTATGATTTTGCTAAATGTTGTGGGTTTCCCTTGATACCCCTAAGAAGTCTATTCCCCTACTGGGGATCGATTCTACCCCTTTGGCTGAGAATAAACCTCAGTTCTCTACTCAGGTGATAATGAGGGTTGAACCTGATCATCAAGAGTGCTGCAAATTTTTGGTTCTGTATAATCTGCATGATATTATCGTACTGGGTTTCCCTTGGTTGCAGTCTCATAATCCTGTTTTGGATTGGAAAACTGTGTCTGTAACCAGTTGGGGCTGCCAATGTGTTAATACCAACACTCCTGTTTTTTCTGCCTCCCCCCAGGCTCAGGATGTTCCTGACTTTTTGATTGATTTTTCTGATGTGTTTAGCGAAAGTAAATCTGCATCCTTGCCTCCCCATAGGAGCTATGACTGCGCTATTGAATTAGTGCCTGGTAGTAAATTCCCTAAAGGTCGCCTTTTTAACTTGTCTGTACCTGAACATGACGCTATGCGGTCTTATATCAAGGAGTCATTGGAGAAGGGTCATATCAGACCATCCTCTTCACCCTTAGGTGCCGGTTTTTTCTTTGTGGCCAAAAAGGATGGTTCATTAAGGCCGTGTATTGATTATCGTCTTTTGAACAATATAACTGTGAAATATCAGTATCGTTACCCTTGATTTCTGACCTGTTTTCCAGGGTGAAAAATGCTACTTGGTTTACCAAGCTTGACCTCAGGGGGCATATAACCTTATTCGCATTAAGCACAGGGATGAATGGAAGACGGCATTTAATACCCCTGAGGGGCATTTTGAGTACCTTGTGATGCCCTTTGGGCTCACTAATGCTCCTTCTGTCTTCCAGTCCTTCATGAATGACATTTTCAGGGATTTTGTGGATAAATTTCTGATTGTTTATTTGGATGATATCTTGATTTTTTCCAATGACTGGGACTCTCATGTGAAACATGTTTGAACTGTATTCCAGATTTTGAGAGAGAATGCTCTGTATGTGAAGGGATCAAAGTGTCTTTTTGGCGTACAGAGGATCTCATTTTTGGGATTCATTTTGTCCCCATCTGTTATTGAAATGGACCCGGTCAAGGTTCAGGTCATCTGTGATTGGGTCCAACCTACTTCATTAAAGGCTCTTCAAAGATTTTTGGGTTTTGCCAATTTTTATCGTAAATTTATTGGTAATTTCTCGGTTATTGTTAAACCTTTAACTGATTTGACCAAAAAGGTTCTGATGTGGTGAATTGGCCTCCTGAGGCAGTCTCTGCATTTCAGGAACTTAAGCAGAGATTCACTTCTGCTCCTGTTCTACGGCAGCCTGATGTTTCTCTACCATTTCAGGTGGAGGTTGATGCCTCTGAAATTGGGGCAGGTGCCGTTTTGTCCCAAAGAGATCCAGAGACCTCTAAAAGTAACCCTTGTGCCTTTTTCTCTCGAAAATTTTCTCCTACGGAACGTAATTATGACGTGGGTAATCGGGAGTTATTGGCCATGAAGTGGGCTTTTGAAGAGTGGAGACATTGGCTGGAGGGAGCCAAACATCAGGTGGTGGTCCTTACGGACCATAAGAATCTGGTCTATCTGGAATCTGCCAAGCGACTCAATCCTAGACAGGCCAGGTGGGCCTTGTTTTTCACACGTTTTAATTTTGTGGTTTCATTTCTTCCTGGCACTAAGAATGTTAAGGCGGATGCCCTCTCGAGGAGTTTCCTGGCGGACTCTCCTGAGTTATCTGATCCTTCTGTTATTTTGAAAGAGGGTATAGTTCTTTCCACCATCTCGCCCAATTTGAGACTGGCTCTGGAGGGGTGTCAGGAGGATAAGCCCGAGCGCTGCCCTGTTGGGAAATTGTTTGTCCCGGACCAGTGGAAAAAGAGTGTGATGTCTGAGATTCATTGTTCCGTGCTGGCGGTCATCCCGGAATTTTTGGTACCAGAGACTTGGTTAGTCGGTCCTTTTGGTGGCCTACCTTGTCTCGTGATGTCAGGGAATTTGTGCAGTCCTGCGGGACTTGCTCTCGCTTCAAGCCTTGCTCTCGCTCTAGTGGTTTGTTGATGCCATTGCCTGTGCCCAAGAGACCATGGACCCATATCTCTATGGATTTCATTTCCGACCTCCCTGTTTCTCAGAGAATGACCGTCATCTGGGTGATTTGTGATAGGTTTTCCAAGATGATACATCTTGTGCCATTACCTAAGTTGCCTTCCTCCTCTGAATTGGTGCCTTTGTTCCTTCAGCACGTGGTTCGTTTACACGGCATTCCTGAGAACATTGTGTCTGACAGAGGAGTCCAGTTTGTTTCAAGATTTTGGAGGACCTTTTGTTCTAAACTTGGTGTTCAATTGTCTTTCTCCTCGGCGTTTCATCCTCAGACCAATGGTCAAACTGAGAGAGCAAACCAGACATTGGAGACTTATCTAAGATGCTTTGTGTCTGCTGATCAGGATGACTGGGTCTCTTTTTTGCCTTTGGCTGAGTTTGCTCTTAATAATAGGGCTAGCTCTGCCACTTTGATGTCTCCATTTTTCTGTAATTCTGGGTTTCACCCTCGATTTTCTTCAGGACAGACGGAGGCTTCTGTCTGTCCAGGTGTTGACTCTGTTGTGGAGCGTATGCAACAGATTTGGGACCAGGTAGTGGAGAGGTTGTCCCTCTCTCAGGAGAGGGCCCAGCGGTTTGCTAACCGGCATAGGACTGATGGTCCTCGGTTTAAAGTGGGGGACTTGGTCTGGTTGTCCTCAAAAATATTCCTATGAGAGTGGCATCTCCTAAATTTAAGCCTAGGTTCATTGGACCTTATAAGATCATGGAGATTCTTAATCCTGTTTCTTTTCGTTTGCTTCTTCCAGGGACATTTAAGATCCATAACGTGTTCCACAAGTCCTTGTTGAAGAGGTTTGTTGAGCCAGTGGTTCCTACTACTGTGCCTCCTGACCCTGTTTTGGTTGAGGGCAATCTGGAGTATGTGGTTGAGAAAATATTGAATTCTTGTTTTTCTAGACGGAAACTCCAGTATTTGGTTAAGTGGAGAGGTTATGGTCAGGAAGACAATTCTTGGGTTTGCTTCGGACATCCATGCTAGGAGATTCATCCGTGCGTATCATAGAACTCATCCTGACCGACCTGGTTGCTCAAGTTAGGGTTCGGTGACCCCTCCTCAAGGGGGGGGTACTGTTGTGAATGGACTTGAAATTAGTTCTGAGCAGAGGCTCCCTCTGGTGGTTACAAGCGGTACTGGACTGTCCAGTGAAGATTGTGAGGAGTGGGAATCAGGTGTTACTGACTGGTCTTATATAAGGGAGTCGCCTTCCCATCAGGGTTGCCGGTGATCAATTGTTCTGGTCTCACTCCATGATTCCTGTTTCCCTTGTAGCCTGCTGTGTTGTGTCTGCATCTCCTGCTAACAGATAAGACATTTTCTTCTTTTTGTTTTTGTGCTTTATTTTTGCATTTTGTCCTGCACTTCTGTGGGGGCCTTCAGTGTCCCCTCCGGGGGCTTTTGCCCTCTCAGTTTGGTTCAGCCACTGATGTTTGTACTTTTGCTTTTTCCAGTTTCTTCAGTGGCTGCTGTTTTGATTTTGTTACACCAGAGAACTAATTTAGGTGGTAGAGGTCGTGTGATCTCAGGTGTTTTTGAAATTAGTAGAGTTGGTGCTTTGCAGGGTTTTTTGGGATTGCAGTAAGTACCCTTCCTATCCTTTTCTATTTAGTTAGTTTGGGCCCCAACGTTTGCTCATACTATTTTCTGTCTGCGTCAGTATTTCTTCTTGTCTAACAGCCATTACATGTTTGGGGGCTTTCTATGTTCTTTGGGGATCTGCTCCGGGCAGATAGCTTTCCTATTTCTATCTTTAGGTGTAGTTAGTTTCTCAGGCTGTGACGAGGCGTCTAGGACCAACGTAGGAACGCTCCACGGCTGCCTCTAGTTGTGGTGGTTAGTCAGGGTACTGCAATCTCATAGATTCCAACTGCTCTGGTGTATTGCCTTTTTTACCTGCACTCCTCAGTTACCGAAACATAACAGAAGACAATTGTGAAACACAGTTCAGTGGATAAAATTAACCCTCTTACGACATGCACCGTATGTATACAGCTGTGGGAGCTGTGCACCCTCAAACTGTCGTATATATAAGGACTGATGATTGTGTGTGCTCACGCTGAGTGATGCCATGATCAATGCGTGTCAGCTCTATGTGAGAGCTGACACCCTGCAGCGACGCCCACCGACGGTGCTAGCATCGATCGTGGTGTTCAACCCATGTGATGCAGCTGTCAATAGTGAGAGCGACATTGCGAGGCATCACAGAGGGAGTGAGCGTCCTCTATGCTTCCATTAGCACAATGTAATGCGATCGCGTTGTGCCAATGGTCTCCATGATGACCCAGGGCAAAAGATGGCCAGGAGGTAACCCAGGTATGTTGACCTGTAAGCTCCTGCACAGAACAGGAAGAAAAAGTACACATTTGGTAGCGTCTTGTCCAGAACAATCCGACCTATAAAACTGTTAGACTACTTAACCCCTTCAGTGAACATCATTAAAACATTAATTAAAAATGAGCAAAAAACAATGCATTTTCATCATAATGCTGAACAAAGGGTGAAATAAAACTCAATAAAAAACCAAATGTAAATAAAAATGCTATCTCATAAAACGTCATCTTGTCCCGCAAAACAAAAGCTACATCATCAGCATAAAAATGAAAAAGCTATAGCTCTCACAGTAAAGCAATGCAAAAATATATATTTTTCAATAAAATGGTTTTTATTATAAAAAAAATGCCAACACATAAAAAAGCAATATAAATGTGGTATCGCTGTAATTGTACTGACTCGAAAAATAAAGCTGCTTTATCAATTTTAAAACACATGGAACGGCATTCATAAAAAAAACAATTCCTGAATTGATGTTTTTTATTCATTCTTCCTCCCAAAAATCGGAATAGAAAGCAATCAAAAAATGTCATGTACCCGAAAATGATAATAATAAAAACGTTATCTTGTCCTGCAAAAAATAAGCCATCCCATGACTCTGTCAGCTAAAATATTGAAAAATTTTAACTGTGTAAAAATGTGGTGCAAAAACTTGTTTTTGAAATAAAAAATGTAATTTCATGTGAAAGCAGCCAAACATAAAAAATCCAATATAAATCTAGTATCTCTGTCATCACACAGACCTGAAGAATAAAGTTATCTAATTAGTTATACCACACAAGGAATGGCATTAAAAAATAAAATCAATTCTTAACCTGCTGTCAATTTGTCCATTCTGCCTCCCAAAGATCGCAGTAAATGTTTACACAGTATGCTGATGTTTACCTCCAGGGAGAAATGTTTGTCACCCTATACACTTAAGGGTATGCCACACTAAACAATATCGCTAACGGGATCGCTAAAAAACGTCACTATTTAGCGATCCCGTTAGCGATATTGTTCAGTGCGGCAGCTTCCAGCGACGAGCTTCCTGCTGTGATCTCGCTCGTCGCTGGAATCGCTCCGGACCCTATTTTCTCGTCGGTGCTCCCGCTGGTAAGTATATATCGCTGAGTGTGGCACCTTTTCTTAGCGATTTAGCGGTACTTTTGTACCGCTAAAGTCGTTAAGAAGATCGCTAACGGCGATAGCGTCGTTAACTATATCGCTAAATGTGGCCGCACTTAGCGATATAGAAACAATCCCGCTAGCGATCTCATTAGTATGCAACGCTAACGAGATCGCTAGCGGGATTGTTTAGTGTGGCAGTACCTTTAGTGTATGGGCATTACAAGTATAGGAAACCTGGTCCTTTAAACTGGGACATTTTTCAGAGGCCATGCGCCACGTCTCTTCCGACATCACCACCAGATCACCAGGGTGAACGTGTTCCGTGATGCAACTGCCACGTTGCTGTTTTCAAGGGTGTTTATGATGACCATAACAAAAATGTTGACACAGTATTTTGATGTGTACCCCCCAGGGGGAAATGTTTGTCAGCTCATACACTAAGTGTATGGGCATTACAAGTATAGGAGACCCTCTCCTTAAAATTGGGTAGAGATTTATAGGGGGACATCCTCCACATCTCATCAGACACTACCACTTGATCACCAGGGTGAACATGTTCCATGATGCAACAGCCACGTTAGTGTTTTCAAGGGTGTTAATGATGCCTGTAGCAAAAATATTGTCACAGTATGTTGATGTGTACCCCCCAGTGGGAAATGTTTGTCAGACCATACATTTTGTGTATCGGCATTACAAATATAGGAGATCCGCTCCTTTCTAATGGTAACTTTTTTATGAGGTCCTCCTTTTTGTTTCTTCCAAGGGGGATCAGGGTATGTATAAATTTGGGGCATTCACTGCATAGCCAAACAGTATGAGAGAACCCAGTTCCTAATTATGGGAACTGTAGGGTTGGTCAGCAGCTTCAACAATGCAATTCTCCACTTTTGGGTCTTCATCCTCAACACTGCAATTCTACACTTTAGTTTCTTCAGCCTCAACACTGAAATGCTCCACTGCCGGGTCTTCAGCCTCAACACTGCAATTCTCCACTGCAGTTTCTTCAGCCTCAACACTGAAATTCTCCACTGCAGGTTTTCCAGACTCAACAATGACATTCTGTACTGACGAGTCTTCATCCTCAACACTGACATTCTCCAATGCAGGTTCTTCAGGCTCAATAAGCACAATAATGATGTTTCATTGTTATTTCTCTATTAACTTTACTATCTTTTCCCCACAGAGCCGCCTATATTGAATATTTGAATAAATGAATATACTCACTGGGCCCTCCTCCTACCTAACTTCTGGACCTCCTCCATTCATGTACCTACTCGACTGCTTTAATTTTCATATCGCTTTAAAATAAAAGTAATTAGATGAATATGTCCTCCTTTTTCCTTTAATGGCGTCTGAAACGCTAATTCCAGCTGCTGGAACGCAAACAAGGAAGCACATGTTCCATTTTCCTCTTTACCACGCCCTCCAAGTGAGGACTAACCCTTGGAACGCAATCTTTAGTTACCTGGACCGCAGAAGTGACGTCACATCCTGTGACGCACTTCCAGGCAGCGCTAGAGGGGTATTCCCGCCCCCAACACATAAAAAAGCAGCATTTCACATCGGGCACACACTGGAACAAGCGGTGGATGCCGCGTTCGGTGAGACCCGTATCTGACAAGCTCTGCACAGCAGTAAGCAACAGATTGAAGCACTCTCATAGCGGTCACTTTCTCTTCACAGCAAGCCTTTACTTTAGTTTATTGCTAATCCTATGTCTCCACAGCCGTTTAGACCAGTGTACAGGATTGTCCCTGCTTTACCCAGTTGATATAGTAAGCATCATTTGCGATTTTTCTTTTATTACCTATTTATCCTCACTTAAGTATTATAATATCTCATGACACTATACCTAACAGGTATTCATCCTATCTCTGACACATTGGGCGTCATCCAGCGAATACTGGATATATTTACTGCAAGGTATATATGGAGTGCCATACACTCATATCAGATAGACACCTAAAGTCTCACGTTATTTCACTGGCACATCTTAATCTTCTACAAACAGGCAATATCCTGATTACATAGATTTGCACCTGCACTGGTCTCTTCACTCCTTAAAGGTATGTTCTCTGCATTCCAGCAGGCTTGTTGGTTTCCTACATTTTTTTCAATATATTTTACCATTGGTTTGTGATTTTTTCTAATTACTCACTAAAAAAGAGTCAATACTTTATTAGTCCATAGATCATAAAAATACGCTCTGGACATAACTCTACCAGATTCCTACTCATCAAGCAGTCGGGTAGGCCCCCCTCTTTTACTTTTCTTTATTTTCTTATATGTTAATTTTATGTGTACATGTCGCAACTTTTGCCATTATGACATTGTATTATAACTATATTATTGGCCATGCTATGTACGGTCTATTTTTGCTCCTGAGACTTCTCTCACATTATGTGATTACAAGTATTTTCTTTATATTACCCATAACATAGTATATCGATTTCATCTTATTTTCATTGTCTGCAGTACTTTGATGAAGGTCCAGATGGGACCGAAACGTTGATTTTGACTGCAATAAATTTTCTTCTTTATTCATAAAGTTGAGTGCCAAGTTTTTCTTTACATAGTCACTGGGTTGGGTTCCTACTTGAGCACCTTCCACGGTAGTGCCACGCTATAATACTATATGTAGCAAAAATATTGTCACAGTATGTTGATGTGTACCCCCCAGTGGGAAATGTTTGTCAGACCATACATTTTGTGTATCGGCATTACAAGTATAGGAGATCCGCTCCTTTCTAATGGTAACTTTTTTATGAGGTCCTCCTTTTTGTTTCTTCCAAGGGGGATCAGGGTACGTATAAATTTGGGGCATTCACTGCATAGCCAAACAGTATGAGAGAACCCAGTTCCTAATTATGGGAACTGTAGGGGTTGGTCAGCAGCTTCAACAATGCAATTCTCCACTTTTGGGTCTTCATCCTCAACACTGCAATTCTACACTTTAGTTTCTTCAGCCTCAACACTGAAATGCTCCACTGCCGGGTCTTCAGCCTCAACACTGCAATTCTCCACTGCAGTTTCTTCAGCCTCAACACTGAAATTCTCCACTGCAGGTTTTCCAGACTCAACAATGACATTCTGTACTGACGAGTCTTCATCCTCAACACTGACATTCTCCAATGCAGGTTCTTCAGGCTCAATAAGCACAATAATGATGTTTCATTGTTATTTCTCTATTAACTTTACTATCTTTTCCCCACAGAGCCGCCTATATTGAATATTTGAATAAATGAATATACTCACTGGGCCCTCCTCCTACCTAACTTCTGGACCTCCTCCATTCATGTACCTACTCGACTGCTTTAATTTTCATATCGCTTTAAAATAAAAGTAATTAGATGAATATGTCCTCCTTTTTCCTTTAATGGCGTCTGAAACGCTAATTCCAGCTGCTGGAACGCAAACAAGGAAGCACATGTTCCATTTTCCTCTTTACCACGCCCTCCAAGCGAGGACTAACCCTTGGAACGCAATCTTTAGTTACCTGGACCGCAGAAGTGACGTCACATCCTGTGACGCACTTCCAGGCAGCGCTAGAGGGGTATTCCGCCCCCAACACATAAAAAAGCAGCATTTCACATCGGGCACACACTGGAACAAGCGGTGGATGCCGCGTTCGGTGAGACCCGTATCTGACAAGCTCTGCACAGCAGTAAGCAACAGATTGAAGCACTCTCATAGCGGTCACTTTCTCTTCACAGCAAGCCTTTACTTTAGTTTATTGCTAATCCTATGTCTCCACAGCCGTTTAGACCAGTGTACAGGATTGTCCCTGCTTTACCCAGTTGATATAGTAAGCATCATTTGCGATTTTTCTTTTATTACCTATTTATCCTCACTTAAGTATTATAATATCTCATGATACTATACCTAACAGGTATTCATCCTATCTCTGACACATTGGGCGTCATCCAGCGAATACTGGATATATTTACTGCAAGGTATATATGGAGTGCCATACACTCATATCAGATAGACACCTAAAGTCTCAAGTTATTTCACTGGCACATCTTAATCTTCTACAAACAGGCAATATCCTGATTACATAGATTTGCACCTGCACTGGTCTCTTCACTCCTTAAAGGTATGTTCTCTGCATTCCAGCAGGCTTGTTGGTTTCCTACATTTTTTTCAATATATTTTACCATTGGTTTGTGATTTTTTCTAATTACTCACTAAAAAAGAAGTCAATACCTTATTAGTCCATAGATCATAAAAATACGCTCTGGACATAACTCTACCAGATTCCTACTCATCAAGCAGTCGGGTAGGCCCCCCTCTTTTACTTTTCTTTATTTTCTTA
This sequence comes from Oophaga sylvatica, assembly GCA_033576555.1. Taxonomy (NCBI): domain Eukaryota; kingdom Metazoa; phylum Chordata; class Amphibia; order Anura; family Dendrobatidae; genus Oophaga; species Oophaga sylvatica. The sequence continues at coordinate 755,640,784 of JARQOD010000001.1, read as the reverse complement.
TATGTTAATTTTATGTGTACATGTCGCAACTTTTGCCATTATGACATTGTATTATAACTATATTATTGGCCATGCTATGTACGGTCTATTTTTGCTCCTGAGACTTCTCTCACATTATGTGATTACAAGTATTTTCTTTATATTACCCATAACATAGTATATCGATTTCATCTTATTTTCATTGTCTGCAGTACTTTGATGAAGGTCCAGATGGGACCGAAACGTTGATTTTGACTGCAATAAATTTTCTTCTTTATTCATAAAGTTGAGTGCCAAGTTTTTCTTTACATAGTCACTGGGTTGGGTTCCTACTTGAGCACCTTCCACGGTAGTGCCACGCTATAATACTATATGTAGCAAAAATATTGTCACAGTATGTTGATGTGTACCCCCCAGTGGGAAATGTTTGTCAGACCATACATTTTGTGTATCGGCATTACAAGTATAGGAGATCCGCTCCTTTCTAATGGTAACTTTTTTATGAGGTCCTCCTTTTTGTTTCTTCCAAGGGGGATCAGGGTACGTATAAATTTGGGGCATTCACTGCATAGCCAAACAGTATGAGAGAACCCAGTTCCTAATTATGGGAACTGTAGGGGTTGGTCAGCAGCTTCAACAATGCAATTCTCCACTTTTGGGTCTTCATCCTCAACACTGCAATTCTACACTTTAGTTTCTTCAGCCTCAACACTGAAATGCTCCACTGCCGGGTCTTCAGCCTCAACACTGCAATTCTCCACTGCAGTTTCTTCAGCCTCAACACTGAAATTCTCCACTGCAGGTTTTCCAGACTCAACAATGACATTCTGTACTGACGAGTCTTCATCCTCAACACTGACATTCTCCAATGCAGGTTCTTCAGGCTCAATAATTCACTGCGTAGCCAAACAGTATGGGAGTTCCAAATTACTAGGAACAATGCTTTCAGGTGTCCATCAAGTACGTTGGTTAAAAGGGTTATTGGGGTGTGTGTGATTTTGGGGCAGGGAAGGCCTTGCATTCGATGCATAGGCAAACAGTATGGCAGTACCAAAAAAAGAATAATGAGAACTTTGCTTTCATGTGGCCATCCAGTACGTTGGTTCAAAGGGATATTAGGGTGTGTGTAACGTTGGGGCAAGGCTGGCTTTGCATTCAATACATAGGCAAACAGTATGGCAGTACCAAATAAAGATTTATGGGAACTTTGATTAAATGTGGCCTTAAAGTACGCTGGTTCAAAGGGGTATTAGAATGCGTTTAACTTTGGGGCAGGGTAGGCCTTGCATTCAATGCATAGGCAAACAGTGTGGCAGTACCAAATAAAGATTGATGGGAGCTTTGGTTTAATGTGGCCATCCAGTACGTTGGTTCAAAAGGTTATTGGGGTGCGTGTAACATTGAGGCAGGGCAGGCTTTGCATTCAATGCATACGCAAACAGTATGGCAGTACCAAATAAAGATTAATGGGAACTTTGCTTTAACGTGACCATCCAGTACGTTGCTTTAAAGGGGTATTGGGGTGTGTGTAATTTTTGGGCAGGGCAGGCCTTGCATTCAATGCATAGGCAAACAGTATGGCAGTACCAAATAAAGATTAATTTGAACTTTGGTTTAATGTGGCCATCCAGTACGTTAGTTCAAAGGATTATTCGGGTGCGTGTAACGTTGGGGCATGGCAGGCTTTGCATTCAATGCACAGGCAAACAGTATGGTAGTACCAAATAAAGATTAATGGGAACTTGGTTTAATGTGGCCATCCAGTACTTTTGTTTAAAGGGTTATTGGCATGCTTGTAACGTTGGGGCAGGGCAGGCCTTGCAATCGATGCATAGGCAAACAGGATGGCAGTACCAAATGAAATATAATGGGAACTTTGGTTTCATGTAGCCATACAGGACATTGGTTTAAAGGGTTATTGGGGTGTGTGTAATTTTGTGGCAAGGCAGTCCTTGAATTCAATGCATAGACAAACAATATAATAGTACCAAATGAAAAATAATGGGAACTTTGGTTTCATGTGGCCTTCCAGGACATCTGTTCCAAGTGTTATTGGGGTGTGTGTAAATTTGTGGTAAGGCGGGCCTTGCATTCAATGCTTAGGCAAACAGTGTGGCAGTACCAAATAAATAATAATGGGAACTTTGGTTTCATGTGGCCATCCATGAAGTCTGTTTTTTGGGTTATTGGGGTGCATCCAAATTTGGAGCAGGCCTTGCATTTACTTCATGGACAAACTTTACGGAATTACAAGATTCATAATAATGGGAACTTTGGTTTCATGTGGCCATCCAAGACATCTGTTCCTAGTGTTATTGGGGATGCGTGCAACTTTGTGGCAAGGCTTCATTGCATAGGCAGTGTGGGAGTCCCAAATTTCTAATAATGGGAACAATTTTTTTCATGTGGCCATCCACTACGTCACTTCAAAGGGTTATTGAGGGTTATTGAGGTGCGTGTAACGTTGGGGCAGGGTAGGCCTTGCATTTGATGCATAGGCAAACAATATGGCAGTACCAAATGAAAAATAATGGGAACTTTGGTTTCATGTAGCCATCCAGGACGTCGGTTGAAAGGGTTGTTGGTGTGCGTGTAATGTTGGGTCAGGGCAGGCCTTGCATGAAATGCATAGGCAAACTATATGGCAATACCAAATAAAGATTAATGGGAATTTTAGTGTATTGTGTCAATCCAGTACGTTGGTTCAAAGGGTTATTGGGGTGCATTTAATGTTGGGGCAGGGCAGACCTTGCATTCAATGCATAGGCAAACAGTATGGCAGTACAAAATAAAGATTACTGGGAAGTTTGGTTAATGTGGTCATCCAGTACGTTAGTTCAAAGGGTTATTGGGTTCGTGTAATGCTGGGGCAGGGCATGCCTTGCATTCAATGCATAGGCAAACAGTATGGCAGTACCAAATAAAGATTAATGGTAGCTTTGGTTTAATGTGGCCATCCAATCCATTGGTTCAAAGGGTTACTGGGGTCTGTGTAACGTTGGGGCAAGGCAGGCCTTGCATTCAATGCATAGGCAAACACTATGGGAGACTCTCTTTCTTATACTGGGAACATTTTTTCATGAAGCCCTCCTGTATGTCTCGTCAAAGGGGTTTAGGGGTGCGTCCTAATTGTTGACAGTCCAGCCACTCACTGCATAGGCAATAACAGTATAGGAGACCCACTGTTTAATAATCGGAACAACAAAGCATAGCCAGCTGATGGTCCTTTAAGAATATTAATGCCACCTGATGCCCCTATAAAAATAGGCTTTGTGGCTTTAATAGTCCCTCCTTCATAAATGAAACAGGATGTGTCTGATGATGTGTTACACACCACATGGCCAGCTAAGGTTGTTAAATGTTAAAATTACATTTCCCTGTGAATGCATTTGCATTGGTTGACAGCAATGCTAAAATTGAAACATGTGATCATTGCGCAAGTGGTGGTGGTTCTTTTTTTGGGTTATCTATTTTGCCTTACATAAAAATCATTACCATGGAAAGGATGATCCTTAACATATTTCCCAGGAAAATCCATTTTGGATTTGTTTTGTATGTTTAAGTGTGCACCTGTAATAGTGGCATAACACTCAGACAACATTGTTTACAGCAGTGACCTAGGAGTCAGAAATGCTTCCAGTGGTCTTCCTCATCATGTTCCCATGTCATCTGTGCACTGTTCCCATAGATTTCCATCATTTTGATACCCTAAAAAGACCTCCTGGGGGGGTCGCAGCAAAAAAGCTTGGGTTTCCCATAGACTTACATTGGGCTCATTGCTCGAGTTCCAATTTGTTTGACCCGAGCAATGAGCACCTGAACATTTTAGTGCTCGCTCATCACTAGTAGATACCTAAAATGTGTAGATTATATCATTTAATCAACTCCATTATCAACTCCACAGTCCTTGCATGGTAAAAATGGAAACATAATTTTCCAGGTCAGGATGAATATCTTCATTGCAAACTTGCATGGATTTTGTTTAAGTGCTTAAAAAAAATTCAGAAGTTTGGAAAAAAAAATGTATTTCTGTAACCATTTTCTGAACCCTGTAAGTTTTTATTTTTTTTGTAGCTAAAGCTGTGCAAGGACTTGTTTTTTTTGTGACCTAACCTGATGGTTTTATTGATATCATTTTTTTAAATTATTTTTTACATTACACATTAGTAAACAGTTGGTCACACTTGTCAGCATTATGCTTGACAAGTGTGACCAACCTGTCTATCACTTTTCCAAGCGATGCTTCAAATGACTTGGAAAAGAGCGAGCATTCTGCAAGCTAAAAACGCTTGCAAAATGCTTGTGTTTTGTGGGAAAATGCATACTAATTATGTATGCATTTTACCCACAATGGGGAGTTGCGCAAATGCTCTGCACATAGCCTTAGAGGTGATACCAAAACTTTCTCATGCTCGTTGTGACATCAGTGAGGTGAAAGGATTTCACTGCGAGGCACTAAGCTGAGCAAGCATGTGCAGCTCTGTACATCACGGGACACATGGATTATTATCTTCTTGGTAGACAAGTGAGGAATATGGTTGTTTATTATTTTAATTCTTAATTTCTTTTACAGGAGACATTGGCTTCAGTGGAATGGGTGTTGTGGTGAGTATAGCCGCTTTGGTTTAAGTTAGATTCATTAAAGGAGTCTGTGTTATTATTTCAATTAAAGGACTTTATTCTCGGTGTGTTTTTTTATACAATATCACTATGAGGTTAGTAATAGGGGCATCTTATAGATGCCTCTCCACTACTAACCTCTGGTCTTAATGTCACCTGACAATACAAAGGTGTTATCAACCCCAATACTATCACTCAACTTGCTACCACACTAGGGCAAGTGGGAAAAGCGAGAATAAGTGCCAGAATTGGTGCATCTCTTGGATGCACCTTTTCTGAGGTGGCTGAGAGCTAATGTTTTTAATCTGAGGGAGCCAATATCCAAGTCCCCTTTCTAGGCTATTAATATCAGCCCGCAGCTGTCTGCCTAGACATTGCTGGTTATTAATTCTAGGGGGACCCTACATCTTTTTTTGGGTGGGTCTCCCATTTTAATAGCTAGGAAATACTAAGTATACAGCTGTGAGCTGATAATAATAACCTTTGCAGGCTATAAACATCTGCCCCTACTTGTTAGCTTTCCTTCTGCTAAAATGTTGAGGATCCCATGAAATTTTCTTCAGATATTTATTTGTTAATTAATTAAATACAAGTACAGTAAGCTACACAAGCACTGTACTAATTATGTATATATACACCATGTTCCAAATTACTATGCAAATTGGTTTTAAGTGTCATTGCATTATTTTTTTGTAAATGAAACCCATTGATGGTATTGTGTCTCAAGTTCTTTGGATCACTGAAATCAATCTGAGATACATGTGATAATTAGTTTGCCAAGTGAGCCCAATAAAAGGAAAACTGGATGTTCCACACTGTTAAGCAGGCCAGAGTTTTCAAGTAACTTGGGAAAGAAAAAGGATCTCTCTGCTGCTGAAAAGCATCAAATAATTCAATGCCTTGGTCAAGGGATGAAAAGATTAGATATTTCCCGAAAACTTAAGCATGATCATCGTACTGTTAAGAGATTTGTGGCTGATTCTGAGCACAGACATGTTCGTGCCTGATAAAGGCAGAATGAGGAAGGTTTCTGCCAGGCAAGTTCATCGGAAGAGAGCAGCTGCTAAAAAGCCATTACAAACCAGCAAACAAATATTTGAAGATGCTGGTGCCTTTGGGAGTTCCTCGAACCTCAAGGTGTAGGATCCTTCAAAGCTTGCTGTGGTGCATAAACCTACTATTTGGCCACCTCTAAACAGTGCTAACAAGCAGAAACGATTACAGTGGACCCAGACATACATGAAGACTAATTTTCAAACAGTCTTGTTTACTGATGAGTGTCGAGCAAGCCTGGATGGTCCAGATGGATGGAGTAGTGGATGGTTGATGGATGGCCACCATGTCCCAACAAGACTGCGACTCAGCAAGAAGGTGGAGGAGTCATATTTTGGGCCGGAATCATGGGGAAACAGCTGGTAGGGCCCTTTAACGTTCTTAAAGGTGTGAAAATGACCTCTGCAAAGTATATAGAGTTTCTGACTGACAACTTTCTTCCATGGTATGAAAAGCAGAAACGTGCCTTCAGGAGCAAAATCATCTTCATGCATGCATGACTATGCACCATCTCATGCTGCAAAAAAAATACCTCTGAGTCATTGGCTGCTATGGGCATAAAAGGAGATAAACTCATGGTGTGGCCACCATCTTCCCCTGACCTCAACCCTATAGAGAACCTTTGGAGTATCATCAAGCAAAAGATCTATGAGGGTGGGAGGCAGTTCACATCAAAACATTAGCTCTGGGAGGCTATTCTGACTTCATGCAAAGAAATACAAGCAGAAACTCTCCAAAAACTCGCAAGTTCAATGGATCCAAGAATTGTGAAGGTGATATCAAAGAAGGGTTCCTATGTTAACATGTAACTTGGCCTGTTAGGATGTTTTGGAGTTAAATAGCTTTTTTGTTCAGTGAATGTGACCTCCTAATGCTGCAAATTCCACAAATGAGCATTTTCAGTTCTTTAAAACATATCAAATGTTTAGAAATTCTACTGTGCCTAATAATTTGGAACAGTGCATTTTGAGTATTTATTCATTTTGGAGATTATACTGTTATCATTGGGAGGTTTCTTCAATAAAATTTGATGTATACTCTAACGGGTGATGACTTTTATTAGACTGACTGTCATTTGCGCCGACCACTTAGGAAAATCAGAGAAAAATATAATTTGCATAATAATTTGGAACATGGTGTATATATATATATACAGCTCTGGCAAAAATTAAGAGACCACCACATCAAACCATGTTATGGGCAGTGCATTCTCCAGACATGAACCCCATTGAAAACCTTTGGAATGTAATCAAGAAGATGATAAATAGTCACAAGCCATCAAACAAAGAAGAACTGCTTAAATTTTTGCACCCGAAGCAATGTGAAAGACTGATGGAAAGTATGCCAAGACTGATGAAAGCTGTTTTTAAAAATCATGGTTATTCCACAAAATATTGATTTCAGAACTCTTCCTAAGTTAAAACATTAGTATTGTTGTTTCTAAATGATTATGAACTTGTATTCTTTGCATTATTTGAGGTCTGAAACAACTGTTTTTTTTTAATTTTGACCATTTTTTTGTCAGAAAAAAAATACATGTATTGCTTGGAAATAGACTAGAGTAAAAAATGATAACTTACTTCAATTTTAAATGTCATAATACATATTTTTAACAAAATCATGTCCATAGGCCTCTTTTTTTGCTCGTTTCCTCTTCAGCCCATTTTCACATATAGCCTCCTTTTTTTCCCACAGGCATGCTTTGTGATTAAAACAGTAGTTCCTATGAACCCGTACACTATGATTAAGACATGGTAGTCTACGTTCTCCTTTTAACATGGGGAGAGAGATGCCTGGGCTCCTAGAAGCATATGTCCGTCACTCAAATAACTTACTGCGCAAGGACAACCGGACCGCTCTCATACACACGTGACCTCGATGACGTGGTAAGATCACGTGACACGTCTTCCGGGACTTAACCCGGAAGCGCACACCCAAAGCGACGGCGGCTATTTCTACATATCCTCCGGCATCCAGGTAACTTCACCCGGGGACTTGTTCACTTGTCTGTTGACACATTGTAACATGGGCATACCTAATAATCTCTTTAATAATGTATTTAGCGCATACCCATAGCGACGATTGTTGCATGCCCCAGACGCACTATTACTGCACATATTGAACCACAGCAACCAGGTGACATCTATGTGAGTTTACACAGTGTTATGCCTCCTCTTTTTTGGTATACCTTAAGCACAGCGGGTTTAAAATACTACGCTAATATAAATTAACATGGGTATTATCAGGCTCTTGAAATGCCTTCAGAGAAATGTCAAATAAAATTTTTAACTTTATATTGTGTCATTACCAGCATATAATACTCCTTTTTTTCCACTTGACAGTACTAGAAGTCCCTAACCTATATATGATTTCCGTTTCTCAGGCACCTATAACTTAGCATCTCTGAAGCACCAGTCTGTGAGGTGAATTAAAAATCCATTCAACCATATTACTGAACAAAGTGCCAAACGACTTCCTTCCCTAGTCACCTCTACCATGGAGCACATATATCCTTTATAATTGACGTTATCATCACTATACACGCTTTTCAGCTCTATTTCAATATTTTCTTACTGCTTGAGCAGTTGATATACTAATGCAAAATTTTATTCATTATATTTTGCACTTTTTCAAAGCTAGATTGTCTCTCCTTGAGATATGATTTCCGTGGCGATTGTCATACTTGAGATCCCCTTTTTTGAGATGCTATACCAATGAAAGAATTTTTTGAACTTTTATCTTTGCATTGTCTGACATGTAACTTTGCTCTTGTTTCTTCTATATATGGTTGTATGTATTCTTCATTCAGGATAAAAGACTGTTCTGATGTAGGTGTTAGGTTCCAGTATTCTCCTACTGTACAGGGAGGATCCTGGGCCTTGTCTCCCTCTGCGGTCTTCCATTCTTCTTTGACCACAGTGGAGCCAGCTCAGCAGAGACATTGGTCTCAGTGTCTTGCTCAGACTCATGCTGTTTGTCTGTTTACTGCTGGCTCTCCAGTTACAGCTATAGTAACTAATAATAGGCAACAGCAAACAGACGTTCCTGGGTCTAAGTCCAGATATCAATCCACTGAGCATGCTAGTGAGGCGACCTCTCATTGGTGGTCGGTCATCAGCTCCTCAGATGATGTGGCAGTTCCTGATTGATCCATGAGGAAGGTCCTGTCAGACTGGACTTGAACGTTTAAAAGGTCCTCTGGTGCGCACGTTGATGCGCTATGATAACATATGTTTTGTGTGTTGATGGAAGCGTTACCACCCTGTGTGCATATCCTGCTACTAGCAGTTGTGTGTGTGCCTTGACAGGCAGTGTAGGGTGGGAACTCCCGTTTGAGCCTAGCACCTGCACCGGGCGACAGCGTCGCATGTGCGTGTTTCACAAACCGTGTGACAGAGCAGGCTCAATCACCAGCATAGTGGGTGGTGAGTCATAGGGACCCCAACTAGCATCTTTTCTTATATGCTCCTGTGAAGTCTATCAGGGCATAACTCTTTGTGTGCTGTTACAGAGGAAGGTACTTTGCACTCTGTTCACACTGAGTGACGTTTAACTCAGTGTGATTACGGTGCTTGCTCGCAGCTTCACTCCGTCATTGTTTCCTAGCTGTGGTTCCTCCATCACCGCACGGTGGACCCCGGGTTGCAATCGCACCTTCTCATAATTTATATTTGGTGCGATAAGCGAACCCTAACAGAAGGTCCTGCTTTGGATCGAAAACGTTCAAATAACAATTCATTGTCTGGATGCAAAATAAATGGAACTTTCCTTCTTTACCTTTTGAGTGCCAAGTTTTTTTAGATTATTGATATAACTGGCTGGATACCCTACTTGAGCACCTATAATGGTATCACATGAGGCCGTGTTTGTTATAATGATTTCATAAAGCACAATGTTCACAATTAAATCCCTTGGATAAGTAAAACTGTTAAAAGGTTTCACACAAGAGAGAACATATGTCGACTTATAAAGTAGGACTGTTGCCACAAACCAAATCATTTGGTTCTCTACAAGAAGTAACTCGTTTGCTATTTTACCACTTTTTAGTTTGTTTTCAAACTGTAAATGTCCCGCGTGTTGTATTTACCACTGAAATTTTAGATGTCACTTTATATTTATTTTGTTGTTTCCTCTTTCTCAACCTATATAACACAGTAATGTCCTGCAGAAGGGTTATGTAATGCAATGCAGGGGATTCAGTGTGGTTTAGATCCCACAGAACAAGCAGTGAGGGGAAAAAATAGACATGCAGACATTGGCTGTGCGGGAATGATGCTTGCTTTTCCAGGCTCTGCTGAAATGTTTATTTATAACTCCCACTGTCTGGCAGAATTATTGCCAAGCAAAACACTTGAAGGATTTTCCAACTGGTTGGGAGCATTCCATTTTAAAAAAAAGTTTTCCTTTAGGGGGCATGATACTTGATATGAGTTAAGCTGTAAAATTAGTTTCAGAACAGTGGGTTATCTGAACTCAAGTTCACTTGTGAAAAAATTATAATTAACTATTTGGCTATGACTGTGTGTGGAAATAAACTGTGTCATTTGCTGTGCAATTTTCCTTGAATGTTTCTTGACATTATACACTCGTTACTAGGTAAAAGAAATGTAAATTTTCAATTAAATAATTTAAAGAAATCTTCATGTAATACAATTAACAAGGAGAAACACACACAACTACCCACTCAATATGTTTATCATTCATGTGGTATGAATTGAATTGTTAATATAGACTCTTTTTTTTTCTCACCATCTGAATTCCCAGCATGTGTTTCTCCATCCTTGTCCTCAAGTGCCTCCAACAGGTCATGCGTTCATCACATTGTGAGTATTGCATAGCTGAGACAATTATATTCAGATCATCAGGAGTTGCCACAGGTGCTGTTTCTGTAATATTCCAAAGCTGTGTTCACACATTGCTGTCTGTGGTGCAGTTTTTTTTACTTTATTTTTTTAACTTAGGAAGATGAATTGTTTTAGACAATGACAGACATAAAAGAGCCCCTGAGCAACAGCAATATATGGGTCCCTTGCAGTCCAATAGTTCTGCTATGATAGAAGCACCTTGCTGCTTTAGTTGTAGAAAAGGGGACCCTATCTCCTGGGTCCCTGTGTGCACAAGCTGCATCAACGATACGTCTGCCTCTGATTTTAGATATTACATAAGTTATATAGAAAGGTTCTTTACAGTTGCAGTATTACCAACTAAGCATATTTTTGTGCCATTTGTTTTACTGTAAATCTTTAATATTATTTAACATAATAAAGCATTTTTAATGGGAACAAAATATGTTTCTTGTTTAGAATAATTACTATTTTTTTTTATCAAACTAGGAGACTTTTCCATGCTATCACTTTATCTTTGATCAAATAAACTGAGACATCTTTATTAAGAGTATTATGAGAGTCAGTTTAAGTCTGGAGTCACACTACACGTATAAGAAATCGGCCCAATTTTGACGGCCGAGAATCGCACAAATGTTCTCCGTATGGTAATCCGTATGACATCCATATGCAATGCGATTTTAACACGAGCTTTTGCATACAGCAGTTCTCTTTATGTAAAAGCTCATGTTAAAATCTCATTGTAATATACAACTGTACACATTGTTTTAAAGCCAAATATTCTTCAAAACATATATATTTAAATATTATTTATTCTTATTGACTCCACTGTATTACTAAGCCGGGCTTGATGTCACCTTACAATACAAAGGTGACATCAACCCCCCCAACTATTACCCCATATGCCACCACTATAGGGCAGTGGGAAGAGAGAGGCTAAGTGCCGGAACTGGCACATCTTAGAGATACGCCTTTTCTGGGGTGGCTGGGGGCAGATGTTTTAGCAAGGGGGGCAATAACCATGGTCCCTTCCTAGGCTATTAATATCTGCCCCCAGTTGCTGGCTTTCCCTCTCTAGCTTGGAAAATTGCGCAGGAGCCCATGCCTGTTATGTGCGGTAGCTGAGGAGGACAGGAACAACAGCAGGGCAGCCAAACATCTGAGATGTTGGTAACTAATGGGTTGCAGAAACCTGAACTAACCACACAACTAGAGGTAGCCGTGGAGCGTTCCTACGTTGATCCTAGACGCCTCGTCACAGCCTGAGAGCTAGCTATACCTAAAGATAGAAACAGGAAAGCTAACTGCCCCGGAGTAGAGCCCTAAAGCAATAGGCAGCCCCCAAACATATAATGGCTGTTAGACAAGATGAAAACACAAACACAGGCAGAAAACAGATTGAGCAAATGCTGAGGCCACAAGCTGACTAAATAGGAAAGGACAGGAGAGATTACTTTCGCAACCCAGAAAACCCTACAAAAATCCAACAATTCTGATTACAAAAATATTGAGATCACACGATCTCGCCACCTGCTAAATCAGATCTCAGTGTGCACAAAACCAAGCTGCAGCCGCTGATAAAGCAAGAAAAAGCAAATGAAAAAACAACAGTGGCTACAGACAAACTGTGAGGAGCTCAGGCCCCAGGAGGGGACCTGGCTGTCCTCAAAAAATATGCAGAAAACAATGCAAATAGCAAGCACAAAAAGAAAAGCAGAAAATATCTTATCTGAAAGCAGCAGATGCAGGCAAGACACCAGCAAACTTCCAAATGAACCGGGAACCACAATAGAGACCAGAACAATTGATCACCGGCGACCATCATGGGAGGGAGCCTCCCTTATATCAGTCCAGTCCGTGATCCCAGATTGCCATTCCTCTCTGGAATGTTCAGTACTGTCTGTTACCACCAGAGGGAGCCTCTGCTCATTCACAAAACACGCCATTTTTTTCCCCAAAAGAATCTTTTATTAAATACATACATGTCCCCTAATTTACACACACAATATAATGGTATCGGTCATCTATATATCTAACTATTCTGCATGGATTTGCTGTATGTAAACCATGTCTCCTATCCTGTCGGCTCCGGCAGTGATTTTACAGAAGCCGACATATGAATTACCGGCCATTCTACTATCTATCTCTGTATGAAATATAAAAACATATATATATATATATGTGTCACTGACAATATATATATATATATATATATATATATGCACACACCTATTCTATGTGTATATATCTATTCTATCTATTCTATTCTAACCTGTCAGTGTGATTTTATTGTAGCCGCATATGAATTAAAGGCTTTTCAAAGTTTGAGCCTCTTCTCCCTAGATGCTGCATAGTAGTAAAGTATGAAAAAAGTCTAAACATGGTTCTGTGTAAGATCATAAAATAATATACAGATTGTATGCATTTTGAGCAGTTAACAAACTTTTAACCCACTTTGAGACAAGCCTGTTTTTGCTTGACCAGGCCAATTTTTACAATTCTAACCACTGTCACTTTATGAGGTAATAACTCTTGAATGCTTTAATGGATCCCGAGGATTCTGAGAATGTTTTCTTGTGACATATTGTACTTTATGATAGCGGTAACATTTCTTCAATATGACTTGTGTTGATTTGTGAAAAATAAAACAGAAATTTCACAATTTTTAAATTTTAATTTTTATACCCTTAAATGTCAGAGATATATCGCACAAAATAGTTAATAAATAACATTTCCCACATGTCTACTTTACATCAGCTCAATTTTGGAACCAAATTTTTTTCTGCTAAGAAGTTATAAGGGTTAAAAGTTGACCAGCAATTTTTAATTTTTGCAATAAATTTTACAAAACCATTTTTTAGGGACAACATCACATTTGAAGTCACTTTGAGTGGTCTAAATGGCAGAAATACCCAAAAGTGACACCATTGTAAAAACTGCACCCTTCAAGGTACTCAAAACCACATTAAAGAAGTTTATTAACCCTCTTGCTTTACAGGAATTTTTGGAATTTGGAAGGGAAAAATAAACATGTACATTTCTTTCTCAAAATTTTTCTTTTAGACCTATTTTTTTTTTTACTTTTGCAAGGGCATCAGGAGAAAATGGACCTTACATTTTGCTGTGCAATTTCTCCTAAGCATGCTGATACCCTATATCTGGGGGAAATCTACTGTTTGGGCACATGGCAGGGCTTGGAATGGCAGGAGCATCATTTGACTTTTGGAATGCAAAATTTGATGCAATAATTAGCAGATGCAAGGCTGCATTTGAAGAGCCACTGATGTGCCTAAACAATGGAATCCCCCACAAGTGACACCATTTTGGAAACTAGGCCCCTTATGGAACTTATCTTTATATGTATTGAGCAACTTAAACCCACAGGTTCTTCACAGTAGTTTATAGCGTAGAGCCATGGAAATTAAAAAAATCTAATTTTTCTCAAATAAATATTTTTTAGCTCCATATTTTGCATTTTCATAAGGATAACTGGAGAAATTACTCCATACAATTTGTTGTGCAATTTCTCCTGAGTTCACCGATACCCCATATGTGGTCGAAAACTACTTTTGAGGCACAGTGCCAAGCTCAGAAGGGAAGTAGCACCATATTACAGTGCAGATTTTGCTGCACTTGTTTGAATGTGCCATGTGTTAGAGGTCAAGATCCCGCCTCTGCACAGGGGGAATCTCGAGCCATTCCCGCTGCGGTCCCCCATCCGTCTCCGGCCGCAGTGGAATCTCCTCAGCAGAGACGTCGGTCCCAGCGTCTTGCTCAGCCTAGTACTGTGCAGAGGTTTACTGCTGCCTCTCCAGGTTCTGCTATTGTGGCCAGTACTGGTCAGCGGCGAGCAGACGTCTTTAGTGCTAAGTCCAGCGTTTCTCCTTCTGAGTATGCCCAGGGTAAGATTGCTCATTGGAGATCAGGGGTCACATGCTCAGGTACTGCAGCAGCTCCTATTGGTCCGCCAGGAAGATCCTGAAACTACATGTGTTCTGAACAGTTTCTCATTGGTCCTTTTCTGGCAGGCCCTGTAGTTGCTACTATAAAAGGGTTGTATGGCCATGTGGCCATGCGCTAGTGTTGTGAATGGGCTTGAGATGAGTTCTGAGCAGAGGCTCCCTCTGGTGGTTACAAGCGGTACTGGTCTGTCCAGTGAAGATTGTGAAGATTGTGAGGATTGGGAATCAGGTGTTACTGACTGGTCTTATATAAGGGAGTCACCTTCCCATCAGGGTTGCCGGTGATCAATTGTTCTGGTCTCTATCCTTGATTCCTGTTTCCCTTGTAGCCTGCTGTGTCGTGTCTGCATCTCCTGCTAACAGATAAGACATTTTCTTCTTTTTGTTTTTGTGTTTGATTTTTGCATTTTGTCCTGCACTTCTGTGGGGGCCTTCAGGGTCCCCTTCGGGGGCTTTTGCCCTCTCAGTTTTGTTCAGCCACTGATTTTTGTACTTTTGCTTTTTCCAGTTTTTTCAGTGGCTGCTGTTTTGATTTAGTTACACCAGAGAACTAATTTAGGTGGTAGAGGTCGTGTGATCTCAGGTGTTTTTGAAATTAGTAGAGTTGGTGCTTTTCAGGTTTTCTGGGATTGCAGTAAGTACCCTTCCTATCCTTTTCTATTTAGTTAGTTTGGGCCCCA
This sequence comes from Oophaga sylvatica, assembly GCA_033576555.1. Classification (NCBI taxonomy): domain Eukaryota; kingdom Metazoa; phylum Chordata; class Amphibia; order Anura; family Dendrobatidae; genus Oophaga; species Oophaga sylvatica. The sequence continues at coordinate 755,625,646 of JARQOD010000001.1, read as the reverse complement.
ACATTTGCTCATACTATTTTCTGTCTGTGTCAGTATTTCTTCTTGTCTAACCGCCATTACATGTTTGGGGGCTTTCTATTATCTTTGGGGTTCTGCTCCGGGGCAGATAGCTTTCCTATATCTATCTTTAGGTGTAGTTAGTTTCTCAGGCTGTGACGAGGCGTCTAGGACCAACGTAGGAACGCTCCATGGCTACCTCTAGTTGTTGTGGTTAGTCAGGGTACTGCAATCTCATAGATTCCAACTGCTCTGGTGTATTGCCTTTTTTGCCTGCACTCCTCAGCTACCGAAACATAACAGTATCACCGGCCCAAAATTTAAAATTGTATGGTACTCACAGAAGGGAAAAAATTTGTGAAAGAAAAAACGGTTGTCAGAGTTGTCAGAGATATTTTTCTGTTTGTTGCATTTTTTTTTTCCCTCTGTATCTCTGGGTGCTGGGGAGGATTTTTTCTCTCAATGGAGTTTGCACAGTTGTCTGGCCGTGTGGATCAGCTTGCCACTGAGGTTCAGAGTATTGCTGCATATCTTGCTAGGTTGCCTGTTGTGGAACCTAGGATTCCCATGCCAGATTTGTTTTTAGGGGATCGAGCTAAGTTTCAGAATTTCAAAAATAATTGTAAATTGTTTTTTGCCTTAAAATCTAAGTCCTCAGGGAACGCAGCGCAGCAGGTTCAAATTGTCATCTCTCTCCTGCGCGGCGATCCTCAGGATTGGTCTTTTTCCCTGACACCTGGGGATCCTGTTTTGAGTGATGTTGATGCATTTTTTCAGGCTTTGGGGTTATTGTACAATGAGCCTAATGTCACTGATCAAGCTGAAAAAGCCTTGTTGGCATTAAATCAGGGGCTTGATGACGCTGAGTTATACTGTCAGAGATTCCGTAGGTGGGCAGTCCTGACCAAGTGGAATGACGACGCTTTGGCGGCCCTTTTTTGGAAAGGTCTGTCAGATAATGTAAAGGATGTTATGGTGGGATTCCCTTCCCCTCTGGTCTCAATGATTCTATGTCATTAGCGATTCAAATTGACAGAGACGGTTGCGTGGAAGTGTGCTTGGAAGTCTGTCATGCGTGTCATAGAGTGTGTTGCCAGCGTTGTTGAAACCTGCTTTGATTCCATGTGTGTCTCTATGTTTAGTCTGCGCAGCGGGAAGCGTCACTCAGTTTCTGGGAAGTGCAATAAGTTTGTTTTAACTGTCTTGATAGCTCTCTGCCTATTTTCTGCCAAGGCGTTGTGGATTCTGGAGCTAGTATTACTTGGGTTATGATTTCTAGACTAAGTTTTTCTTGATAACTGAACTCTATTCCCCTCTGGGTCGTCTATCTTTGCTGAGATTTCTTGTTCTGGAGCAGTATAATGAGGATTATGATCATTTGCTCAAATTTTGGTTCTGTTAATCTGCATGATATTATCGTACTGGGTTTCCCTTGGTTACAGTCTCATAATCCTGTTTTGGATTGGAAATCTGTGTCTGTAACCAGTTGGGGCTGCCAATGTGTTAATACCAACACTCCTGTTTTTTCTGCCTCCCCCCAGGCTCAGGATGTTCCTGACTTTTTGATTGATTTTTCTGATGTATTTAGCGAAAGTAAATCTGCATCCTTGCCTCCCCATAGGAGCTATGACTGCGCTATTGAATTAGTGCCTGGTAGTAAATTCCCTAAAGGTCACCATTTTAACTTGTCTGTACCTGAACATGACGCTATGGGTCTTATATCAAGGAGTCATTGGAGAAGGGTCATATCAGACCATCCTCTTCACCCTTAGGTGCCGCTTTTTTGTTTGTGGCCAAAAAGGATGGTTCATTAAGGCCGTGTATTGATTATCGTCTTTTGAACAATATTACTGTGAAATATCAATACCCGTTACCCTTGATTTCTGACCTGTTTTCCAGGGTGAAAAATGCTACTTGGTTTACCAAGCTTGACCTCAGGGGGGCATATAACCTTATTCGCATTAAGCACGGGGATGAATGGAAGACGGCATTCAATACCCCGGAGGGGCATTTTGAGTACCTTGTGATGCCCTTTGGGCTCACTAATGCTCCTTCTGTCTTCCAGTCCTTCATGAATGACATTTTCAGGGATTTTGTGGATAAATTTCTGATTGTTTATTTGGATGATATCTTGATTTTTTTCTAATGACTGGGACTCTCATGTGAAACATGTTCGAACTGTATTCCAGATTTTGAGAGAGAATGCTCTGTATGTGAAGGGATCAAAGTGTCTTTTTGGCGTACAGAGGATCTCATTTCTGGGATTCATTTTGTCCCCATCTGTTATTGAAATGGACCCGGTCAAGGTTCAGGCCATCTGTGATTGGGTCCAACCTACTTCATTAAAGGCTCTTCAAAGATTTTTGGGTTTTGCCAATTTTTATCGTAAATTTATTGGTAATTTCTCGGTTATTGTTAAACCATTAACTGATTTGACCAAAAAGGGTTCTGATGTGGTGAATTGGCCTCCTGAGGCAGTCTCTGCATTTCAGGAACTTAAGCAGAGATTCACTTCTGCTCCTGTTCTACGGCAGCCTGATGTTTCTCTGCCATTTCAGGTGGAGGTTGATGCCTCTGAAATTGGGGCAGGTGCCGTTTTATCCCAAAAAGATCCAGAGACCTCTAAAAAGTAACCCTTGTGCCTTTTTCTCTCGAAAATTTTCTCCTACGGAATGTAATTATGACGTGGGTAATCGGGAGTTATTGGCCATTAAGTGGGCTTTTGAAGAGTGGAGACATTGGCTGGAGGGAGCCAAACATCAGGTGGTGGTCCTTACTGACCATAAGAATCTGGTTTATCTGGAATCTGCCAAGCGACTCAATCCTAGACAGGCCAGGTGGGCCTTGTTTTTCACACGTTTTAATTTTGTGGTTTCCTTTCTTCCTGGCACTAAGAATGTTAAGGCGGATGCCCTTCGAGGAGCTTCCTTGCGGACTCTCCTGAGTTATCTGATCCTTCTGTTATTTTGAAAGAGGGTGTAGTTCTTTCCGCCATCTCACCTAATTTAGACTTGCTCTGGAGGGGTGTCAGGAGGATAGGCCCGAGCGCTGCCCTGTTGGAAAATTGTTTGTCCCGGACCAGTGGAAAAAGAGTGTGATGTCTGAGATTCATTGTTCCGCGTTGGCTGGGCATCCCGGAATTTTTCGTACCAGAGACTTGGTTGGTCGGTCCTTTTGGTGGCCTACCTTGTCTCGTGATGTCAGGGAATTTGTGCAGTCCTGCGGGACTTGCTCTCGCTCCAAGCCTTGCTCTCGCTCTAGTGGTTTGTTGATGCCATTGCCTGTGCCCAAGAGACCATGGACCCATATCTCTATGGATTTAATTTCGACCTTCCTGTTTCTCAGAGAATGACCGCTATCTGGGTGATTTGTGATAGGTTTTCCAAGATGATACATCTTGTGCCATTACCTAAGTTGCCTTCCTCCTCTGAATTGGTGCCGTTGTTCCTTCAGCACGTGGTTCGTTTACACGGCATTCCTGAGAACATAGTGTCTGACAGAGGAGTCCAGTTTGTTTCCAGATTTTGGAGGACTTTTTGTTCTAAACTGGGTGTTCAATTGTCTTTCTCCTCGGCATTTCATCCTCAGACCAATGGTCAAACTGAGAGAACAAACCAGACATTGGAGACTTATCTAAGATGCTTTGTGTCTGCTGATCAGGATGACTGGTTCTCTTTTTTGCCTTTGGCTGAGTTTGCTCTTAATAATAGGGCTAGCTCTGCCACTTTGATGTCTCCGTTTTTCTGTAATTCTGGGTTTCACCCTCGATTTTCTTCAGGACAGACGGAGGCTTCTGTCTGTCCAGGTGTTGACTCTGTTGTGGAGCGTATGCAACAGATTTGGGACCAGGTAGTGGAGAGGTTGTCCCTCTCTCAGGAGAGGGCCCAGCGGTTTGCTAACCGGCATAGGACTGATGGTCCTCGGTTTAAAGTAGGGGACTTGGTCTGGTTGTCCTCAAAAAATATTCCTATGAGAGTAGCATCTCCTAAATGTAAGCCTAGGTTCATTGGACCTTATAAGATCATGGAGATTCTTAATCCTGTTTCTTTTCGTTTGCTTCTTCCAGGGACATTTAAGATCCATAACGTGTTCCACAAGTCCTTGTTGAAGAGGTTTGTTGAGCCAGTGGTTCCTGCTGCTGTGCCTCCTGACCCTGTTTTGGTTGAGGGCAATCTGGAGTATGTGGTTGAGAAAAAATTAGATTCTCGTTTTTCTAGACAGAAACTCCAGTATTTGGTTAAGTGGAGAGGTTATGGTCAGGAAGACAATTCTTGGGTGTTTGCTTCGGACATCCATGCTAGGAGACTCATCTGTGCGTACCATAGAACTCATCCTGACCGACCTGGTTGCTCAAATGAGGGTTCGGTGTCCCCTCCTCAAGGGGGGGTACTGTTGTGAATGGGCTTGAGATGAGTTCTGAGCAGAGGCTCCCTCTGGTGGTTACAAGCGGTAGTGGTCTGTCCAGTGAAGATTGTGAAGATTGTGAGGATTGGGAATCAGGTGTTACTGACTGGTCTTATATAAGGGAGTCACCTTCCCATCAGGGTTGCCGGTGATCAATTGTTCTGGTCTCTATCCTTGATTCCTGTTTCCCTTGTAGCCTGCTGTGTCGTGTCTGCATCTCCTGCTAACAGATAAGACATTTTCTTCTTTTTGTTTTTGTGTTTGATTTTTGCATTTTGTCCTGCACTTCTGTGGGGGCCTTCAGGGTCCCCTTCGGGGGCTTTTGCCCTTTCAGTTTTGTTCAGCCACTGATTTTTGTACTTTTGCTTTTTCCAGTTTTTTCAGTGGCTGCTGTTTTGATTTTGTTACACCAGAGAACTAAATTAGGTGGTAGAGGTCGTGTGATCTCAGGTGTTTTTGAAATTAGTAGAGTTGGTGCTTTTCAGGGTTTTCTGGGATTGCAGTAAGTACCCTTCCTATCCTTTTCTATTTAGTTAGTTTGGGCCCCAACGTTTGCTCATACTATTTTCTGTCTGTGTCAGTATTTCTTCTTATCTAACCGCCATTACATGTTTGGGGGCTTTCTATTATCTTTGGGTTCTGCTCCGGGGCAGATAGCTTTCCTATATCTATCTTTAGGTGTAGTTAGTTTCTCAGGCTGTGACGAGGCGTCTTGGACCAACGTAGGAACGCTCCACGGCTACCTCTAGTTGTTGTGGTTAGTCAGGGTACTGCAATCTCATAGATTCCAACTGCTCTGGTGTATTGCCTATTTTGCCTGCACTCCTCAGCTACCGAAACATAACACGCTAGTATCAATTGCATTATGTGCTTTGCGCCAGTGTGATCATGCACGCATGTGGTTAGGACTCGGCTGAAATAAGCACCAAGAATACCGGTACCTCCAGTGAGGAGATTTGTGTGCAAGTGATTAGAGCTTGGCTGAAATAAGCCCCTAGAATACCGGCTACTCCGGTGAGGAGATTGCTTGATTGCATTGCTGTCTGCATGATCACGGACTGCTATCCGCACAGCAGTTATCTGTGTATCCCTGTGGAGCTAACAGGACACAGTACCTATATCTGCGTCTCTACCTCAGCGACTCTGTGGTGTAACAGAGTTCGCTTATACCGCCATCTTGTGCCACAGTATTTATATATGCGACTCTGTGAAGTAACAGAGTTTGCCTATACCGCCATCTTACTAGCAGCAGGCTCTGCCTGCACGGTGGACCCATGGCTGCGAACGCACCCACTATTTATATTTATCTGGTGCGTTCCGCAGACCCTAACACTGGATATACCTCAAACTAGCAGTGAATGCAAGACGACCTAAGAATCTCACAGAACTAGAAGAATTTACAAAGGAAGAATGGATGAAAATCCCTCAAACAATAATTGAAAGACGCTTGGCTGGCTACAAAAAGCTTTTACAAGCTATGAAAATTGCAAAAGGGGGTGCACCTATGTATTAACCATGCAAGGTGCCAAAACTTTTGCATTGGCCAATTATCTTTTTGTCATTTTTAAAATGTAAAAAAAAACAATGTATTTTTTTTGCGTAAAGTACAAAGAAAATATGTCATCTTTAACTTTACACCTTTTAGAGATCATTTAATCTTCAACTTGCTTAACAGTAATTTTGACCATGGGTGCCAAACTTTTACATGCCACTGTAAGTCTATCATGCTGACAGTCCAAATGTGCGTTTCTTAGCGTGTTATAAGGAATTTTGTGAATGGCGTATTTTGTAACTATTTCAGTTATCTTAGTAGTCCTCAATAGTGTTGAGCGATACTGCTCGATATCTAAAAATATCGGATCGGAATGGCATCGCCGATATCACTAAATATCGGCGATATCCGATTCCGATACCGGAAGTCCCATGTAAGTCTATGGGAACAAAATATCGCAACTAAAAAAACACTTTCTTTCCTTGTAAACACAAAATATACACACTTAGAATACATATATATATATATATATATATATATATATATACATGTCATTGTGACATATATATATACATATATTTATAGTTTATTCACTTCTACATAGTAAAATAGCCTCTGATTCAATTGCCGGTAAAGCCGTCATTTGTGAAAAGACAGAAGCACCCGAGGGTCCAGTCGCCACAGAGATGTTGCATCGCACCCAGCGGTGTGACAACTTACTCTCAGGTAAGGAGGAAATACCCCATTGACTCCAACCACTGCATTCAACAGTACACTATGCCAGCTGAGTGTAGGCGGACCCAATGGGATGGTCTAGCTCAGGCTGGTTAGAACAGGGTGTAGCTAGTTGGATGGGAGGGGTTGAGGCAGCCTTATGCTGCATGTCTTTGTAGTAAGAATTGTTTCCTTTCCTGCTTTCTTACTACGTCGCATACTCCACTCTGCTACATCACTCTGCACCATTGCTCTATCTCACATCTATCTGCCCTGGAAGGATACCGTCTTACCTGTACAAGATTTATCACCTAGCTGCACTACACCATCCCTGCCAGAGGACCTGCACAGCAGCGCTGGTCACCCTGACCAGGTACTCCAGGTGGCGTCACGACAAACTACATAAACATTCTATCATCCCCTGGAAATATCCCACATTCCAGTGAGCGACCAGGCACGGACATCGCTGTGCTACCCGTCACATCCCCCATAGAAGTCGACAGGCTTGTGCCGAGTACCCCCAAAACCTGTGGCTCTGTGCGACTCAACTTTGGCGTCACGAACAGGATTCAGAAGCTCGCTATAAGCGAGTCCTGTGTGCCTTAATTGAACTGTTTTTTTTGCTGAGAATTGCAAAAATCATCATAGACTGTATTTGCCATTTTTCCATCATATCTGCGCCACGAGGCACAGGTGAAGAATAAGGGCGTGCTCTCGTGGGCGTACACTCACTCCGTGGCGCGAAAACGATGTCCGCACACTCTAAATGTTACTGCAATGTAAGATCGTGCCCCACAGCTCTGGAGTTCCGCCTCCTCATCCTCCTCAGTGGGCGGAAACGAACGCGAAGGTCCCGCCTCCCTACAAAAGATGTCGCCTCTCCTGATGCTAATGACACATGTGACTTGGCAGAGATGGCGAATGGACGTGAGCAGAAGTGGGAAGGGATGGAGGAGTCAGAGCTCTCCCCCACGGAAGCGACCCGATCGCCACGGAGCCACCGTTTGGCACCCGGCCTGGAAACCCTCCTACGCTGGAAGAAGCGGAGGATACCCTGAGAGACCTGGCCTGGCACCGGGAGGAGGTCGCCAGGATGGAAGCGAGCTGGCGGGCCCTAAAACTACAATTGGAGCGGCGCCAATCCCTCTTACCCCCTGAAGTGTCTGTACCGGAAGGTGAGGCACCCGTTCCAGTAGAGGAGGCCATGCGGGCATCCCAGCCCTTGCAATCTGAACCGGTTTGCCAGTATCACAGTGGAGGCACCCGTTCCAGTAGAGGAGGCCTGTGCGGGCATCCCAGCCCTTGCAATCTGAACCGGTTGCCAGTATCTCAGTGGAGGCACCCGTTCCAGTAGAGGAGGCGTGCGGGCATCCCAGCCCTTGCAATCTGAACCGGTTGCCAGTATCACAGTGGAGGCACCCGTTCCTGCTGAAAACGCCGCACCAGCACCCCAGATCCCGCTGTCTGCCCCCGTCGCTGAGGCAGAAGAAGCGACACCCGTCCTCATGGAGGAGGCCGCGCAGGCACCAGAGCTCTACCTGCCTGTACCGGAGCCCCGACGTCATCTGTTCCAGAGCCGGCTGCATCCGCCACAGGTGAGCACCGCCAGGACTGGCGGGGCCAGGAGAGCTGCCGCAAACTGGACATCGTAAGCTGGCGTTTGATGTTGGAGACATGGAGCTGCTGGTGGAGGAGAATTACAACCGGCGTCAGGAGGAAGAGTGGAGACGTTGGGAGCGGGAAGCAGAGCGACAAAGGGAGCAGCGAGAATCCCAAAAGCTTCGGCAACGTCACCTGGAGAAGGACCTGGCAGAGAAGGCACATATGAGAAAGGATAAAAGTACGCTGAGGGAGCCGCGGCGTAAGGGTGCAGTACGGAACTTTAAGTTAAAAGGTGGTTGGGCTTCATCCAGGAGCCTGGACTTTATTTAGAAGTTTTTGTAACCCGGCGGGACGTGGAGGCTCACCTCCCAGAAGGACACCCGGGGAGGGACCTGTTGCCAGGAGACTTGGTGACTTACACCCGACACTGGGGTTACAATGGATGGTACGCCCTAAATGTTACCAGGTGCGACCCCTACTCCCCAGAGTGTCAGGAAACTGACAGACCCTACGAGCCTTCAGCCTCCCCCAACCAGGCCTCTGCACAAGTGCCCACCCCACGCCGTAAATCTCCCCAGCCTCCCTCAGTGGTCTCCTCAGCAGCCCCAGCTATGGACATGATAATGATAGCTGGCCCGTACCCGGCGCCTGTTAGGCCCCCTGGGGTTCGTACAGTCCAGGACATAGGGTTCCAGACCCGGAGGGAGACGAAAGAGGTGGCCACACAGACCCAGATAGCGGGTCACGACGTCACTGTACTGGCCACACGACGTCATCAGGTCTGGGTGGACCCTCCTGTCACGGATGTTTGGCAAGCTCCAGAACAGTACCAGGTGGTACCTGTAAGAGGCCAGCCAAAGAAGTCTAAATAACCCGGACAGGGTCTCTGTATGTAATAGTTAAATTATTGATGTACTCGGACGGGTGAATGTTCATAAAAAGAAGTTTATTGTTGCCTTAATATACCCAGGTTGGGTAATGGTTTGATGTACCCGGACGGGTGAATGTTCAGAAGAACAAGTTTATTGTTGCCTTAATATACCCAGGTTGGGTAATGGTGTTTCACTGTAATGAAAATGTTGAACTTTGAAGCCATGAACTGTACTGGCTCACAAACTTTTCTGTAAATAGTTGGCACTTCGGTGCTCCATCTTGGTTTTACAAAAAACTTTACTGTGCACTATTTTCAACTACCTCAGAAACTAAAAACCCGTTTGGTATGGCCGAAAGTGAGGTCTGCTCAAGGAAAGTCTTGCAGCCCACCCAAGACCACAGTTGGAGGTTTGGAGCGGGTCCTCCACAAGCACAAGTAAAGGACACTGTGAAGTTACCCCGGTGGGGTTGTAGTCCTAAGAAGTCTCCACGAACTTCGGCACTAATGCTATTTGCACTTTTGTTGAATATGTATTTATTAACACACATGTATAACACATATCAAGGGTATGAACAGTAACAAAACATGTCACATAATATAAGCCATTTGCACTTTTGTAATGTTATTATTAAAAATTTTATTATGCAACGTTTAACTTGAAGTGTTTCCTGCTTTCTTACTACGTCGCATAGTCCACTCTGCTACATCACTTTGCACCATTGCTCTATCTCACATCTATCTGCCCTGGAAGGATAGCGTGTAACCTGTAGAAGACTTTTCACCTACCTGCACTACACCATCCCTGCCAGAGGACCTGCACAGCAGCGCTGGACACCCTGACCAGGTACTACAGGTGGCGTCACGACAAACTACACGAACATTCTATCATCCCCTGGAAATATCCCACATTCCAGTGATCGCCCAGGTCACGGACCGAGCTGTGCTACTCGTGACATCCCCCATAGAAGTCGACGTGATCGGTGCCGAGTACCAACAAAACCCCTGTCTCTGTGCGACTCAACTTCCCTCACTGTGCTGGCACTTTACATTTACAATGCCTCTGGTTTTTTTTTTTGGGGGGTGGGGAACATTCAGACTTTTGCTATGGGGTCCCATGATTTATATGTACGCCCCTGCTGCTGAGGCATGGTATTTAAGGCTGTTAAGGAGCCAATATCCATGGACCTTGCCAGCAGCGTCGGACTGGAGTACCTTGGGCCCACCAGAGAAAAATTATTCTTGGGGCCCACCATCATACTTCCCAACCTTTGAAGAAGGGAAAGAGGGACAAAGGCTGTGGCACGCTGTGCCTGCTGCAGCAAATTTTAGGCCATGCCACGTTGCACCACAGACTGTCCAGGAGTTGGTGGATGCTTTAGTCCAGGTGTGGGAGGAGATCCCTCACGAGACCATCCGTCCGCTCATCAGGAGCATGGCCAGAAGTTGTAGGGAGGTCATACAGCATACCTCCCAAATTTGGAAGACAGGAAAGAGGATTAAAGGCTGCGGCGCGTGTTGCGCGCCGCTGAAAATTTTAGGCCACGCCCCGACAACACCCATTTCACAGCTAATCACACCCATATCCTCGCCCCAAGCGTAACCATTTAGCACTGCTGATCACACTGACTGGTAATGAGGGCACAGTGGCTGGTACTGAGGAAAAGAAAGAAAGAGCAGCGAGAGAGAAAGAACAAACAGAGAAAGAAAGAAAGAGAGGAAAGAAAGAAAAGAGAGAAAGAAAGAACAGAGAGAAAAAAGAACAGAGAGCGAGAAGGAAAGAACAGAGAGCGAGAAAGAAAGACTAGAGAGAGAGCCATAGGCGTAGCTAGGGTTTTGGTTTAGTGGGGGCAAAACTTCTGAGTGGGCCCATCATCAGAGAACCTCAGCAAATGACCGCGCTGTTGGCCAAAATAATCTATATATAAAAAGACCAATATTGATATTACAGCCATATGGTCTGTGTTAAATAATACCAGTCCTACAGAACATATAATAGATTACAGCACAGGTACAGATAATGACTTATCGCTGATGTTCTTTCTAATGGAATTGTTCACTTTTCATGTCTTTTCCATCTGGCCCACACCGACATGACAACTTCTCCAGCCAGGACTCGACTGCACCCCCATTAAAAAAAAATCAAAAAAAAACTCACCTCCCAGCTCCTGTGCTGCTCACTGTTCTCCCTCTCAGCGTCTGACAGTGGGCGCCGGCAGGTGATGTTATTGCGCCCGCTGTCATATGCTGAGAGGGGGATTATGGGAGAGAAGGAGCGCTCGCTCCTTCTCTCTCCATGCGGTCAGCTTTATCGGCTGGATGCCGATACAGCTGACCCTCCGATGACTGGTGGGGGGCCCACTGCTGGCACCGGGCCCCCCCAACGCCTGTTCAGGCCCCATAACTTCCGGGCGGCAGAGCAGGGAGAGCGATTCTCCCTGCTCTGCCGCAGAATGTAACTGTATCGTAGCTCCGGGTGGGCCCCCTCAGAGCGCGGGCCCCGGGGCCACCGCCCCCTCTGCCCCGCGACCTATCCTTTCAAATCAGGGCCCACCACGCAGGAGCTGGGGCCCACCGTAGGTTTCTCCGGTGTCCCGGTTCCTCAGTCCGACCCTGCTTGCCAGCCTGATAATACCAGGCCACAGCAGTCTGCATATCTTGGCTGGTTAACAAAAATAGGGGATCCCCTCGAAAAAAAATTGGCGTGGGGTCCCCCCTATTTTTGTTAACCAGCCAGATGAAGCAGACCGCTGAGGCCTGGTTTTTCAGGCTGGTAAGGATCCAATATCCATGGACCTTGCAAGCCTGATAATACCAGGCCACAGCAGTCTGCATATCTTGGCTGGTTAACAAAAATAGGGGATCCCCTCGAAAAAAAAACAGCGTAGGGGTCCCCCTATTTTTGTTAACCAGCCAAGTAAAATGCAGACTGCTGCGGCCTGGTATTAAAAGACTGTCAAGGCCCATGGATTTTGGCCCTCAACAGCCTGATAATACCAGGCTACAGCAGCCCCACATTTGGCGCATCAAAAGATGTGCCAATTGTGGCACTTTACCCGGCTCTTCCCACTGCCCTGTAGCGGTGGCAAGTGGGGTAATAAGGGGTTAATGTCACCGTTGATTGCACGGTGAGAATAAGCCCGGTTAATAATGGAGAGGTGTCAATAAGACACCGATCCATTATTAATCCCAAAGTTTTTAAATGTATAAAAAAAAAGACACAGCAAGAAAAAAGTCTTTTAATGAAATAAAAGAGACAACACAGTTTTCATTAATTTTATTATACTCTCATTCCTGCGACGCCATCGATCTCCTGTAAAAAAAGAAAAAAAACAAAACAACAGTATACCACCTGTCCGACGCAGTCCATAGTAACGAGTGTCCCACGACGATCCAGCTCTGCTACATCGCAATGACAGGCAGAGCCTGTCATCGCGACGCAGCACAGCTGATTACCTGCTTCCCCGGCGGTGACGTCATCGGACTGACTGCTTTACGGCCGGGATTACCCAGCAGTCACTGCAGTTATCGCGAGAAACTGCATGTGACCGCTGGGGAAAGATGATGGCGACCATCAAGCAGTCCAGCCCGTGACCGCCGGAGATCTTCTGCCAGGTAAGTGCCGCTGACTCCTGACAGACCCGACCGACGGACACTGACAGTGACAGTGACAAATCCAATTCCGGTATCCGATAAGACGAAAATATCGGAACTAAGTATCGAAAGTCCGATAGAGCTAATATCGGCCGATACCCGATACTTGCGGTATCGTATCGCTCAACACTAGTCCTGAACACAATCTGATCTGTAAGAGGTATTTTTTAGAGATGAGCAAATATTTCAATGTTCGGTTCTGATTAGGATAGATGAAATTGCAATATTCACTGATTAATTCATTGAATATTCAACGAACATAACCGAACGCCATTCAGATCTATAGAAGGCAAAAACAAACGCATGCAAAACACCTTATAATGGCCCCAAATGCTGCCAAAACACATCAAATGAGGGACAGACACCAGGAAAGTGGCCTCAATTCACCCACAGTACAAATTTTAACATGGAAGTGCAGCAATCTGCCAGGCATGTGGTATCAGGGTCTGGGACAGCATTTACAGCTTTCAATTGAACGTCACAGTAAGACGAGGCGGGTGAGAGATCAGTGTAGGCCCACTTTGCTGGGAGCACTGATACTACATGCAACACCTCTACCTGCTTTCATGCTGAGCCACACTCAGGTGGCACAAGTATCAGTTTTGTAGACTACTATTGTCAGAAAAATTTAAGGATAGTAACATGGTTATGTTGACTTCAAGAATGTGGAGGCCTGATGGTGTTGGAGGCCTACTGCTACAGGCAACATGCATGAAGGACACCCAATCAGGAGTGTTCACATTTCCAATAATTATTGGAAGACACCACCAAAGTGGCATCAATTTCATCACAGTATAAATAGTATAATAGGGACCATGACCTCTTACACTACAGCCAATCCAGCAGATGGAGAGACCCAATCAGGAGTGTTCACATTTCAAATAATTAGTGACAGACATCACTAAACTAGCATCAATTTCACCATAGTAGAAATAGTATAAGACGGACTGACACATCTTCCACTACAGCTGATAGGTCTTCAATTAAACCCAATCCATCAGATGGACACCCAATGAGAAGTGTTCACATTTAAACAATGAGGGTCTTACACCACAGAAGTGGCATCAATTTCATGAGAGTAGAAATAGTATAATAGGGACCGACAGGTCTTCCACTACACCCAATACAGCAGATGGACACCCAACCAGGAGTATTCACTTTTACAAAAATTACTGGCAGACACCACAAAAGTGGCATCAATTTCAACACTGTAGAAATAGTATAATAGGGACCGACAGGTCTTCCACTATGCCCAATACAATAGATGGACACCCAATCAGGAATGTTCACATTTTCAAAAATTACAGGCAGACACCACAAAAGTGGCATCAATTTCACCACAGTAGAAATAGTATAATAGGGACCTATAGGTCCTCCACTAAACCCAAACCAGCAGATGGACATCCAGCCAGGTGTGTTCACATTTAAACAAATGAGGGCCTTACACCACAGAAGTGGCATCAATTTCACGAGCGTAGAAAAAGTATAATAGTTACTGACAGGTCTTCCACTTTACCCAATACAACAGATGGACACCTAACCAGGAGTGCTCACATTTCCAAAAATTATTGGCAGATACCACCAAAGTGTCATCAATTTCACCACAGTAGAAATAGTATAATAGGGACCTAAAATTCTTCCACTATATCAATTCCAGCAGATGGACACCCAACCAGGAGTGTGTTCACATTTAAACAAATGAGGGCCTTACACCACAGAAGTGGCATCAATTTCACAAGAGTAGAAAAAGTATAATAGGGACTGACAGGTCTTCTGCTACACCTAATGCAACAGACGGACACCCAACCAGGAGTGTTCACATTTACAAAAATTATTGGCAGACACCACCAAAGTGGCATCAATTCACCACAGTAGAAATAGTATAATAGGGACCGACAGGTCTTCCACTACACCCAATCAAACAGATGAACACCCAACCAGGAGTGTTCACATTTTAAAAAATGAGGTCCTTTCACCACGAAAGTGAAACAACTGTCACAAAAATAAAAAATAATATAATTGGGACCAAGAAGTCTTCCACTACAGCTAACCCAGCAGATATATAATAGACCAACCATGACTGTTAACTAGAGTTGAGCGATACTTTCCGATATCCTAAAGTATCGGAATCGGAATGGTATCGCCGATATCACTAAAATATCGGCGATACCCGATACCGATACCGGAAGTCCCATGTAAGTCTATGGGAACAAAATATCGCAACTAAAAAAACCCCATTCTTTCCTTGTAAACACTAAATATACACACATAGAATACATATATATATATATATACATGTCATTGTGACATATATATACATATATGTATAGTTTATACACTTCTACATAGTAAAATATCCTCTCTGATTCAATTGCCGGGTAAAGCCGGCTTCAGTGAAAAGACAGAAGCACCCGACATGAAATGACACTTGGTGTACATAGGGTTAACCATGTCTTTTCATGTCGTTTGCTATCTGATTTGCACAAACAATTAAATCAGTCTATGTGTGCAAAATTTCACACCTGTAGGGGTTAATTAAAGGTGTAAATTCGTTGTAAAAAAACGGACTTTTTTGCTACGAATTTACACCTTTAATTAACCCCTACAGGTGTGAAATTTTGCACACATAGTCTGATTTAATTGTTTGTGCAAATTAGATAGCAAAGGACATGAAAATACATGGTTAACCCTATGTACACCAAGTGTCATTTCATGTCGGGTCACCCGACATGAAATGACACTTGGTGTACATAGGGTTAACCATGTCTTTTCATGTCCTTTGCTATCTAATTTGCACAAACAATTAAATCAGTCTATGTGTGCAAAATTTCACACCTGTAGGGGTTAATTAAAGGTGTAAATTCGTTGTAAAAAAAACGGACTTTTTTGCTACGAATTTACACCTTTAATTAACCCCTACAGGTGTGAAATTTTGCACACATAGACTGATTTAATTGTTTGTGCAAATTAGATAGCAAAGGACATGAAAAGACATGGTTAACCCTATGTACACCAAGTGTCATTTCATGTCGGGTTCTGCATTTTCACAAAAGCCAGCAATTGAATTAGCGGCTATTATACTATGTAGAAGTGTATGAACTACAAATATAAATATATATATATATGTGTCACAAATTCAATGACATGTATATA
This sequence comes from Oophaga sylvatica, assembly GCA_033576555.1. Classification (NCBI taxonomy): domain Eukaryota; kingdom Metazoa; phylum Chordata; class Amphibia; order Anura; family Dendrobatidae; genus Oophaga; species Oophaga sylvatica. The sequence goes on along the minus strand of JARQOD010000001.1, from coordinate 755,609,759 downwards.
TATATATGAGGTGTAAAATTGCTGAAAAAAAATGTGTGGGCTCCCGCCCTATTTTCGCAACCAGACAGACAAAGCCAGTGAGTGGGGGCAGATAATAATAGCCCAGAGAGGGACCATTATTTTTGCCCCCCCCGGCTACTAACATCTGCCCCCAGACACCCCAGGAAAGACAAATCTATAATTAGATTCGCCCTTTCTGGCACTTTGCCCGTCTATTCCCATTGCCCTGTAGCGGTGGCGAATGGGTTAATATGGGGTTAAAGCCACCTTGCTATTGAAAGGTGACCTTAAGCCAGGTTAATAATTGAGAGCTGTCAATTAGACAACTATCAATTATTAATCCTATTGCATGAAATAAAAATAAAACACACACACTTTAATTAAAAATCATTTTAATGAAATAAAGACACATGTTTTTGACCATATTTTATTTTACTGCAAAAACCATTTCCTGTAATAAAAATAAAATAAAAAAGCAAAATTATTCTTACCTATCCCATGCACAGTCAGGTCCCACGGTGTAATCCTTCAGAAAGGGTTAATGTTTACTGCAGGGACCGCAGCTAATGCTGCAGCCTCACAGTAAACCCCAAATGAATGAGTTCCTCTCCTGCCTGACAGGAGAGTAAAGGCTGGGTGTCACATAACGATACACCAGCGATCCCGACAATGATATGCACTTGTCAGGATCGCTGGTGTATCGCTACATGATCGCTGCTGAGCTGCCAAACAGGCAGCTCAGGCAGCGATCTGGGACAGCGACACTGCGGGTAACATCGCTTAAGGGCCCATCTCACATAGCGATATCGCTACCGAGATCGCTGCTGAGTCACAAGTTTGTGACGCAGCAGCGAGCTCACCAGCGATATCGCTGTGTGTGACATTCAGCGACGATCAGCCCCCCTGCCGGGTATCGCTGATCGTCGCAGAAATGTCAGGACCTTTTTTTGATCGCTGGTTTCCCTCTGACAGGCACGCATCGCTGCGTGTGACAGGCGGGAGACCAGCGATCCGCTGGTAACCAAGGTACACAGCGGGTTTCCAGGCACCGCGCAGCGCTTGGAAACCCGCTGTGTACCTTGGATACCAGCTCCCTGCATCAGGGCGCTGGTATCCAAGGTACACAGCGGGTTTCTAGGCACAGCCCCGCACCTGGAAACCCGCTGTGTACCTTGGTTACCAGCGGATCGCTGGTCTCCCGCCTGTCACACGCAGCGATGCGTGCCTGTCAGCGGGAAACCAGCGATCAAAAAAAGGTCCTGACATTTCAGCGACGATCAGCGATACCCGGCAGGGGGGCTGATCATCACTGAATGTCACACACAGCGATATCGCTGGTGAGCTCGCTGCTGCGTCACAAAACTAGTGACTCAGCAGCGATCTCGGTAGCGATATCGCTATGTGAGACGGGCCCTTAAGTGGAAAGCTTAATTGATTGCTTTCCACTTTCACTTCAGGTCAGCCAGGGACACAATCAGTGACGTCAGAGGGAACTGATTAACAAAAATAGGGGTTCCCTTCGAAAAAAAAAATGGCGTGGGGTCCCCCCTATTTTTGTTAACCAGCCAGATGAAGCAGACCGCTGAGGCCTGGATTTTCAGGCTGTTAAGGAGCCAAGATCCATGGACCTTGCCAGCCTGATAATACCAGGCCACAGCAGTCTGCATATTTGGCTGATTAACAAAAATAGGGGATCCCCTCGAAAAAAAATTGGCGTGGGGTCCCCCCTATTTTTGTTAACCAGCCAGATGAAGCAGACCGCTGAGGCCTGGTTTTCAGGCTGTTAAGGAGCCAAGATCCATGGACCTTGCCAGCCTGATAATACCAGGCCACAGCAGTCTGCATATCTTGGCTGATTAACAAAAATAGGGGATCCCCTCGAAAAAAAAACGGCGTGGGGATCCCCCTATTTTTGTTAACCCAGCCAAGTAAAATGCAGACTGCTGCGGCCTGGTATTAAAAACTGTCAAGGCCATGGATTTTGGCCCTCAACAGCCTGATAATACCAGGCTACAGCAGCCCCACATTTGGCGCATCAAAAGATGTGCCAATTGTGGCACTTTACCCGGCTCTTCCCACTTGCCCTGTAGCGGTGGCAAGCGGGTAATAAGGGGTTAATGTCACCGTTGATTGCACGGTGACAATAAGCCCGGTTAATAATGGAGAGGTGTCAATAAGACACCGATCCATTATTAATCCCAAAGTTATTAAATGCATAAAAAAAAGACAAAGCAAGAAAAAAGTATTTTAATGAAATAAAAGAGACAACACAGTTTTCATTAATTTTATTGTACTCTCATTCCTGCGACGCCATCGATCTCCTGTAAAAAAAGAAAAAAAAAAAAACCAACAGTATACCACCTGTCCGACGCAGTCCATAACGCAGTCCCACGACGATCCAACTCTGCTACATCGCAATGACAGGCAGAGCCTGTCATTGCAACGCAGCACAGCTGATTACCTGCTTCCCCGGCGGTGACGTCATCGGACTGACTGCTTTACGGCCGGGATTACCCAGCAGTCACTGCAGTTATCGCGAGAAACTGCATGTGACCGCCGGGGAAAGAAGTTGCGGCCATCAAGCAGTCCAGGACGTGACCCCCGGAGATCTTCTGACAGGTAAGTGCCGCTGACTCCTGACAGACCCGACCGACGGACACTGACAGTGACAGTGACAATCCCGATTCCGGTATCCGATAGGACGAAAATATCGGAACTCGGAATCGGAATTCCGATAAAAGCCAATATCGGCCGATACCCGATTTGCAGTATCGGAATGCTCAACCCTACTGTTAACATTTCCACAAATTTGTGTTAACACCATCAGCAGTAGAAACAGAAGCCACAGAAGCCACACTAAAGATATCACAGAGTGCAGTTACATGACATTAATGCATCACAATAAAAAATGCAATATCACCTAGTCTGTACAGTTTGCGATTAGGGTGCAAATGTCCTTGGAGAACAATGACTTGTTAATCTTGATGAAATTTAGGTGGTCTACACTTTCAGGGGACAGCCGGCTGTGCTTATCTGTCAGGACACCACCAGCAGCACTGAAGACATGTTCTGAGAGAACGCTGGCTGTGGGGCATGATAAAACCTCCTAGGCTTGTGAGGCGAGTGCAGGCCACTCATCCATTTGGAAGACCAAAATGTAAAAGGGTTTTCCAAACCCTCCCTGATGATATTTATATTTTAGTTCTAGATACTGCTGCACCATCCTTCCATTCATTCAACACATGTAAGACTTGGACTCTGTTTTGCTGGTGTATGAGTTGGTCCAAAAGAAGTGTCAAATGACTCACAGAAATTTCCAAAAAGGTCCAGGCTAGGTAACCCTTGCCACCCCTTGCCATCCCTGCGAGCTGCAGACCAGCAGTCGCTGCTGGTCACAGGCACAGTTGTGGTTGAGGATGCATTGCTCGTAATGGCTGCATCACTACATGTCTGCGATGTTTCGGCATAACATAACCTCGTCTTCATCCTCAGATGACCTACTCAGCTGTTTCATCTATGTTCACACCAACTGGGATCTAACACCTCATCATCACCATCCTCTGTGTTATCACATTCCTCGCCCTTGGAGTCACCCTCCTCCTCTTCTTGCTCTGACAGCACAGTAGAGTCCGCGTGAGCCTCAGATATCTGAGTCTCATAAGGATCACCTCCCCCTAGGGGTTAACATCTGATGGCGAGTGTCAGGATGCTGTTCAGACCATACTTCGTCATGCCTGTACCACGATAAAAAAAATTTGGGCATCGGTGCAGATTTACGCCTCTTGACTCTGTGAAGCTTTTGAGTACACTTCTGAGGAACATGGCATAGAATTTGTGAATAGCTCTTCAGACTCACCCATCTGTGGTTCTTTACAGTCAGTTGAATGGTTGAATAGTTGAGATGTGGGGGGAAGCAAGGCGAATTTGGGTGCCACCTCTGTGCACTGTACTGGGTGTGATGTTGAGGTGGAGGAAGAGGAGGAGAGGCCACATAAGCTGCGCTTGCCATCCATTCGAGTACATGCTCTTTCTGGGCATCATTTATAAGGCGTACCGCTGTGCATCTGCCAAAGAAAGTTAATGGTGTAGCCTGTCCAGTAACATAAGTTGTCAGTTGTCTTTGCATAGGACATGAGGTTCCTTCACCAGTGCTTTCAAAAACATTACCACCTACCCCACGTACACCTTGAACAGCAAACCTAATTCCCCCTCCACCATGGCCTCGCTTTTCCCAGTCATGTTGCTCAAATAGTGTGGTAATAACACAGGATTAGCAACAAAAAATTAGATTTTAAACTCTTAACCACCTCTGCAAACAGCTGAATTTCAGCTACAGTAAATTCGAAGTTGAATTATAGCATGCTGTATCATGTTAGTCACAGAAAAAAAGTATTGTTTGAGTGTCGATGAGGCCTGTATCACAAAGAAGTGTATGACACTAGGAACAGAAGATTTTTTTGTGTCCTCTGCATCAGGCCTCTATAAACACACTAGGTGCTACAAACTATTTTGAAATCATGTCAAATACTGTATGACATTAAGAACAGAAGAATTTTTTTGGGGCTTTTGGATCAGGCCTTTATAACACACTAGAGCTACAATCTATTTTAAAGTCAAGTCCCCTACTATATGTCACTAGGAGCAGAAGAATTTTTTTGTGGCTTATGGATCAGGCCTCTATAACACACTAGATGCTAACAAACTATTTTAAAGTCAGGTCCCCTTCTGTATGACACTAGGAACAAAGAATTTTTTTGCGGCCAACGGATCAGGCCTCTATAACACACTAGATGCTTCAAACTATTTTAAAATCAGGTCCCCTAGTGTATGACACTACGAACAGTAGATTTTTTGGGGGCCTCTGGAACAGGGATCTACAGCTTAATTTTAACCCAATGAAATGATAAATTGTGCTCTGGTGGGTTTGTCTAACTTTTTGCAGCTGAAAAATTCTAATTTTTTTTAATGTGCCTTAGGTCTGCAGACAGCTTCAAATCATCACCACAAAATGAAACGTGAGATATAGCAGGCTGTTCACATTTAGCAACAGAAAAAAATTATGATTTTTTTAATGTGCCTTAGGTCTGCAGATAGTTTTATATCACCACAGCACCTAAGTGACAAGGTGGGATACAGCAGACAGTTTCACATTTGCTATTAAAAAATATTTATTAGAATGCTATACCATGCATGGAGCACAATAGAATCAGTGCACAACACACTTGTAGGACGTGCCCTGCTGGCTTTGTTTGTGGACATCAGTAATGGCCCCAAAAAATGCTGAAAGGTAAATGTAACAGCCACCCTGGACACTAGCTAGCTACACTATCTGAAGGATATACAATGACTTTGCTAACTAGCTAAAATCTGGGATGCAGCAGGCTTTTCACATTTAACTAGTGAAAAAATATTAATCAGAATGCTATACTCGTACATGGAGCACAACAGAAGAAGTGCACACACACTTGTATGACATGTGCCCTGCTAGTTTTGTCTGTGGACCTCAGTATTGGCCAAAAAAAAAAGTGCTGGAAGATAAATTTAACAGCCTCACTGGACACTATCTAGCTACACTATCTGAGTAATATACAACTGCCTAACTAGCTAAAATCTTGCTGTCAACAGTGCCAGCATCAGGATCAGCCTCTCTGCACTGTTAGGCCGGGGTCACACTGGCGACAAAATCAGACGACTGCAAAGCTATGAAATATCGCATTGCAGTCGGACCAATGTTAACCTATGGAGCAGCTGCCACCATTCGATTTTTTGTCGTTCGTTTTATACTTTGCGGTGAAATCGCAGCATGCTGCGATTGTCACCGATTGTGGGTCGACAATCGCCAATGCAAGTCTATGGGTGCGATGAAAAATCGGATTACAAAGGGAAACTGCACGTGTGACTTGCGATTAAATCGCAGCGGTGTCCTTTAGAAAAGCCAGCAATTCATCCTCTGCTATACTGAAAATCACACTGACAGGTTTAATAAAGAATAAAAAGAATAGATATAACACAGAGAATACATAATAAATATATATTATATAATTGTGACACATATATATATATATTTATAGTTCATACATTTCTACATAGTATAATAGCCGCTAATTCAATTGCCGGCTTTTGTGAAATTACAGACCCGACATAAAATGAACATAGTTTACATATAGTTAACCATGTCATTTCATGTAAATTTTATATAGTGGTTTTCAATAACAATGACATGAGTGTATGTGTGCAAAATTTCATACATGTAGGGGTAATTAAAGGAGTAATTCGTTGAAAAAAAATGAGTGGGGTTTCTGCGCTATTTTTTTCCACCAGACAGGCAAAGCAAGTGAGTGGGGGCAGATAATAACAACCTAGGGAGGGTGCATTTATTTTGTGCCCCCCCCTGGCTACTAACATCTGCCCCCAGCCACCCCCAGAAAAGGCAAATCTATAATTAGATGCGCCCTTTCTGGCACTTATCCCTCTTTTCCCATTGCCCTGTAGCGGTTGCTAATGGGTTAATAATGGGTTAAACCACCTTGCTATTGGAAGGTGACTTTAAACCAGGTTAATAATTGAGAGATGTCAATTTAGACAACTATCAATTATTAATCCTATTGTATGAAATTTAAAAAAACACGCACACATTAATTAAAAATCATTTAAATGAAATAAACACCCCAGTTTTTTGACCATCTTTTTTTGTACTGGTATTCCTTCGATTCCCTTGTCCTCCTGTAACAAAAAAAATTATAAAACAACATTATTTTACCTATCGGTGCTCTTTCAGGTCCAACGCTGTAAATCCTTCTCAAAGGGTTACATGGTTTACAGCAAGCAGTGCAGCTAATGCTGGCAGCTCAGCTGTAAGCCCCAGAACGAATGAGCTCCTCTCCCAGCTGACAGGAGAGGAAGTGATTAGGTGGGAAGCTTAATTGATTGCTCCCTCTGACGTCACTGATGCTGTGCGGTGTCCCCGGCTGACCTGAATGAACTATTTAGCCTGGGAAGCAATCAATTAAGCTCCCACCTAATCACTTCCTCTCCTTGTCAGCCGGGAGAGGAGCTCATTCATTCGAGGGCTTACAGCTGAGCTGCCCAGCATTAGCTGCACTGCTTGCTCTAAACCCGTTAACCCTTTTGTGAAGGATTACGCAGCTTACAGGGCAATGGGACAGAAAGGGCAAAGTGCCAAATGCACATCAATTAAAGATTTGCCTTTTCTGGGGGGCTGGGGGCAGATTTTTAGTAGCCAGGGGGGCACAAAATAAATGCACTCTCCCTAGGTATTATTATCGCCCCACTCGCTGGCTTTGCCTATCTGGTGGAGAAAATAGCGCGGGAACCCACGCATTTTTTTTTCAACGAATTTAAAACCTTTAATTAACCCCTACATGTATGAAAATTTGAACACATACACTCATGTCATTGTTAGTGAAATCATATATCAAAACTACATGAAATGACACGGTTAACTGTATGTAAACCATGTGTCATTTCATGTCGGGAATGGGTTTTTTCACAAAAGCCCTCAACTGAATTAGCGGCTATTATACTAATTAGAAGTGTATGAACTATAAATATATATATATATGTCTCAATGACATATATATAAATATAAATATATATATATATATATAATAAATATATATATATATATATACAGTTTGTACAGACCAAAAGTTTGGACACATCTTCTCATTCAAAGATTTTTCTGCAGTTTCATGCTATGAAATGTAGAATCACACAGAAGGCATCAAAACTATGAATTAACACATGCGGAATTATACATTACACTTTACAAAAAAGTGTGAAAATAACTTTAAATTATGTCTTAATTCTAGGTTCTTCAAAGTAGCCACTTTTGCTTTGATTACTGCTTTGCACGCAGAAAAGGTGAACGGATGGATTCTACATCCTGGTTCCCACCGTGAAGCATGGAGGAGGGGTGTGATGGTGTGGGGGTGCTTTGCTGGTGACACTGTTTGGGGGTTTATTCAAAATTGAAGGCATAGTTTAACCAGCATGGTCCACAGCATCTTGCAGCAGCATGCTATTCCATCCGGTTTGCGTTTAGTTGGACCCAATTTATTTTTCAACAGGACAATGACCCAAAACACACCTCCAGAC
>JARQOD010000001.1:755582784-755601541 GCA_033576555.1 Oophaga sylvatica | reverse complement strand
GGAAAAACAGAGTTCGCTATTTCGATTTACAGGCAGGCTTCGCTTCCCGGGGCCCCCGGGCTGGAACGACCTCCCCCTTTTTATATTTGGTCGTTCGCGCCCTAACAAAAATTAGCGCCAGGGTGGCTATTTAAAATGGCGGACGAAAAACTTTTTGCAGTACATCCGCAGCTGAAGGGGGTTGGAGGCTCTTGAGAGCACAACCTCAGCTGGGGTTTCCCCCAGTTGCTGTTTGGGGCTTCTACGTGGTGCACCCAGTTTGCCCTCTGCCCCCCTCTGCCCTTTTACCCCACCTCCCTTCCTGACAAGTTTCCGGTGATGCAAAAATTTCGGGGATTCGTGATCGGCCCTTTTACACTCGGTTTTGGGTTTTCACTTTTTCCCCACGGATGGGCAAAAGGGGGTTTTTTGTACTTTCTTACTCTCGGGCAGGGGTTTGGGTGGGCAACAGCGTGGGAGGCGATGATGTGTGGGCGGAGTGCTCCTCGTTTTGGAGGCTTTTAAAAAAAGTTTTTTGGACCCAGGTCCCCCACGATAGGGCGCAAAAACGCGGCTTGAAAAGGGGTTTTGTCTTGGCATTATTTTTCCCGTCCAGTTTAGCTTGGTGCTGAGTAGTTGTTGAAAAGTTCTTATTCCTATCTTGGCGGGGACTGGCTGACCATTTAAACGTTTTGGGTACCGGGAGTTTCCCCGCCACCTGGAGAAGTTTATCTCCATACTCCCGCATTGCCCCCCGTTTTCACGAGCGGGGGGTTGGGGGGGGCCCAGTGTGGGCAAGGGTTTTTCGGTTGGCCCCCCCCTTTCCCAAAAACCTTCGAATTCCCGATTGGGGGGCCGAACCTAAAAGGGCCCACAGAAGTTCCTCAGCAGACCTAAGTCTCGGCCCGCCCGGTTGCTGGTCTTTAACCATTGTCGAGACAGGACACTATGAAAAGATTCCCCAGCGATCGGGGAAGCGATCGCGTCTAGTGGCCCCGGGGGGAGGTTCTAGAGACGCGGCATTTTTTCCCCCAAGATGATATTAAAGGGACAATCACTGTTGGTACTTCCTTTCATCGCCGCCTTTTTGGGTGGATCAGGAGCAGGGGGAATTTCATGTCCTCTACTTTGCTCGCCCGTCATGCAATACCTCGGTGGGCTTGACAAATCAGGACTTTCGGGTAGTGAAGGGTGTCATTGCCCTCATAATTCCCACACCAGATGTCCCATTGCATTGTCTTATTCCTTCCATCAGGAATTTATTTCCCTCCGTCCTTCCCGAGGGAAATAGACGAGATTTTTAGGAAAAAAGTTGATATTACAATAAAAAAATAATAATAATGAATTTATCAAAAGATAAAATACATGGAATTATAGTGACTAATACAACCCCATGTTTGGATCAACCATCCGGTAATTATAGGAATATAGGAATGGAGGAAGACACCTGAAAGGTAACAACAGAAAATCAAAGGTGCCACAATGTTAATAATAAAAATAATTTTATTGATAAATGTAAAAATAATAAAAACCAAATTGTTATGAAATAAAATAGTACTGAATAATTTAATAAAAACAAGAGGCAAGCCCTATCACGGAAACAGCTAAGAAATTGAAGTGAGCACCTTAGTATAAAGCATAGTCTTTAGATAATTCTGAGATAACTTATAATATATAGAGGATAATGAATATTTAGTAGAAACTAGATTGCTCAATACAAAGCCAGGTAATAAATCCAGCAATGTGTGAGACCTAATATCTACTGTTGATTGAACGACAATATATAAAAAGAAAAATGTGCAAAAGAATATTGGCAAAAATAATATGTGTTACTTGTGTGGAAAAATCGTCAAATAAAGAGCACTAGCCCCCGAAAAAAACTGCAAATAAAACAGCAATATTTTAAATGTATTTGCACTAACTGGTGCAAAAAAATACAGAACTAGTGAAGAAATGATAATTAAATAGGGAAAGTGCAACTAAAAAAGCCATGAAACCGCAGGTGAAGTGAAAAAAAGGAAAGCTGCTAAAGAAACTTTGGCGTCCATATTGCAAGATGTCAACCTTATCACAGTGTGGGGGAGGGTATCAGAAATCCCGCCAGATTGTGGTAAATTACCTGGGAGCTGTGGAAAGGTAATGGCCTTGAAGAACGCGCCCCGAGGCTTTCGGAAATGTTTTCCTTCGTAGGGGGTTTGTGTATAATGCAGCAATAGCGGTTTATATAAGGAAATGGAGCCGGAAGATGAAACGGCGCATGCGCGGGTCACGCTGCCGGAAGTGAACATCGCAAAAGCGTCATGTGTGATCATTCGGGTCAAGCCCGAGCGTGATCACCATGGAGACGCGTTCCATGCCCCCCCCGGGCGTGGGACACCGCCATGCGCTCCCTTAATGGGGCAACGATGAATAAGGAAATAGGTAAAGCCCAATATTGTGACCAAAAACCATTCAAGGAATTATGTACAAATATTACAAAATGAAACAAATATTAAGAAAAAACCGCTATTAAAAAACATAAAGTATGTATAAATGCAGATCAAACCACACATAATAAAATAATTAACGTATACAAAATGGATGACATCAATAAATCTAAAATATGAAAAAATAATAATGAAAAAAAATAAGGGAGGATATCCATATGTTGCAATAAACGTATACGAAATTGTTCAAAGTTGATGTAGTATACGAAATTGTTTCAGAATTGCTGAAAATGAATAAAAAAAAAAAAAAAAAAAAATTATTTAAAATTATTAAAAAATAAAAAAACATATCAATTATAAAAAGGACAAAAAGGAGAATTCTCGTTCAGACCAAGTGGGGAAAAGTTTGTAATGTCCATATCCATTTGGGTTTCTAATGGGCAATCAATACCGAAAATCTTAAGTAAGTGGCATCACAATTGTGATGCCTTACTTAAGATTTTCGGTATGATTTATTAAGAGTGGGGGTTGTGGTGGAAAGATCAGCAAAAGTCTTGCCCAATTAGAAACCAAATATTAATATTTTAATAATTTTTTTTTTTTATTCTTTTACAATCTTGAACAATTTCGTATACGTTGACACAACTTTGAAAATTTTTACGTTTACTGCAACTTGGATATCCTCCCTTTTTTTCTTCATTTTATTTTTCATATTGTTTGATTTATTGATGTCAACCATTTTGGTGATACGTATATTATTTTTGATGATGTGGTTTGACTGCATTTATACATACTTTATTTTTGTTTATGCGGTTTTTCTATATTTATGTTCATTTTTGTAATATTTGTAAACAGATATCCTGCATTTGGTTTTTGGTCAAAAATTGGGCGTTTACCATTTCCTTATTCATCTGTTGGATTAAGTGGGCGATGCGCGGGTTTTTTTCCCAACGCCCGGGGTGGGCATGGTAACGGGGTCTCCATGTGTTGAACGTCTCGGGCTTGACCCGGAAGTGATGCATCACTGACGCTTGTTGCATGTTCACTTCCGGCAGCGTGACCCCGCATGCGCCGTTTACATGTTACTCGCTCCATTTCCTTATATAAAGCCGTGATTGCTGAATTAACATCCCCCGCAAAGAAAACATTTCCAAACGCCGTCGGGGCGCGTTCTTCAGAGGCCTTACCTTTCCAAGCTCCCAGGTAATTTACAAAGTCTGGCGGTATTTCTGTACCCCCACCCACACTGTGATTATGGTGTGCATCTTGCAATAGTGGACGCCAATAGTTTTCTTTAGCGCTTCCTTTTTTTTCACTTCCTTCTGCGGTGCTGGCTTTTCAGTTGCCTTTGCCCATATTTAATTTCATTTTTCACAGTTCTTTTTTTGCCCGTTAGGCAAATCATATATATATTGCTGTTTCTATTGTGATTTTTTCGTGCTAGTGCATCTTTTTGAGTATTTTTTTCCACACAATTGATACACTATTTTTTATGCCAATATTCTTTGCACTTTTTTCTTTATTTTTAAAAATTGTCCGGTTCACTCAACAGTAGTTATTGCAGGTCATCAACATTGCTGGATTTATTACCTGGCTTTGTTTGACAATCTTTTTACATTACATATGTATTTACCGCTATATATTAAAGTTATCTCAGGAATTATCAAAGACATATCTTATAATAAGGGCTCCTTCAATTTTCTAACTGTTCCGTGATGGTCATTGCCTCTTGTTTTTATTATATTATTCATGTACGTATTTTTTGATTACAATTTGGTTGTTTATTAATTATGACTTTGATTCAAAAAATTATATTTTATTATTCAATTGTGTCACTTTGTTTTTGTTGTTCCTTGCACTGGGTGTCTTCCTCCATTCCTGGATATTCTTAGAGTTTACAGGTAAACCCTTGGCTCCGTTTCCACCCCCCAATGAGGGATTTCGGGTAGGATAGGGTTTGGAGTGAGCATGACAGGAGATGTGTCAGAATTGCGTTCGGGTTTTACCATACTGGTTCCCGCGATCTTACTCCATTCCCAGCACACTGGCATATCAGACGTGTTCTCCAAGAAGGCTGCGGGGGACTCTTCCGCCTCATCCCCCAACTGTCCTATCGACCTTGCCTGGCCAGAACCTCCTCGGGGAAGGGTCTATCCCTCTCTCTTCCTGGACAGAGGCCAGTCGCAATAATTCAGGAGAACCTGGCAAGAGGGTTTATTAGGAAGTCGGTGTCACGGCAGGGGCGGGATTTTTTCTTGTGCAGAAGAAAAATGGGAATTGCCCCCGGTATTGTTAAGGGTCTTAACGCCATCACCGTTAAAACAGTCCCCTTCCCCCCCTGATCTCTGAGTATTTGATAGGCTTGGGGGCAAGGGATCACTAAACTAATCGTGCGGTGTTTATAACCGATTCGCTCCGTGGGGGGACGAATGGAAACGGTTTTAATACCATGGTGGGTATTACGAATATTGGTGATGCCCTTTGGGCTTGTAATGCTCCGCGTTTTCCAAGACTTTGTCAATGACTCTTCGGGATAGCTCTCCACCTCGGTCGTAGCTATTGGTGTAACCATCTTCCTCCAGATATTGCTCCCACCGGAGGGATGTTGGCGGGTCTTGCCTTACGGGCAAATTCCGTTTACGCAAAATTGGAAAATGTGTGTTTGAGCGGAGAGGTTTTACCCTTCCCTGGGCTAATCTCTTCCCGCCCAGGGATTGGTATGAATTCTGCCAAACTACAGGCGGTGATGGATGGCCAGAACCCCCCTTCTAAAGGCGGTGCAGCGCTTTTGGGTTCATTAATTAATTACCGTCAGTTATCCCCACTTCTCAACTTTGGTAGTCCGGGTTTGCCCCTTACCAAAAAGGGGTAATCCCCCAAAATGTGGGGCTGAAGAGGTCTCCAAGGCCTTACATCTTTAAGTTCATTTCGTAGAGCCCATCCTACATCGCCCATGTTGATAAGCATTTATATTGGGGTGGATGCCTCGTCTGTTGGTGCTGGAGCAGTCCTCTTCCAAAAGGTTGTCGGTGGGCATCCATGTTTTTTTCTCCAAGACCTTCCACCAGCAGAGAGGATTATTCCTGGGGACAGGGAGTTGTAGCAATGAAGTGGCCTTCTCGGAGTGGAGAATCTGTTGGAGGGAGCTCGCTTTCCTTCCAAGTCTTCACGGATCACAAAAATGGTAATCTTCAACAGCCAGCGGCTTAATTCTGCAAGCCGATGGTCCTTTTCTTCTCCCGGTTTTCATTTACACTGATTTCCTTCGGGAGAGAAGAAACATTCGTTGCCGGCCTCTCTCCTCTGTGGTGTCCCGGAGGAGGGGTGGAGGGCCTCGGTTATCGTCCCCAGAGAGCCTGAAACAGTGGCCCCCGGTTTTCGCTAGGTCGTGCCCCCGGGAAGATTTTGTGCACTTAATTTGCACCGGGGGGGGTATCTCTTGGGCACATTCGTCCAGGGGGGGTGGACACTTTGGGGCAAGAGGACTCTGAATTGCTGGCGAGGAATAAGGTGGGGGGGCCCCATATGGTCCGTGATTGGGGACTATGTTCGGGCGGTTTTCCTCGCCAAAAATAAGCTCCACGACAACGGCCAGCTGGGTTACTTTCCCTTTGCGGTGGCAGAAGGCACTGGGAGTGGTTGGGATGGACTTTTTTGGTGGGCTTGCCCAAGTCTGGGGTTGCCCTATTTGGGTAATCACCGACCATTTTCTTAAAATGGTGATCTGGTGCCCTACCACGGTTACCTTCGCCGGGCTTGGCAGCTTGTTTGTTGGCACACTTCCGTTTACCGGCATGCCGGACAAGATTGTCAGTTCCAGGCCCCAGTTTGCGTCTGGTTCGGAGAGGCTTTGTCGTCTACTCAGTATTGGTTAAATCTCTCTTCAGGTATCATCGAGACGAAAGGGTTGGTAGAGAGGGCCCAACAGACCTTGGTCCCTATCTAGACTTTTGTCTCGCCAGGCGGATACGGCCCTTGCTACCAGGGCTGGTTTGCTTAAACAAGCGTGGCTATTCACCGGAAGACCCATTCCTCCTGAACTACGGTCAGCATCGCGGGTACCAGTGCCTATGCCCGTGTTTTTGCCGATTCCAGGGGGCAGACTGGGCTGGGAGGCACGGAATTTGGGGAAAACCCCCATCAGGTGCCATTCAGGCCTCCAAAGAGAGGATGAGGTCTTCGGCCGATGCCCATCGGCGCCCCGCTCCTACATTTGCTCCTGGGGATTTGGTGTGGCTCTCCGCCCGTAACATCAGGCTGCGAGTTGAGTCCACTAAGTTGGCACCCCGCTACCTGGGTCCTTTCAAGGTCCTCGAGCAGGTTAACCCTGTGGTATACCGTTTAGCTCTTCCACCACGCCTGGGTATCTCCGACACCTTTCACGTGTCCCTCCTGAAACCGTGCTCATGTCCCGGTTTTCTGAGTCATCTGCTGGGACATCGGGTTCATCTGCGGATGACCATGAGGTGAATGCCATCGTGGGGTGTAAGGTGGTACGGGGCAAAAAGTTTTATTTGGTGGACTGGAGGGGCTATGGGCCTGAGGATAGGTCTTGGGAGCCTGCCGAGCATGTTCACGCTCCGCAGCTCGTCGCTGCCTTTGAACGCAGCGAGGCCCAGAGAGGGGGGGCCCTAGGAGGGGGGTTAATGTTAGGGTCCAAGTTCCCACTCTGCACAGGGGAGTCTCGAACCAGTGCGCTGCGGTCTCCCATTCATCTCCGGCCGCAGTGGAGCCTGCTCAGCAGAGACGTCGTTCCAAGCGTCTTGCCCACTCCACTACTGGGCAGTGACTTGCTTCTGCCTTTCCTGGATCTGCTATTATAGCCAGTTCTGGAGCAAACGTCTTTGGGACAAAGTCCTGCATTTTCTCTTCTGAGCATGCCCAGAGTGAGATCTCTCATTGGAGATCAGGGGTCACATGCTCAGGTACTGCAGCAGCTCCTATTGGCCCGCCAGGAAGGCCCTGTTACTACTAGTCTTCTGAACAGGTTCTCATTGGTCCTTGTTCCTGGAAGGTCCTGTAGCTGTTGCTATAAAAGGGTAGCATGGCTGGGCCGCCATGCGCTAATATCAACCATTGTATGCTATGCGCCAGTGTGGTCATGCGTGTGTGTGGTTAGGGACCCGGCTGAAATAAGCCACTAGAATACCGACTTGATCGGTGAGGAGTTTAGTGTGCTAGCTGGTCAGGGTCGGTGTCCTAGATGCCCTAGATTACCGGCATAACCGGTGAGGAGTTTGATTGCCGTATTCAGGGTCTGGCGTTCAGACGCCATAGATTGCGGGTGACTCCCGCGAGGACATTAGCGCATGACCACGTATTATGCTCGCTTAGCAATTAACCGTGTGCCTGAGAGCCTGACAGGACACTGTGTTTGTTCTCAGCGGCTCTGTGACGTAACAGGTTTCGCTCTCGACGCTAGACAGCGCCCTAGCGTTTTACTTTGCGGCTCACTGAAGCTAAGTGAGTTCGCACATATCGCCATATAGCGCTGTGGCATCCCGTTAGCGGCTCTGGGAATTAACAGAGTCTGCACTTACTGCCACAACGCGCTACGGCGTTTATTTTAGCGACTCTGCGGGATAACAGAGTTCGCTACTTTCGTCATCTTACTAGCAGCAGGCTTCGCTTGCACGGTGGACCCCGGGCTGCGAACGCACCTCTCCACTTTATATATTTGGTGCGTTCCGAGACCCTAACAGCGACTCCACTCCCATAGGTATGGAGTCCATATTCATGACCTTAATGAGAGGTACCACGTGACCGCACCGCACAGGTAGAAGATGACGCGCCAGAATAGAGATGCAGGGACGTGCAGCGATTGTGTCAGGGTAAGTATGATGGGGAGGATGGGGGAGCCCAGCCATGCATACAAGATGGGACAGGGGAGCCATGCATATAAGTTTGGGAGGGGGGAGCGGTGCCATGCATACAAGGAGGGAAGGGGGTGAGGAGCCATGCATACAAGGAGGGGAGGGGGGTGAGGAGCCTTGCATACAGGATGGGACAGGGGAGCCATGTATACAGGATGGGAGGGTGAAGCGGAACCATGCATACAAGGAGGGGAGGGGTAGAGGAGCCAAGCATACCGGATGGGATAGGAGAGCCATGCATACAAGGAGGGGAGGGGGAGACGAGTGGAGCCATGCATACAAGGATGGGAGGGTGGGAGCGGAGCCATGCATACAAGGATGGGAGGGTGGAAGCAGAGCCATGCATACAAGGATGGGAAGGTGGGAGCGAAGCCATGCATACAAGGATTGGAGGAGGAGCGGAGCCATGCATACAAGGAGGGGAGGGTGGGAGCAGAGCCATGCATACAAGGATGGGAGGGTGGGAGCAGAGCCATGCAGACAAGGAGGGGAGGGTGGGAGCAGAGCCATGCATACAAGGATGGGAGGGGGAGCAGAGCCATGCATACAAGGAGGAGAGGGTGGGAGCAGAGCCATGCATACAAGGAGGGGAGGGGGAGCAGAGCCATGCATACAAGGATAGGAGGGTGGGAGCAGGGCTATGCATACAAGGATGGGAGGGGAAAGCGGATCCAAGCATACAAGGATGGGAGGGGGAGCGGATACATGCACACAGGATGGGACAGGGGAGCCATGTATACAAGGATGGGAGGGTGGGAGCAGAGCCATGCACACAGGATGGGACAGGGGAGCCATGTATACAAGGGTGGGAGGGTGGGAGCAGAGCCATGAATACAAGGATGAGAGAGTGGGAGCAGAGCCATGCATACGAGATGGGACAGGGGAGCCATGCATACAGCAGGGGGAGCAAGACGGAGCTGGACAGGACGGGGGAACCACACATACTGGAATAGGAATGAGGGGACAATGCATACCCGGCTTATACTCGAGTCAATAAGCTTACCCAGTTTTCAGAGGCAAAATTAGGTGCCTCGGCTTATACTCGGGTCGGCCTATACTCGAGTATATACAACGTATATTTATATCAATCAGTACTTTGTGGGGCCATCATACTATACATGGGGGGATTATATGTGTGGGGCCATCAAACTATACAGGGGGATTATATGTCAGGGACCATTTTGCTATACATACTACAACTCCATAGCCCTGCCCCATATGACAAAAGCCCCACCCCTGCACCACCTCCATCCCCGCCCTGCCTGGCCATGGAAAAATGGTCCTACTTGAAGCCGGTCCCTGGTGCAAAACAGGTTGGGGACCACTGCTCTATATACCCCAGCAACAGCAGCCTCCACATATACCCCAGCAGCAGCAACCTCCACATATACCCCAGCAGCAGCAGCCTCCACATATACCCATTCTAGAATACCTGATGCGCTAGAATCGGGACACCATCTAGTTTTTTATAAAGGCATTTTAAATGTTATTTTAATAAAATTCATCATTTTACTTGTATGGCATACAGCTTCTTTTTCCCTTTGGGTTTTTTTGCTTGATTTTTGAAGCTGCCTTTAGGCATTCATTCTTTTGGGTTTGTGTCATATTTATGTTTATTCATTTATATATTATTCTTTTAAAAATATTGAAACAAAATACTATTTTATATGAGACCTATTTCGCACTCGCTTTTCTCATTTTGGTCTGCCAATTATATCATCCAGTAGATCAACTAAAAGAAGGTACTTCAGGACTGTGTCAAATTAGGGGAGTTGTCCTTCTGTCCTGGAAGGTTGGGATATGCCCTGACTTAAGCTGTATTTGCATCATATGGTCACAGATACTGTTGACTGTAACATTGGAGCAGATCAGATCCCTGGCCCACCGTTTAGTCTATGTAGAGACTGAAAGTCCAGACAGGACCTTTCAGTTACTTGACAGTGTCAGATTACTTTACTGAGAGTGAATAGGAGAGAAAACGAGCAAGGCAATCAGTCAAGTAGTGATGAACGAATATGCTCGATAATACTCAGATGTCACTTGAGTATCTGGGTGCTCAAATGTGCTCGGCACTCACTGAGCATTGTCTGGTGCCCAGATTGAAAGCTCAAATTCCTGTCCAGTATGTTTAGCACCTGTTATACAGCCAATAAACATGTGAGGATTGCCTGTCAGTCACTGTAATGCCATAGCCATCTTTGTAATGGCATTACTGTGATTGACTAATAGCCTTACCTCATCAGATGTTATTAAAGGATTGGTGCCGCCATGCTCGGCATACTGATGCCATTGCACAGCCAGGGACAGTTCTCAATAGAGGGAGAGAGTAGTTGTCCAGGCCTGTGTGCAAATGTTAGAAATCAGAGTCCTCTAGTGGTGATATTTGCTGAACCATCTTACTAAAAGTTCTTCTTAGCGCTAATCTTGCGCTTTTCTGTTTCTATGCGATACATTCTGAATTTAGCCTAGGAACAGGTTCTGGAACAGGGAGAGTGCCTGAATACAAACTCTAGGCAGGGCTTAGGGCTTTGCAGTCCATTGCTAACTATATAGCTGCTGCAAGTGACCACTTTTTTTAATGAAAAAATTTACTGTATTGTCATTCATACAGTTTAACTGGCTTTGTGTGAAACTATGGTGGTTTGAAATTTTAAAAAATGCTTGGCCTGCTACATGTGACTAATTTTTTTTAATTTATCAAGGAAATTTGGTTTCCAGAATTAATTAGAAAATGCGTAAGGCATGCGGGGATGGGGAAGCAGAAATGCTGATGATGGTGCATGCAGACAGCAAAGACATGGGGCAGGTGTGACTGTGCCTGATGATGGAACACAAGCAACACGCCATCCACAACACATAGCTTCCTGTCCCACTTTGCAGGGAGGGAAGGGACACCACTTCTGAAGTCACAGCAATGCGAAAAGGTGGTCGGTTGGATAGCAGATAATGCATCCAGCATGCTTGCCAGGACCAACTAGCCTTCCACACGGGCAAGCCTCACCAGCCAAGAGTCTGGAACACTTAATTGTCACCCTCATACTTCTTCCTTCCATCATGTTGAGTTCAAGGAGACCAGTGATCCCACACTAGGACACTCCAAGGAGCTCTTTACATCGTAATTTCTTGATTTTGGACTCTCACTCTGCATGTTTCAAGAGGGACATGAGGACATGCTGTTCAGTGATGCACAAAAATTAGAGCAGCTTCAGTCACAATAGGATGACAGTGGGGAATGGTAAATTTTTTCTACTGAGAAAGACGATGTTGAGACACAGTTGCCCATAAGTTATGTTGCTGTTAAGTCACCAAGTCAGGAGAACCTGGGTGCATTAGTGAAAGACAAGAGGGTGGATGACCAAGTCACTGACCCATCCTTGGAAGCTGGCATGCAGAGCGAGGCCAGCAGTGCTGAGGGGGAGGATCAGCAGCACCAAAATAGGCAGAAAGAGGCATTGGGATGACCAGGGGGAGGAAGCAGGCAACTGTTCCGCAGAGCACTGACAATTGTGAATTTCCCCAAGAGTTAAGAGTTCCCCAGTCTGAGACTTTTTTAACACCTTAACGACCAGAGGTATTTTTGTTTTTGCATTTTAGTTTTTTGCGCCCCTTCTTCCCAGAGCCATAACTTTTTAACTTTTTGGTCAAAATGGCCATGTGAGGGCTTGTTTTTTGCAAGATAAGTTGTACTTTTGAAAGACTCCATTGGTTTTAACATATCATTTACTGGAAAACGGGAATTTGTTAAGAAAGAATATTGTGCCATTTTCTAATACTCATAGCATGTCCATTTTTCATGATCTGGGGTTGGGTGAGGGCTTATTTTACAAATACCAAGCTCACATTTTTAATGATACCATTTTGGTGTAGATATTATCTTTTAATCACCCGTTATTGCATTTTAATGCAATGTTGTGGTGACCAAAAAAAATGTAAATCGTAATGTTTTTAACATAATGTTGCGGGCACATGGAAACTATATATCAGCTGTCATGTGCCCGGAAAGGTGTGAGCTCAGCGCCGGAAACCCGCACCAAACAGGGGAAGTCCGACATCGGCGTACTATTATGCCTGATGTCGGAAGGGGGTTAAAGAGAGTTCTGAAACAAAAAAAAGGTCATTTGCAACCAGTTAAATGCCAAGATCAGCAAGGGACTGATCACTAATAGTCTAACTACCACCAGCATAATCAAGCACACATCACCTAAGCACAGTACTCCTGCAGTGCACCTTTCCTTACACATTCTGGTGCACCATCATCAGGCAATTACAAATTCTTGTCCTAGCACAGTGTTCAGCTGTATCTACCCCAGGCCTTGGAATGAAAAAGAAAGTTCAATGACAAACACTCACAAGCCCAATTGCTAAACGGCACATTTCTAGGCTGCTTGCGGTGGAAGTGCTACTGTTTAGGCTTGTAGACAAGCAGGATTTGCGCCGATTCATGGCAGCAGCCATCCTTCAATACTCGGTCCCCAGCTACCACTATTTCTGGCATCGCCACTTTGTACCAGCATGTGTCCAAGAATATTACCCATGCCCTTACCAACGCACTTCCTGGAATTGTCCGCTTAACAACTGACATGTGTACAAACGCTTGTGGCCAAGGATGCGACATTTACCTGATAGCCCACTGGGTGAACATTGTGGAGGCGAGGGCTGAGCCCACCCTGGCACATGTGTTACCAATGCTGAGGATTGCTTGCCATACTTCTATCAGGGTTTCTTCCACTTCCTACACCAATTCCTGCACCCCCGTGTGCTCCTCCTCTTACTCCATTTCCTATGTATCATCTCAGAGCAGTTCATCTACTTCAACCGTAAGCTGTAAGCTCTGCAACTCTGCCTTCAGCTCTGCTGAAGCTAATTTGTCTAAGAGACAAACTGCACACCATGGCAGAGTTATTGAAAGGAATAACAGATGCAACATATATGTGGCTCTCGCAGCTAAACCTACAACAAGCATGGTCATGTGTGATAATGGCCATAACCTAGTGGCAGCTGTGAAGCTTATCAAGCTTACACATGTATCATGTTTGGCCCACGTGTTCAACTTTGTAGGTTAGTGGTTTTTAAAAACCTACCCAGATTTGTTAGAACTTCTGGTGATGGTGCGCCCATTTCTACAAGTCAGCTACAGCTGTTGCCACACTGATGTACCGGCTCACCTATTGGTGTGTGATGTAACCATACGCTGGAAAGCCACACTGCACATGCTGGTAAAGCTTTGTAAGCAGCAGAGGCCAGTTGATGAATACCAGCTACAACTTGCCCGTCTGTATTTTTGAAGCATCTGTGCTTCTGTGCCTATTTAAACAGTTGCTGCTCACAATTAATCATGAAGCTTTGCATGCGGACTAGGTGCAGATGAAGGAAGTCATGAAACAGTGAGATATTACCCACCCCAGCCTCATCTCATCTGTTCAGTGTAGATTGAGTAACAATAAGGAAGTGGAAATGGAGGAATAGGAGGAGGAACAGGAGATGGTTGCTAGTGCAACAAAGGCTAGTGCCCACACAAACTTTGTACATGGATGGGCTGAGAAAGGGAATGAGGAGGAAGAGAGGAATTTGGAGGAGTAGGAAACGATGGAACGTCATCATTGTGGAGACAGGGAAATGTTGGCTGTAGGGTGCTTGCCACATATGGCCAACTTTATGTATCGCTGACTTTCTCAGGAACCTTGCGTTATATTCATTTTGGCCAAAAAAGAGAACTGGTTGTTCACCCTGTTAGAGCCTAGAGCCACGCTACAAGGAGAATCTTGCATCTTTCCTTCTTGATGCGGCAAGGTATACTAAAATAGTGCTATGCCAGAAGGTCATTGTGGAAAATATGTTGAAAAAATTCCCACTGGACAATGCTAGTGGCAGGGGGCAATCTTCCTTGTCCAACCACTGAGGAGAGAACAGGGAGACACATGCCAGATACAGCAGAGGCTGGGGTACACTGTCAAAGGCCTGGGCTGATATAACGACATTTTACCAGTTTCCAGGCCATGATGACCGGGTGTTTTTGATAAGGAGGGAAATGTTTTTAAAGATGGTCAAGCAATACCTGGCCGACCAAACAAGCATACTCCCTAATTCCTCTGTGACTTTCAACTTTTGGGTCTCAAAACTGTACACCTGGCGTAAGCTGTCATTCTATGCCTTGAAGGTGTTGTGCTGGCCTGCCGCTAGTGTCTTGTCTAAGTGGTCTATTAGTGAAGGGGGTCATAACAGAATGGCACTTTCGTCTGTCAACAAAAAATACTGGCAGGCTCACTGCGGTAAAAATGAAAAAAGCCTAGATTAGCTCCGACTTTTCCACACCACCACATGACAGAAGGCAGCACATAAAGTGTATTTAATCTTCAATATTTGAATGAGGCCCTCCAGTTGTTGCCTTCAAGAGTGTATTGATGACCCTCTTATTTTTTTTTCTGGCTTTGCGCTGTGTGCATAGCCTTTATGAGTGTAGAAGTCCCACAACTTTACTTTCTTAATATTAATATTAATATATGAATGAGGCACTCAAGTTGGTGCCTTCAAGGGTGTATGTATGGGCTTATTTATATTATTTTCTGACTTTAATAATAATAATAATAATAATAATAATTTAGTTCTAGAGCGCCAACATATTCCACAGCACTTTACATTTTAGAGGGGACTTGTACAGACAATAAAAGACATTACAGAATAACAATAATCACATAAATCAACAGATACCAAGAGGAGTGAGGGCCTTACTCGCATGCTTACAATCTATGAGAAAATAGGGGGGGCATAAAAGGTGGGTGGTAACAATTGCTTTCATTGAATGGTCCAGCGATTAATGTAATAGATAGGGTGTTTATGTAATGCTGCATGAACCGGTAACCAACCAGTTTGTATAAAAGGGCTGTTAAGTGCATAAAGCGTTTAAGGACAGATGATACGAGGGTCCTGGTTTTGAAGAAAATTTTGAATGGGCAACACAGGGATAGTTAGATAAATATGTTGAGGCGGTAGGACAGTCTGAAGAAATGCATTTTTAGGACACACTTAAAACTGTGGGAATTTGGGATTAATCGAATTGTCCTGGGTAGTGCATTCCAAAGAACTAGCGCAGTAGTAAGAGGGAGACCGATTAGTAGAGAGTTACAATAGTCCAGACGAGAATGAATAAGAGCTACATTAAGAGTCGAAAGTAAGAAAAGGTTGAATTCTAGAAATATTTTTGAGGTGTAGATGACAAAAGCAAGTCAGTGATCGGATGTGGGGGGTGAATGAAAGAGCTGAATCAAGGATGACCCCAAGACAGTGGGCATGTTCCTGGGGAGTAATGGTAGAACCACACACGGAAATGGCAATGTTAGGTAGATTAGTGAAGGGATAAAACACAAGGAGTTCAGTTTTTGACAGGTTCAGATTTAGATAGAGAGAAGACATGATGTTGGAGACAGCGGTAAAACAATCACTGGTGTTTTGTAATAATGCACACGTGATATCAGGAGTAGATGTGTATGTGCTTCATTAGCATGGAGATGATACTGGAAACAAAATCTACTCATTGTCCAATATGGGCAGTATACAAGAAGAAGAGGAGGTGGCCTAGGACTGATATTTGAGGAACCCTGACAGTAATGAAAAATGGAGAGGAGGAATAGCCAGCAAAAGAAACAGTGAAGGAACGGTCAGAGAGGTAGGGGGAGAACAAGGAGAAAATGATGTCCTTTAGACCGATGGAGTGAAACATAGTGAGGAAGAGCTGGTGATTCCACAGTGTTGAATACTGCAGAGTGATCCAGGAGAATCAGCAAGGAGTAGTGACAATTAGATTTAGCTGTTTATAGATCATTATAGACTTTAGTGAGTGCAGTTTCAGTAAAGTGTAAAGAGCATATGCAAGGCCTTTATGAGTGTATAAGTACCACAATTACACTTTCTTACTATTTGAATGAGGCTCTCCAGTTTGTACCTTCAAGGGTGAATGAATTACCTGCTTTATATTTTTTTTTATGGCTTTACACTGTGTGCAGAGCCCTTATGAGTGTAAAAGGAGCACAACTACAGTGTCTTAATATTTAAATTAGGCACTCTTCCATCTAATTTTGGCAGTTCTTGCTTGCATTTTAAATTACCCTGACATTTCCAAATTTTTTTATATAAATTTGAATTTTGGTTTAGTTAAATTATTTTTTTTAATCTTTTTTTTAAATTTTGCCTTAAATACAAGTCATTAAACAGGAAAGAATGTTTATTAAAAAATTGTTCCTGTAAACCCCAATTTCTCTTCAATTTTAAATGTTTTGTTTTCAATCCTTAAAGTGGAGTAAAAGTGTGACACCATTGTTCTCAGCACCATTGTTCTGGGAGTCAGAGATTATTCTAGTTGTCTTCCCATGCTGTTCTCTTTCCATTCAGCACTTTTTCTATCCATTTCTACATTTTCACTTCCCCCCAGACAGTTGTAGGGTCTGCCGGAAAAATGCTTGGATTTCCCATTGACTCCCATTATACTTGTTACTCGAAATGAGATTACGAGCATTAGGATTGCTCAGTTCGAGTAACAAGCATCTGAGCATTTTAGTGCTCGGTTATCACTACAGGCAAGGTGTGTGTTTATAGCAGTACTAAGTATGTATGCATATAGGAGAGCTCAATGTGTATGTATAGTAGAGCTGTGTGTGTACATACCAAAGCTGTATTAGTGCATATAACAGAGCTGAGTGTATGTTGCAGAATTGTCTACAAGTGTTGATACAACAAAGTATATTTGTCTATTTGTGCACTGATGTAACTGAGCTGTGCGTGTTGATATAGCAGAGTGTGTGTTAATAGAGTTGAGTTACATATGTGTGGATGTAGCATGGATGTGCATGTGTGAATTTAGCAGAACTGTGTGTAAACTGTGGGGGACATCATTCTGTATTGGTGTTCTTTTGGGGGCATCATATTCTATGGATTTCAATGGGAACATCATACTGTGATAGGGTTGGTTGTGCGGCATCATACTGTGAGGAAATTCTTTGGGGACATCATACGTGGATGTTTGTAGGAACATAATTCTGTGTGCGGGTATTTGTAGGAGTCATCATACTGTAGGGTTAGAGTCTACGGAAAACATCATACTTTGTGATGGGGTAGTTTTTAGAGACATCACACCGTGAGATGGGGCCTATCGAGACATCATACTGAAGAAAAGGATTCCATACTAATTGGTTTCACTGAGAGCAATATTTATTTTTGAGCACAAATAATATCTGTGATGTGCTACAGTAAGGATCCTTTTTGCTTATTTTTGAAAGTTGGGAGTTGCAATAACCTAAGATCTGCTGGGCAACTCCCAGCATGTGTTGTATCTGTTGTCAACTATTCTCACAGTGTAAATCATGAGTTCAGGATGATGACTGGATGGTAAGAAGTGGTTCATATGAGGAGAAAGAAGCAGAATTTTTTGATAAGATGTAATGCAAAGTTTGTTTTATTCACTTGTACTATTGATTTATGTAAAGTTTGCTGAAATATCTATGACCATTTAAGCTCATGGCTTGTAAGATAACCAATGAAACTATTTCTTGATATGAACATCTGAGCATTTTTGCTTATATTAGGCAGTCTGTTAGAGTTCGAGTTCCCGCTGCTGCACCAGGGGATTCTCGAACCAGTCCCGCTGCGGTCCACCATCCATCTCCGTCCGCAGTGGAACCTGCTCAGCAGAGACGTCGGTCCCAGCGTCTTGCCCATTTCAATACTGTGCAGAGACTTGCTGCTGCCCCTCCTGGATCTTCTATTATAACCAGTGCTGGAGCAGACGTCTTTGGGACGAAGTCCTGCGTTTCCCCTTCTGAGCATGCCCAGGGTAAGATCTCTCATTGGAGATCAGGGGTCACATGTTCAGGTACTGCAGCAGCTCCTATTGGTCCACCAGGAAGGTCCTGAAACTACATGTGTTTTCGAACAGTTTCTCATTGGTCCTTCTTTTGGCAGGTCCTGTAGCTGTTACTATAAAAGGGTGGCATGGCTGGGCCACCATGCGCTAGTAACAATTGCATTATGTGCTTTGCGCCAGTGTGATCATGCTACGCATGTGGTTAGGGCTCGGCTGAAATAAGCCCCTAGAATACCGGCTTCTCTGGTGAGGACATTTGGATGCACGTGGTTAGGGCTTGGCTGAAATAAGCCCCTAGAATACCTGCTTCTCCGGTGAGGAGATTGCTTGATTGCGTTGCTGTCTGCATGATCACGGACTGCTATCCACACAGCAGTTATCTGTGTATCCCTGTGAGTCTAACAGGACACAGTCTTTTTCTCAGCGGCTCTGTGACGCAACAGGGTTCGCTTTATAACGCTGGTTCAGCGCCCTAGCGTTTTACTTTGCGGCTCACTGAAGTTAAGTGAGTTCGTACTGACCGCCATATAGCACTGTGGCATTCCCGTTAGCGGCTCTGGGGATTAACAGAGTCGCACTTAACTGCCACAGCGCGCTACGGCGTTTATTTAGCGACTATGCGGGAT
>JARQOD010000001.1:755388449-755582684 GCA_033576555.1 Oophaga sylvatica | reverse complement strand
ACAACGTTAAAGGGATGGTCTGATGTGTGATTGGTGAAGGCAGTGTCGACCCATTCACTACTCGAACAGTCACGGGTTTGGCGAGCATCACCAGAGGTATAGAGTGGCGGAGAGCGAAGGTAGAAGACATGAAATTTCCTTCGGCTCCAGAATCCACACAAAGCGTGACTGTTAAAGTGGATGAGCCAAAATTGATTGTCCCCCTAAAGGACAACTTGGAGGCGTGTACTGCTGTGTCTAGTGAACCCCCTCCAATGGTTACTAGACGTGGTCGTTTGCCGACCGCCGTGGACATTAGTTAGCATAATGCCCTATTTGTTGGCAGGCATTACAGGTCACAGATAGTCGAGCAGCCCGAGACTTAGGTCTCACTCGAGAAATCTCCATGGCCTCAGGGGAATCGGACGCCTGAATGGAAGATTCCAGAGGTCTGGCGAAGGTGGGCGCCAGCCGGAACCTCTGCCTACACTGGGCCCGCTCCAACCTCCGCTCGTTAAAACGAAGGTCGATGCGGGTAGATATGGTAATGAGCTCCTCCAGTGTGGCAGGAATCTCCCTGGTGGACAAGGCGTCCTTCACATGGTCTGCCAGTCCCCTCCAGTACACGGGTATAAGGACTTTATCTGGCCAATCCAGCTCAGAGACCAGAGTCCGAAATTGGACGGCAAACTGGCTGACCATGGATGAACCCTGAGTGATAGCCAACAATTGAAGAGCCGTATCGTGGGTGACACGAGGTCCTAGAAAGACCTGTTTAAGAGTGTCCAAGAGAGGAGCACTCTGCACCACACGATCATCGCGCTCCCATAACGGCGTTGCCCACTCCAACGCCCTGCTCGACAAAAGGGATATGATAAAACCCACTTTCGCCCGCTCCGTGGGATAACGTGCAGCCAGAAGCTCTAGATGTATGGAGCACTGACTGACGAAACCCCGACATTGTTTACTGTCACCGGTAAACTTGTCTGGAAGTGGGAGGCGGGAAATAGTCGGAGCAGGGGTAGCAGAGGACATCCACCGCTGAGGTTGTGCGCTCTAGAGTCGCCAACCTACCCTCCAGCTGCTGGATATACCGCTGCAGACGCTGGTCGTCCGCCATTTTACCAGCCAGACCCTGGCGCTAATATTATGTTAAGGCTGGCGGAACGCACAAAATAATATAAATAATAAGTGAATTCGCAGCCCGGGGTCCACCGTGCAGGCGAAGCCGCTGTTGGCAAAAAGGCGCAAGAAGCAAACTCTGTTATCCTGCAGAGCTGCCAACATAAACGCCGTAATGCGCTGTGGCAATGAGTGCGAACTCTGTTACTCCACAGAGCCGCTAGAAGAGGAGCCGCAACGCTATATGGCGATGTGTGCGCACTCACTAGACACCACTGAGTGGCAAAGAAAACACGCTAGTGCGCTGACTAGCGTTGAAAGCGAACCCTGAGAGAAAGCACTGTGTCCTGTAAGGCTCCCAGATACACAGTTAAGTGCTAAGCGCACATAAAGCGTGATCATGTGCTAATGTCCTCGCGGGAGTCACCCGCAATCTATGGCGTCTGAACGCCAGGCCCTGAATACGGCAATCAAACTCCTCACCGGTTATGCCGGTAATCTAGGGCATCTAGGACACCGACCCTGACCAGCTACCATACCAAACTCCTCACCGATTAAGTAGGTATTCTAGTGGCTTATTTCAGCCGGGTCCCTATCCACACATACACATGACCACACTGGCGCATAGCATACAATGATTGATATTAGCGCATGGCGGCCCAGCCATGCTACCCTTTTATAGCAACAGCTACAGGACCTTCCAGGAACAAGGACCAATGAGAAGCTGTTACAAACAAACGTAGCTACATGACCTTCCTGGCGGACCAATAGGAGCCGCTGCAGCACCTGAACATGTGACCCTGATCTCCAATGAGAGATCTCACTCTGGGCATGCTCAGATGGGAAAACGCAGGACTTTGTCTCAAAGACGACTGCTCCAGTACTGGCTATAATAGCAGATCCAGGAAAGGCAGCAGCAAGTCACTGCACAGTAGAGGAGTGGGCAAGACGCCTGGACCGACGTCTCTGCTGAGCAGGCTCCACTGCGGCCGGAGATGAATGGGAGACCGCAGCGGGACGGGTTTGAGACTCCCCTTGTACAGCAGCGGGAAATCGAACCCTAACACTTGTTCTGTATCTTATAGTTTGTCTCAACCTTCTTTGTCCTGTTGGTGATATTCTTCTGGGTAATTTTTTATTTCTTCTTTGTGATGGTGTTCAGGCTGGTTGGCTTGATGCTCGTCGTCCTTGTGGTCGTCATCTTCTTCGGGGTGGTCATCAGGGTCGTCGTCTTCATTGTTGGAGATCCAGAGTGATTACCCAAAAAAACATTTAAAAAATCTTAAATTTGCAAATGTAGCTGAAGGTACAAGAAGGCTGACTAACTTCCGAGAACCAGCTGACGTTACTGGAACCCGGACGGGTATCAGATGGTACAAGAGACAATGGAAGTAACGAGGACCAGCTGACTGTGCTGGAACCCGGAGTGGCAGCAGAAGGAAAAGAGCCAATGGCACAACCGAGGACCAGCTGATGTTACTGGGACACGGTTACTAAGCAGGAGGTACCTGTGCTCCAAAGCACTACCAAGGACCAGCAGACGTTGCTGGAACTCGGATACCGAGATGGAGGCACCTAGCCAAAGGCACTGCGGAGAACCAGTTGACGGTACTGGAACCCGGACGGGTAGCAGAAGGTACAAGAGCCAATGCAAGTAACGAGGACCAGCTGACTGTGCTGGAACCCGGAGTGGCAGCAGAAGGAAAAGAGCCAATGGCACAACCGAGGACCAGCTGACGTTACTGGGACACGGTTACTAAGCAGGAGGTACCTGTGCTACAAAGCACTACCAAGGACCAGCAGACGTTGCTGGAACTCGGATACCGAGATGGAGGCACCTAGGCCAAAGGCACTGCGGAGAACCAGTTGACGGTACTGGAACCCGGACGGGTAGCAGAAGGTACAAGAGCCAATGCAAGTAACGAGGACCAGCTGACTGTGCTGGAACCCGGAGTGGCAGCAGAAGGAAAAGAGCCAATGGCACAACCGAGGACCAGCTGACGTTACTGGGACACTGTTACTAAGCAGGAGGTACCTGTGCTCCAAAGCACTACCAAGGACCAGCAGACGTTGCTTGAACTCGGATACCGAGATGGAGGCACCTAGGCCAAAGGCACTGTGGAGAACCAGCTGACGGTACTGGAACCCGACGGGTACCATAAGGCACCCATGAAAATGTAAGTTGACAGGCCGCAAGCCGTCCGCAGTTACCGAATCACACAGTCCTACAGTGGGTGCTTGTCCTATTGTCACAACGGAAACAGCCTTTATTTACATATCCCACAGCACACATAGGAATGACCTAAACTGCAGGCACCATAGAGTCGGCTAACCAGAATGCAACACGACAGGATAACTTATTGGAGGCTAATTGACGTTGACACTGCCAGGAAACAGCTGTCGTGCTGTAACCAGGCTGGACAGGAGTCAGTACCCGTGCCAATTACTTCCGAGCAACAACTGGCGGTGTTGGAGCCCAGGGATGAGAAGAGAACAGGGTGGAGGCAGCAGGACTTTTTGCCGTACACACAGCAGGGGAACAGCTGACATTACTGAACCCCAGTAACACAGGAGCAAGTGTTGACTGTGCTAACAGCACTTCCAGGCAACAACTGGCGGTGTTGGAGCCCAGGGATGAGAAGAGAACAGGGTGGAGGCAGCAGGACTTTTTGCCATACACACAGCAGGGGAACAGCTGACATTACTGAACCCCAGTAACACAGGAGCAAGTGTTGACTGTGCTAACAGCACTTACAGGCAACAACTGGCGGTGTTGGAGCCCAGGAATGAGAAGAGAACAGGGTGGATGCAGCAGGACTTTTTGCCGTACACACAGCAGGGGAACAGCTGACATTACTGAACCCCAGTAACACAGGAGCAAGTGTTGACTGTGCTAACAGCACTTCCAGGCAACAACTGGCGGTGTTGGAGCCCAGGGATGAGAAGAGAACAGGGTGGAGGCAGCAGGACTTTTTGCCGTACACACAGCAGGGGAACAGCTGACATTACTGAACCCCAGTAACACAGGAGCAAGTGTTGACTGTGCTAACAGCACTTCCAGGCAACAACTGGCGGAGTTGGAGCCCAGGGATGAGAAGAGAACAGGGTGGAGGCAGCAGGACTTTTTGCCGTACACACAGCAGGGGAACAGCTGACATTACTGAACCCCAGTAACACAGGAGCAAGTGTTGACTGTGCTAACAGCACTTCCAGGCAACAACTGGCGGTGTTGGAGCCCAGGGATGAGAAGAGAACCGGGTGGAGGCAGCAGGACTTTTTGCCGTACACACAGCAGGGGAACAGCTGACATTACTGAACCCCAGTAACACAGGAGCAAGTGTTGACTGTGCTAACAACACTTCCAGGCAACAACTGGCGGTGTTGGAGCCCAGGGTCAAGGAGGATGTTTAAATACTAGATCAAGTATTTTCCTTGTTACCTGTCAATTTTAAATATCCTTTACTACCATAAGATGATGATTTCATTTAAAATAATATCTAGATAAATAAAGAATTGACAAACATAAACACATACATTAACATGTTGAACAGCAATGCAAACCACAAAATAAATTAGTTAAGGAATCTGCTATACGGTTGTACATAAAAGCATACAAGTACATATCTGAATCCATTAATGATGGATAAGTAATAGTATGTACACCATTTTTATTGTATAATCAATGAATGTCTGACTTCAAAACATCATCAGCATTACAAGTTATCTGTGACATTAATACAATGTTACATTTGCTGAATAATGTCACTAAACAGTTTATAAAAATTATACAATTTCCATCATGCAATACTCATAATATGTGGCAATAATCATTTTTATTAACAAACATAACCTTTAAAAAGTGCATAGTGCATTTTGAAAATTTCTATTTATGCCTGACTGTGGACTTGCAAGCATGACAACGGATAGATAAGGTATATATAGATGAGATTGCATAGCCACAGATGGTGAATGGCGATGTAATACTGTACCTCAATAAAGTGTGCGTCACTACTACATAATTGTTTTTATATAGCTTTATAAACAGGGTACGTGCATGTATGCTTGCGCCTTTGTTTGGACGCACAGACTGCCTTCCTGCTGTGACGCGTTGGGTAGTGAACAGTTGTGTGCAGTGTTCACTGTAGTCTGAGGTTTACATTTTTGGAGTGCAGATCACGCTCCAGTTAGTTCTTCAACCACTGCTGGTTGTAGTCTGCTGAGCGTGTGTCACTGGCACATCCTTGAAATTTTTCTCAAATTTATGCTGCTCCATTCTATTTCAAATAGCTAAAATCTATTAGTGTGACGCGCTTCCATCCGCATACAATACATTGGTTGCAAACACTATAGAAGTACACAAAGGGGCCTTTCACACCTAGTGAACAGTTGTGTGCAGTGTTCACTGCAGTCTCTGCGGAATAACCACACTTAGGCCTTATAACTTTTCAGACTTTCTTTATCAATCTACCAAGATGAAGAAGGCAGGGAGTAAGGCACGTGGTCGTGGCCGTGGAGTTTCAGCAGGGAGAGGACGTGGGGATTCTGTGGCTGCTGCCGCCCCCAGTGACACAGCATCCACCAGTTTTCCCCGTGAGCGTTCCTTTATGCGCACTTTTGTAGGAGCTCGGCGTACCCCCCTGCTGCGGGAAGAACAAATTGAAGCCGTTGTTGGTTGGATGTCAGCAAATGCATCGACTTCAATTGCTTCCACCTCCTCTCAGGACCACAGCACTGTTGAGCAACCATCTGTCTCTTCACCGCCTGCCAAATTGCCCAGGCAGTCAGAGAGTTCTGTACAGGAGCCAGCTGAGTGTCTGCTTCTGTTCTCAGAATCTGTTGGCTTGCAAACAGGGGCCCAGCCAAGCAGCATTCTGTAATGTGAAGAAGAGGGAGTATGCAGTGATGCGCAACAGCTGTGTCTCTCTGAATCTGAAGAGGCGGGTGAGACAGTGCCGATGGTCAGCACACCGCAGAACGCATCTGATGATGATGAGACTCAGGTGCCAGTTTCTGTTGAGCATGGTGCTGGCCAAACCACCCAACAGCAGCAGGTGTTGGAAGAGGGTAGTGGAGATGATGAGGTCCAAGACCCAACATGGCGTGAGGAACAGGAAGGTGGTGGGAGCAGCTCAGAGGAATAATAATAATAATAATCTTTATTTATATAGCGCCATCATATTCCGCAGCGCTTTACAGTTTAGCAGTTTCAGAACACAAGTCATAAGTAACAACATTAACAATACAATAATTAAAGCAAAATAAGTCGCCCCTGCTCGTGACAGCTTACAATCTACAATGAGGTGAGGGAGATACAAAGTATAGGTGTTTATATACAATGGTGCATTTACAATGATGGTCCAGCCATCTTAAGGGAGTGACGGATGGAGATAGTGAATGGGCTAGACACACACACACACTTACACAGAATACATTGAATGACTTTGATTAGTGAATGTGATAGGCCGCTCTGAACAAATGTGTTTTGAGGGCGCGCCTGAAACCATGCAAATTGTGGGTTGTTGGCTAGTGAGGAGATCAGGGTGGTGAAGTAGGTCTGTTTGGCGAGGTGAAGGGCAGCATTATAAGTTCTTAACATGAATTTAAAGTGGATGAAGTCTTGTGGTGTGCGGGTTTTTCTCCAAAGGCGTTCAGCACTCCTAGAGCATCGCTGAAGAAGTTGAGTTTGCAATGTGAGCCAGGGCTGTTTTACTGTGTGTTTGGAAGTTCTGAGAGTGAGCGGCGCTACTTGGTCAAGGGTGCTTCTAAGAGTGTCATTGTAGTGATGAATAGCCAGATCAGGACAGGAAAAAGAGGAGATTGGGGACAGTGAGGAGTGTAGGGAATCTGAAAGTGTCTGAGGGTTAATGGCTTGTAGATTTCTGAATGTGTGGTAGGTAGGAGTGCGCTGGGGTGGTGGAGGATTTGTGAGCGTGAAGGAGAGAATGTTGTGGTCAGACAGTGGAAGCGGTGAGTTATTTAGGTGGGAGATTGAACAGAGGCGGACAAAGACCAGGTCAAGGGTGTTACCATCCTTGTGTGTCTCAGAGGTTGAAAGCTGTGAGAGGCCTACAGAAGTGGTTAGTGATAGAAGGAAGATAGAGGAAGACATTGCCCCAACGGTTCAAACAGGAGGGAGAGTTAGGCTGCAGACTCGGTTGCCTGTAGCCTCCAGTTTGGCACCTGTTCGGAGCAGTTGTCTTCCAAAAGTCAAAACGTGCGCTCCCAGGACTTGCACTGCGTGGTCCTTTTTTTGACACACTTGCAGATGATATTTGCTATGTCAAATGCAAGTTGTGTAATCAAAAAGTAAAAAGAGGTAAAAGTGTCAGTAACCTCAATACCACTAATATGTGTAAACATGTGCGGACAAAGCACGTAGTTGAGTTACAAAGACACACTGGAGATGTAGGCCAACCTACAGCTGCACCTACATCTTCAGGTCGTGTTGAAGCCTCTTCATCGAGCTCACACACAGCTGGTTCGGCTTCCTCACAGTATCGCCATGGAAGAACCTCGGTCACTGTTGTCCAGAGACAAAGTGTTATTCCACCCACAGCAGCAAGTTCCCTGTCATCCTCACACTACCAGGCCACAAAACAGCCATCGGTAGCACAGGCATGGGATAAAAGACGGCCATACTCGGCAAACCATCCACGAGCACAGGCTCTGAATGCTGGCATTGCAAAACTCCTGTCCCTTGAAATGCTGTCATTCAGGCTGGTGGAGACTGACAGTTGACGTAACTTAATATCATTGGCAGTCCCACAATACAATGTGCCAAGCCGATTTCATTTCAGCAGGCAAGCCGTCCCTGGTCTGCAAAAGCATGTTGAGGGAAAAATTAAACATGCGCTACTAAACGCCATCAGTAGCAAGGTCCACCTGACCACCGATGCGTGGACCAGTACCCATGGCCAGGGACGATACCTTTCCCTCACTGCCCATTGGGTCAATGTTGTGGAGCCGGGTACTGATCTTGCGAGTTGCGCTGTACGTGTTCTGCCAACTCCAAGGATTGCAGGAATCAAGTCTGTACACATTGATCCTCTCTACTCCATTCCTCAACGCTGCAGACCCTCACGGTCTACTCACATGACCCGTGAACGCTTACCTGTTGCGACCGATATGAGCACAGCAGTGGCCAAACGTCAACAGGCCTTCCTAAAATTAATTTCCATGGGGAATCGAAGCCACACAGCGCAGGAGCTCTGGAATGCCATCAAGCAGAAGAGCGACGTGTGGTTTTTGCCAGCGAATCTCCAGCCAGGCTTGGTAGTGTGTGACAATGGCCGAAATCTCGTGGCAGCTCTGGGCCTTGGCAACCTCACTCACATACCATGTCTGGCACATGTGCTTAACTTGGTCGTGCAGAGTTTTTTGAGGGACTATCCGGATCTTGATGCACTGCTGCACAAGGTCCGCCTAGAGTGCGCTCACTTGCGATGTTCCAGCATGGCCAGATCACTGATTGCAGCTCTGCAACGCAGATTTCGCCTTCCTGAACATCGCATCATATGTGACGTACCCACCAGGTGGAATTCCACTTTACATATGTTGAGCGGTTGTTTGGCCAGCATCCC
Source organism: Oophaga sylvatica (assembly GCA_033576555.1). Classification (NCBI taxonomy): domain Eukaryota; kingdom Metazoa; phylum Chordata; class Amphibia; order Anura; family Dendrobatidae; genus Oophaga; species Oophaga sylvatica. The sequence continues at coordinate 755,574,003 of JARQOD010000001.1, read as the reverse complement.
AAAAAGATATCAGCTGCATCAGGCTGCAATCTACTCGCAAGTTGCGGTTCACACTTGCATACTGAGTGGAGCTTATAATAATAATTCATAACTTCTTATTTATATACCCAAATATCCCCAGCGCTTTACAGTTAACAGTTCAGAACACAGTCAAAGTAACACGTTAAATACAATAATTAAACCTAAAAGCCGCCCTGCTCGTGAAGTTACATCTACACATGGGGTAGTCAAAGTAAGTGTTATATACAATGTGTATATACAATGATAGTTCAGTCATCTTTTGAGGAGTGAATGGATGGATATTGTGGCTACACACACTGATTACATAGAATTACTTGATTAGAAATGTGATAGCGCTCTAAAATGTTTTAGGAGCGCCTTGAAACCATGCTATTGCGATAGCCTATTTCTTGGGTTAGAGCATTCAGAGGATTGGCGCAGCGGAGAGAAGTCATTGGAGTGGAGGGAGGTACGTATTCAGCTGCAGAGTAGCGAGGTCGTTGCAAGCGTAGCAGTCGTTAGGCGATAGATAGAATGAGGTGAGGAGATGAGGGGGTGCTGCATGTGGAGCTTTGTGGGTGACAACGTAATTTGAATTGGATATATATGCAGCCAGTGTCAGGACTGGGGAAGGACTTATGAAGACATCGCCACGTTCGATGCGTTATGAGTCACGCGATGCAGTTTCAGATGAGCACATCACTGACTTCCCCCTACTGCTGCTCAAAAACACGAAAGCACTAAGGTGAGGTTTTGGAAGAGGTGGAGGATGAGGAGTCACAAATTCCATCACCTTCTGGACAGTCAGCGCAACGTGGTTCCTCACAAAGGGCTGGAGGACTTTCAAAGTAGCATGCTGTATCAACAATGGAACCTCCAGAGTCGCTGTCTATATTTTCATAACCATTGCAAACTTTTAATGTATTTACAAAGCACATAATGTACAGTTTTTGTCTATCCTTTTGTAATGCTATTGTGTTTCCATAAACTGATGTTACAGAATTATGATAAAATGTTTTAAAATTTTATGATTTTTAAATTTTGTACATTTTTTAATGTATTTGAAGGACTTTGTGAGGAGGATGAGGAGGAGTCAATGGAGGAGGAAGACATCGCTCCAGAGGGAGGTACACAACGCTCTAGTCAGTATGTAGAGCATGGGTGGGGTGATGCAGAGCAGGCAGAGATGACGCCTCTTGCAGGGGACAGCGTTTCTTGGCCAGTTGGTAGTCTGCAGCACATGGTTGATTTCATGCTGCATTGCTGAGAAACGACCGCCGCATCGCCCACATTCTCACCACGTCTGATTATTGGGTGTACACCCTCCTCGACCCTCGCTACTGGGACAACTTACAAAGCCTCATCACACCGTTGAACCGGGAGCGCAAAATACGGGAGTACCAAGACACACTGGTGCAATCCATAATGTTCTCCATTACAGCCGAGAGCACTGCTGCTGCTACTGCTTTACAAAGCAGCTCTGTGCGTCGAGGCAGTGGAGACAGCTCTGCAACACGAGGGAGCACAAGCAGCGCCTCTGCACAGGGCAAGACCAGTATGTTCCAAATGTGGCGAAGTTTTGTGCCAGCGCCACCAATATCTACACCATCCGAGACGGCTCCAGTCAGCAGGAGGCAACGTTTCCGTAAGATGGTGACAGACTACATGTCTTGCCCTCTCAGTGTACTCCCAGATGGCTGTTCCCCATTCAAGTTTTGGGTCTCTAAGCTGGATACATGGCCAGAGCTTAGCCAGTATGCATTGGAGGTGCTGGCTTGCCCTGCTGCCAGTGTATTATCTGAGCGCGTCTTTACTGCTGCAGGTGTTGTACTAACAGACCGTTGCATGCGAGTATTCTCCGATAATGTAGAACGGCTTACCTTTCAGAAAATGAACAAGGCATGTATCTCGCCTGAATTTGCCTGTACGGTTTCCGATTAAATAACTGGTTGGCAACGTTATCCATGTCTCCTGTTATGTTCATCTTTCCACCACCTGAACTCTACTCCCTGGGCTACAACACTGCCAGTTGCTGCTCAGAAGTGTCGTGTCCACAGACCAATACACAAGCTATAGTGTTAGTGGGGTTCAGTAACGACTGCTGTTCCCCTGCTGTGTGTCTGGCAAAAATTAATGCTGCTAACTACAAATTAAAGTTCAAACATCTCATACTAGGCCTCTGCCTACATCCTCCTTGACCCTGGGCTTAAACACCGCCAGTTGCTGCTCAGAAGTGTTGGATGCACAGATCAAAACAATCGCTGATGTGTTTGTGGGTTCAGTAACGCCTGCTGTTCCCCTGCTGTGTGTCCGGCCAAAAATACTGCTACCTAGCTACACATGTTGAAAAAAACATGACATCTTAAAGTGGGTAGTGCTACACATAGATATCAGGCTACACCCTTATTTCTAAGCTGTAAACAAGTGAAACGTCACCTTTACAACCATGAAATGATTACTCTTGGTAACAAATCTGTAACAAAATAATTGTGACATATTATTGCAGATATCCACATGTCTAACACAAATGCTAACACAAAAGCATACTTATGCTATAGGGTACTGATGGTGAACCTTGTCACTCCATAACTTTGACAAATCAAACTCACATCATGCCTCAAATGCTGCAATGTTGGAAGTGCATAATGTGGGTTGAACTTTGACAACAGCTGCAGTGCAAAGGTTATCCTTCATTGTTCTTGGCTTTTAACCCCTTCATGACCTTGCCATTTTTTGAAATTCTGACCAGTGTCCCTTTTCAACGGATCCTAGCGATTCTGAGACAGTTTTTTTGTGACATATTGGGCTTCATGTTAGTGGTAAATTTAGGTCGATAATTTTTGCATTTATTTGTGAAAAAAATGTTAATTTGGGTAAAATTTAGAAAATTTAGCAATTTAAAAATTTATAATTTTAATTCTGTTAAACCAGAGAGTTATGTGACACAAAATAGTTAATAAATTACATTTCCCACTTGTGTTCTTTGCATCAGCACAATTTTTTAAGCAAAATTTTTTTTTTTAGGAACTTATAAGGGTTAAAATTGACCAGCGATTTATCATTTTTACAGCAAAATTTACAAAACCATATTTTTAGGGACCACCTAACATTTGAAGACACTTTTAAGGGGTCTATATGGTAGCAAATACACAAAAGTGACAACATTATAAAAATGCACCCCTCAAGCTATTCAAAACTACATTCAAGAACATTATTAACCTTCAGGTGCTTCACAGGAACTAAAGCAACGTGGATGGAAAAAATGGACATTTTAATTTTTCAAACAAAAATTTTATTTTTGCATAAATTTTTTCATTTTTGCATGGGAAACAGGATAAAATGGTTCCTAAAATTTGTTGGGCAATTTTCCTGAGTACACAGATACCTCATATGTTGTCATAAACCACTGTTTGGGCGCAAGGCAGGGCTCAGTAGGGAAGGAGCGCCATTTGACTTTAATGGAAATTAGCTCCAATCGTTAGCGGACACCATGTCGTGTTTGGAGAGCCCCTGTGTGCCTAAAGTTTGGAGCTCCCCCACAAATGACCCCATTTTGGAAACAAGACCCCCTAAGGAACTTATTTAGATGCACAGTGAGCACTTTGAACCCCCAGGTGCTATACAGAAGTTTATAACGCACAGCCTTCAAAATCAAAAATATGTTTTGTATCAAAAACTAATTGTTTTCGCCACCTATTTTTTATTTTCACAATGGTAACAGGAGAAATTGGACCCCAAAAGTTGTTGGACAGTTTGTCCTGAGTACACTGGTACCCCATACGTGGGAGAAAACTACTGTATGGGCACATGTCGGGGCTCGGAAGGGAATTAGTGTTGTTTTGAAATGCCGACTTGATGGAATGGTCTGTGGGCATAATGTTATGTTTTCAGAGCCCTCCATGATGTGCCTAAACAGTAGAAACTCCCCCAAGTGACCCCATTTTGGAAACTAGATCCCCCAAGGAACTCCTCTAGATGTGTGGTGAGCAGTTTGAATCTCCAAGTTCTTCACAGAAGTTTATAACGCAGAGCTGTGAAAATATATATATATTTTTTTCCCAAAAAAAATTTTTGAAGTCCACAATTTTTTTTTTCACAAGACTAACTGGAGAAATTAGACCCCCAAAGTTCTTGTGCAATTTTTACTGAGTACGCTGATACCCCATATGTGGGGTTAAACCACTGTTTGGGCACACGTCGGGGCTCGGAATAAAGGGAGCACTGTTTCACTTTTAACAGCCAATCAGAGCGATCGTAGCCACAAAGGGGTTAAGCCAACCCCCCTGTGGTGAAGCACAAAGGGTCTTGTGCCTGTGTGTTGGGTAACCTTTCAGTTACCCCGGTCACCCGAGCCGCAGGAACGCGATCCTTTCATGACATATACGCTGTGTCACAGGTGATGAAGGGGTTAAATAAAAGCATACAACTAAATATGAGGCAGTGAGACACGCTCAGCAGAGTACAAGCAGCAGTGGTTGAAGAACTAAGTGGAGCGGGATCTGCACTCCAAAAATGAAAACCTCAGACTACAGTGAACACTGCACACAACTGTTCACTAGGTGTGAAAGGCCCCTTTGTGTACTTCTATAGTGTTTACAACCAATGTTTTGGATATGGATGGAAGTGCATCACACTAATAGATTTGAGTTATTTGAAATAGAATGGAGCAGCACCAGTTAGAGAAAAATGACAAGGATGAGGCAGGGAGACACGCTCAGCAGAGTACAAGCAGCAGTGGTTGAAGAACTAAGTGGAGCGGGATCTGCACTCCAAAAATGAAAACCTCTGACTACAGTAAAAACTGCACACAACTGTTCAGTAGCTGTGAAAGGCCCGTTTGTGTACTTCTATATTGTTTGCAACCAATGTATTGGATACGGATGGAAGCACGTCACACTAATAGATTTGAATTATTTGAAATAGAATGTAGCAGCACCAATTCGAGAAAAATGTCAAGGATGAGGCAGTGAGACACGCTCAGCAGAGTACAAGCAGCAGTGGTTGAAGAACTAAGTGGAGCGGGATCTGCACTCCAAAAATGAAAACCTCAGACTACAGTGAACACTGCACACAACTGTTCACTAGGTGTGAAAGGCCTCTTTGTGTACTTCTATAGTGTTTGCAACCAATGTTTTGGATACGGATGGAAGTGCGTCACACTAATAGATTTGAGTTATTTGAAATAGAATGGAGCAGCACCAATTAGAGAAAAATGACAAGGATGAGGCAGGGAGACACGCTCAGCAGAGTACAAGCAGCAGTGGTTGAAGAACTAAGTGGAGCGGGATCTGCACTCCAAAAATGAAAACCTCTGACTACAGTAAACACTGCACACAACTGTTCAGTAGCTGTGAAAGGCCCGTTTGTGTACTTCTATATTGTTTGCAACCAATGTATTGCATACGGATGGAAGCACGTCACACTAATAGATTTGAATTATTTGAAATAGAATGTAGCAGCACCAATTCGAGAAAAATGTCAAGGATGAGGCAGTGAGACACGCTCAGCAGAGTACAAGCAGCAGTGGTTGAAGAACTAAGTGGAGCGGATCTGCACTCCAAAAATGAAAACCTCTGACTACAGTAAACACTGCACACAACTGTTCAGTAGCTGTGAAAGGCCCGTTTGTGTACTTCTATATTGTTTGCAACCAATGTATTGGATACGGATGGAAGCACGTCACACTAATAGATTTGAATTATTTGAAATAGAATGTAGCAGCACCAATTCGAGAAAAATGTCAAGGATGAGGCAGTGAGACACGCTCAGCAGAGTACAAGCAGCAGTGGTTGAAGAACTAAGTGGAGCGGGATCTGCACTCCAAAAATGAAAACCTCTGACTACAGTAAACACTGCACACAACTGTTCAGTAGCTGTGAAAGGCCCGTTTGTGTACTTCTATATTGTTTGCAACCAATGTATTGGATACGGATGGAAGTGCGTCACACTAATAGATTTGAGTTATTTGAAATAGAATGGAGCAGCACCAATTAGAGAAAAATGACAAGGATGAGGCAGGGAGACACGCTCAGCAGACTACAAGCAGCAGTGGTTGAAGAACTAAGTGGAGCGGGATCTGCACTCCAAAAATGAAAACCTCTGACTACAGTAAACACTGCACACAACTGTTCAGTAGCTGTGAAAGGCCCGTTTGTGTACTTCTATATTGTTTGCAACCAATGTATTGGATACGGATGGAAGTGCGTCACACTAATAGATTTGAGTTATTTGAAATAGAATGGAGCAGCACCAATTAGAGAAAAATGACAAGGATGAGGCAGGGAGACACGCTCAGCAGACTACAAGCAGCAGTGGTTGAAGAACTAAGTGGAGCGGGATCTGCACTCCAAAAATGAAAACCTCTGACTACAGTAAACACTGCACACAACTGTTCAGTAGCTGTGAAAGGCCCGTTTGTGTACTTCTATTTTGTTTGCAACCAATGTTTTGGATACGGATGGAAGCATGTCACACTAATAGATTTGAATTATTTGAAATAGAATGTAGCAGCACCAATTCGAGAAAAATGTCAAGGATGAGGCAGTGAGACACGCTCAGCAGAGTACAAGCAGCAGTGGTTGAAGAACTAAGTGGAGCGGGATCTGCACTCCAAAATGAAAACCTCAGACTACAGTGAACACTGCACACAACTGTTCACTAGGTGTGAAAGGCCCCTTTGTGTACTTCTATAGTGTTTGCAACCAATGTTTTGGATACGGATGGAAGTGCGTCACACTAATAGATTTGAGTTATTTGAAATAGAATGGAGCAGCACCAATTAGAGAAAATCACAAGGATGAGGCAGTGAAACACGCTCAGCAGAGTACAAGCAGCAGTGGTTGAAGAACTAAGTGGAGCGGGATCTGCACTCCAAAAATGAAAACCTCTGACTACAGTAAACACTGCACACAACTGTTCAGTAGCTGTGAAAGGCCCGTTTGTGTACTTCTATATTGTTTGCAACCAATGTATTGGATACGGATGGAAGCACGTCACACTAATAGATTTGAATTATTTGAAATAGAATGTAGCAGCACCAATTCGAGAAAAATGTCAAGGATGAGGCAGTGAGACACACTCAGCAGAGTACAAGCAGCAGTGGTTGAAGAACTAAGTGGAGCGGGATCTGCACTCCAAAAATGAAAACCTCTGACTACAGTAAACACTGCACACAACTGTTCAGTAGCTGTGAAAGGCCCGTTTGTGTACTTCTATATTGTTTGCAACCAATGTTTTGGATACGGATGGAAGCACGTCACACTAATAGATTTGAATTATTTGAAATAGAATGTAGCAGCACCAATTCGAGAAAAATGTCAAGGATGAGGCAGTGAGACACGCTCAGCAGAGTACAAGCAGCAGTGGTTGAAGAACTAAGTGGAGCGGGATCTGCACTCCAAAAATGAAAACCTCTGACTACAGTAAACACTGCACACAACTGTTCAGTAGCTGTGAAAGTCCCGTTTGTGTACTTCTATATTGTTTGCAACCAATGTATTGGATACGGATGGAAGCACGTCACACTAATAGATTTGAATTATTTGAAATAGAATGTAGCAGCACCAATTCGAGAAAAATGTCAAGGATGAGGCAGTGAGACACGCTCAGCAGAGTACAAGCAGCAGTGGTTGAAGAACTAAGTGGAGCGGGATCTGCACTCCAAAAATGAAAACCTCAGACTACAGTGAACACTGCACACAACTGTTCACTAGGTGTGAAAGGCCCCTTTGTGTACTTCTATAGTGTTTGCAACCAATGTTTTGGATATGGATGGAAGCGCGTCACACTAATAGATTTTAGTTATTTGAAATAGAATGGAGCAGCACCAATTAGAGAAAAATGACAAGGATGAGGCAGTGAGACACTCTCAGCAGACTACAAGCAGCAGTGGTTGAAGAACTAACTGGAGCGTGATCTGCACTCCAAAAATGAAAACCTCTGACTACAGTGAACACTGATAGTAATGGATAAATGGTGTGCACACAGGTCACGATTGTAATGGTGCTGGTGAAAATGGACATATAGAGGTACCAAAATCATAGAGCATTTGTTTAGAATTTGTTTAAATCTAGTGCAGAATTCTTTGTTCTCTTTAAAGAGAGTGGGTCGCAAGTTACAGCGAAGACCCCTAGGGATCCTACCCTGTCTATGGTATTCTGCCAAAGTTATGCCATGTAAATCGTATGACAGTAGTCGTCGCTTTTCCTTTTCATAGTCCCTTGTCCTTAACTCCTGTGTGGGAGTTGTAAGAAAATCGCTAGCTTTTGAAACTTGAGATAGAATGTTAGAACTAGTTGCTGCGTCATAGGCAAATGTTTCTAAGTTGGACATCTGTTAGACCGGTGCAGGCAACCCAAGCAACAGTAATAGTAATGGATAAAGGGTGTGCACACAGGTCACGATTGTAATGGTGCTGGTGAAAATGGACCTATAGAGGTACCAAAATCATAAGGGAGTAACAATCCACCGCACACGTCAATCAAGTAGATGCAAATAAAGAATATTTATTGTAGTTCACCACATAGGGAAAAGAGTGCCACGTAGCAAAATAAGATACATATACCATATATATACACATTAATACCCAACGTTTCGATCCAATCCTGGATCTTATTCATGGGTAACTGTAGGAAAATCAGAAAACCAAAATCAGTGAAGTCAAGCACTAAAAGACATATATATATATACACATATATACAAATATATACAAAATGGTACAGTTGTAAGTAGATAACAGATTATAAATGACAATTAGGAATATAAAATGATAGCAACAACATATTTATGGGTATAATGTTCCCCTGTCAGTAAATCATGAGGGCCTGTCCAAACGAAGAAGACATCATCGATGTAACGATGGTAGCATTTAACATGTTCTTGGTAGATCTGTGTTGGATAGATGTGATCCACTTCAAAAATATGCATAAAAGCATTGGCGTAAGCTGGCGCCACGTTACTACCCATGGCGGTCCCCCGTGACTGGACATAGTATGTGTCCTCGAACAAGAAGTAGTTCTCATGAAGGATAAGTTTGAGAAGATCCCAACAAAACTCAATGGAATTATTTGACAGGTTAGAAGTTTCAAGTAGTCTCTTGGATGCTGATACACCCTTGGTATGTGTAATGGAAGTATAAAGGCTGTTGATATCCATCGTGACCAGTAAGCTATCTGGTGGAGCAGTGTGAAATTCATTAATAACTCTAAGGAAATGGCTAGTGTCCAGGAGGAAAGAATCTGTGATTCTGACCAGTGGTGTCAGGATCTTCTCTAAATAAATAGAGAGTGGTGAGAGTATAGAATCCGTGGATGCGACAATGGGTCTACCTGGGGGGTTATTGAGGGATTTGTGAATTTTGGGAAGGATGTAAAAAACTGGAATGATAGGGTGGGGATTGGTAAGAAATGATGCTGTTTTTTTATCAATTATGTGATTATCCACTGAGATTCTGAGCAGAGACTGTATCTTAGAGTTAATATCAGCTGTAGGGTCTCTGGAAATGATTCTGTATGTCTGTGAATCAGAGAGCTGTCGTTTAATTTCACTGGTGTATAGGGAGTGATCCATGATGACAGTGGCACCCCCTTTATCAGCCGGTTTGATAATAATTGATTTATTATTTTGTAATGATGTCAATGCCTGACTCTCAGTTGATGTTAGATTTCTACATACAGGAAAAAAGCCAAATCGTTGTTCGTGAACCAGGGCCTTGACTTCACGATCTACAAACGAGATATAGGTTTCTGTTGCATGAAAGGTCTGTGGTGGATTATACGAACTAGGAATATGCAAGCCCAACTTATCTATTGAGATGTCTGCAACAGAGACGTCCCCTTGAGGGGACACTCTGATATCAGGGATATCTGAGGAAGTCCCAAAATGAGTCTTTAATCTGACGGAGCGGTAAAACCGCTGAAGATCCTTCTCCAGCTGGAATGCATCCCAGTTGGGGGTAGGGCAAAAAGACAAACCCTTTTGAAGGACAGACAGTTCCGCAGGGGATAGATTATGGCTGGAAATGTTAATCACCGAGTTAGGTGTGGTCTTACCTGAGACCTGGTAGTCATTTTTTCTCCTCGATCGTCGGGTCTTTCGTTTCGTTGAAGTCCTCCCCTGCGGTTTTTGCCTAAAAAATGCATTCTGGTAGATCCTGTGGAAGAATCGCTCTCTGTAGAGGAGCCGAATCTGCGATTTGATTGGCGTCGCCAGGTGTTGGTTCCAAATGACTCGTTCCATCGATAAACACGGTTGTAGGTGTAGTCGTCTGTGTCTCTTTGAAATTTTTGACTCTTTCTCTCTTCCAAGAATTTCCTCTGATCAGATGGTGTACAATAATAAATTATATTGTGGTACCGTGTTAGCCAGAAAAATCGATGTGAATACTTTTCCATCCAATTATGACAAGAGCATTCTTAAGGTGATACCTTTATTGGCTAACCAGAAAATTATATGTTCGCAAGCTTTCAGAGCGCAGAGGCTCCTTCTTCAGGCAAGATTACATTTGGAATAATAAGAAAGACACATTAGATGCTTACTATAGTAGGAAATTTGTTCAAGACCTGGGAGGTGTGATGCCTTCAAAAGATAAGCAAAGGAAATCAAATTAGCATTTTCTTACAAATGGAGAGCTAGTGGGCATGTGTTATTAGCTATCTGGAGTCCTTCTGGTGAAGGTGTGAACTGTGTCTATGTAATGAGTCATAAAACCAGGTGTTAAGTTGAGTCCTAGTGTCAAAGTATTGAACATCCTAATAAGTTTGAGTTCCCATATTTTTCTCTCCCTGTCATCCTTAAAATGACCTTTTAGTATTAAGACTTTTAAGTCTGTCATACAATGTCCAGTTCCAGAGAAATGTTTTCCCACAGGCGTGTCCATTTCATTCCTGATCGTATATCTGTGTAGATTCATCCTTGTTTGTAGTTTTTGCATGGTTTCCCCAATATAGATAGCTCCAGGGCACCTTGTACATTGTATCATGTACACCACATTGGAGGATGTACATGAAAAGGAACCCATGACCTTATAGTCCTGATTTGTGTTTGGTACACGGACTGTATTTGTTGGTAATATGTGGGTACAAGTTTTGCATTTTTTGTTGTTACATGGGAATGTGCCAGTCACTGATGGTGACGAAAGGACACTCCTGACAAGGAGATTCCTTAAGTTAGGGGCTGTTTGTAGGAGAGGAGTGGTAGTTCTGGGAATATGTCTTTCAATTTGTGGTCCCTGTGGAATATGGGTTGGAGATCAGCACCAATTTTCCTTAGGATGCTCATGTGGGGGTTGTATGTGACCACAAGAGGTACCCTGTTGTTGTCCTCTCTAGTTTGTAATCCAGGAGGTTGCTTCTTGGGATTCTTGTAGCCCTGTGGATCTGTTCATCTATTACCAGTGGATGGTATCCTTGTTGTAGGAATGTATTCCTCAGAGATAGCAGCTGTAGTTCCCTGTCTTTACTGTCTGAACAGATCCGAATATATCTCAGAGCTTGACTGTAGATGATGGATTTTTTTGTGTGTCTTGGATGAAAGCTGTTCCATCTAAGGTATGCTGGACGTCCTGTGGGCTTATGGTAAATTGATGTTTGTATGGCATTGTCCTTGATGTATATGGTCAAGTCCAGAAAATGTATTTGAGACTTTGAGAAGTTGAGGGTGAGCTTGATGGTTGGGTGGTATTTGTTGAAGTTATTGTGGAAGGTGAGCAGATCATCTTTTGAGCCTGTCCAGATTATTAGCAGATCATCAATGTAGCGGAAGTATGCAAGAGGTTTAATAGGGCAAGATGACAAAAACTCCTCCTCCAGTTTCGCCATAAATAGGTTGGCATATTGTGGGGACTAGTGTTGAGCATTCCGATACCGCAAGTATCGGGTATCGGCCGATATTCGCGTTATCGGAATTCCGATACTTAATTCCGATACTTTTTCCATATCGTATACCGGAATCGGAAGTTCCCATAATTCTTTGAGAGGCAATGTGATTTTAGTCAGCCAATGAGGAATCCTACGAAGTGTGGGCACATCCTGTAATGCTGCGGTCATCTTAACTAATGGCATGGCTGTGATTGGCTGCTGAAATGATGTCAGAATGCACTATAAAAGGCGCCGCCGCCATTTTAGCGTCACTGTGCTGTGAACTCAGTAAGGGACAGAACGCTACTCTGCTCACTCTGAGGGACAGTTAGATATTGCGATTTTGTGTACTACTGTGCTTGAGGCAGGCTAGTTTACCAACCGCTGTGTAAAGCTTCATTTTGCCAGTGTTGTTTTAACAGCTCTGTGCAAGGTGTGTGTGTGTGACAGTGCAGGTGACGCTGCAGTTTGCTCTGCATCCACCGCTGTTTGTAGGCATCTGCACGTGTCACTGACTCTTTTTTTTTTTTTTTTTTATTTGTGGAATTGGTGCAGCTCCATTATATTAGAAAAAAAAATCAAATCTATTAGTGTGACGTGCTTCCATCCGTATACAATACATTGGTTGCAAACACTATAGAACTACACAAAGGAGCTTTTCACAGATTGTGGACAGTTGTGTTTCAGTGTTCACTTCAGTCTGTGTTTTTTACTTTTTTTAGTGCAGATCACGCTCCAGTTACATGTTCAAGCACTGCTGCTTGTACTCTGCTGAGCGTGTCTCAGTGGCTCATCCTTTTCATTTATCTCCAATTGGTTCTGCTACATTCCATTTAAAATAAATCTAATCTATTAGACTAATAGATTACATTTATTTTAAATGGAATGTAGCAGAACCAATTGGAGATAAATGAAAAGGATGAGCCACTGAGACACGCTCAGCAGAGTACAAGCAGCAGTGCTTGAACAAGTAACTGGAGCGTGATCTGCACTCAAAAAAGTAAAAAACACAGACTGAAGTGAACACTGAAACACAACTGTCCACAATCTGTGAAAAGCTCCTTTCTGTACTTCTATAGTGTTTGCAACCAATGTATTGTATACGGATGGAAGCGCGTCACACTAATAGTATTAGTGTGACGCGCTTCCATCCGTATACAATACATTGGTTGCAAACACTATAGAAGTACAGAAAGGAGCTTTTCACAGATTGTGGACAGTTGTGTTTCAGTGTTCACTTCAGTCTGTGTTTTTTACTTTTTTGAGTGCAGATCACGCTCCAGTTACATGTTCAAGCACTGCTGCTTGTACTCTGCTGAGCGTGTCTCAGTGGCTCATCCTTTTCATTTATCTCCAATTGGTTCTGCTACATTCCATTTAAAATAAATCTAATCTATTAGTGTGACGCGCTTCCATCCGTATACAATACATTGGTTGCAAACACTATAGAAGTACAGAAAGGAGCTTTTCACAGATTGTGGACAGTTGTGTTTCAGTGTTCACTTCAGTCTGTGTTTTTTACTTTTTTGAGTGCAGATCACGCTCCAGTTACATGTTCAAGCACTGCTGCTTGTACTCTGCTGAGCGTGTCTCAGTGGCTCATCCTTTTCATTTATCTCCAATTGGTTCTGCTACATTCCATTTAAAATAAATCTAATCTATTAGTGTGACGCGCTTCCATCCGTATACAATACATTGGTTGCAAACACTATAGAAGTACAGAAAGGAGCTTTTCACAGATTGTGGACAGTTGTGTTTCAGTGTTCACTTAAGTCTGTGTTTTTTACTTTTTTGAGTGCAGATCACGCTCCAGTTACATGTTCAAGCAATGCTACTTGTACTCTGCTGAGCGTGTCTCAGTGGCTCATCCTTTTCATTTATCTCCAATTGGTTCTGCTACATTCCATTTAAAATAAATCTAATCTATTAGTGTGACGCGCTTCCATCCGTATACAATACATTGGTTGCAAACACTATAGAAGTACAGAAAGGAGCTTTTCACAGATTGTGGACAGTTGTGTTTCAGTGTTCACTTCAGTCTGTGTTTTTTACTTTTTTGAGTGCAGATCACGCTCCAGTTACATGTTCAAGCACTGCTGCTTGTACTCTGCTGAGCGTGTCTCAGTGGCTCATCCTTTTCATTTATCTCCAATTGGTTCTGCTACATTCCATTTAAAATAAATCTAATCTATTAGTGTGACGCGCTTCCATCCGTATACAATACATTGGTTGCAAACACTATAGAAGTACAGAAAGGAGCTTTTCACAGATTGTGGACAGTTGTGTTTCAGTGTTCACTTCAGTCTGTGTTTTTTACTTTTTTGAGTGCAGATCACGCTCCAGTTACATGTTCAAGCACTGCTGCTTGTACTCTGCTGAGCGTGTCTCAGTGGCTCATCCTTTTCATTTATCTCCAATTGGTTCTGCTACATTCCATTTAAAATAAATCTAATCTATTAGTGTGACGCGCTTCCATCCGTATACAATACATTGGTTGCAAACAATATAGAAGTACACAAACGGGCCTTTCACAGCTACTGAACATGGGTTTTTAATTTTTAACTAAAATATGTATTTTTTCAAATGACACAAATATAAGTAATGTTGAAGAGGAATAGTCCTACATCCATTGTTTGCACAATATTACAGGTGTACATCATGTCCCTTAATCAACAATGTATTATTATATTTACTTGTATGCTTTTATTTAAAAGCCAAGAACACAGAAGGATAACCTTCGCACTGCAGCTGTTGTCAAAGTTCAACCCACATTATGCACTTCCAACATTGCAGCATTTGAGGCATGATGTGAGTTGGATTGGTCAAAGTTATGGAGTGAGAAGGTTCACCATCAGTACCCTATAGCATAAGTATGCTTTTGTGTTAGCATTTGTGTTAGACATGTGGATATCTGCCATAATATTGTCACAATTATTTAGTTACAGATTTGTTACCAACACTAATCATTGAATGGTTTTAAATTTGACGTTTCACTTGTTTACAGCTTAGAAATAAGGGTGTAGCCTGATATCTATGTGTAGCACTAGCCACTTAACATGTCATGTTTTTTTAAACATGTGTAGGTAGGTAGCAGTAATTTTTGCCGGACACACAGCAGGGGAACAGCAGGCGTTACTGAACCCCACTATCACTATAGCTTGTGTATTGGTCTGTGGACACGACACTTCTGAGCAGCAACTGGCAGTGTTGTAGCCCAGGGAGTATAGCTCAGGTGGTAGAAAGATGAACATAACAGGAGACATGGAAAACGTTGTCAACCAGTTAGTTAATCTGAAACCGGACAGGCAAATTCAGGCGAGATCCATGCCTAGTTCATTTCAGAAAAGTAAGCCGTTCTACATTATCGTAGGATAGTCGCATGCAACGGTCTGTTAGTACACCACCTGCAGCAGTAAAGACGCGCTCCGATAATACACTGCCAGCAGATCAAGCCAGCACCTCCAATGCATACTGGCTAAGCTCTGGCCATGTATCCAGCTTAGAGACACAAAACTTGAATGGGGAAGAGCCATCTGGGAGTACACTGAGAGGGCAAGACATGTAGTCTGTCACCATCTTACGGAAATGTTGCCTCCTGCTGACTGGAGCCGTCTCGGATGGTGTAGACATTGGTGGCACTGCCACAAAAACTCGACACATTTGGAACATACTGTTCTTGCCCTGTGCAGAGGCGCTGCTTGTGCTCCCTCTTGTTGCAGAGCTGTCTCCACTGCCTCGACGCACAGAGCTGCTTTGTAAATCAGTAGCAGCAGCAGTGCTCTCGCTGGAATGGAGAACATTATGGATTGCACCAGTGTGTCTTGGTACTTCCGCATTTTACGCTCCCGGTTCACGGTGTGATGAGGCTTTGTAAGTTGTCCCGGTAGCGAGGGTCTAGGAGGGTGTACACCCAATAATCAACGTGGTGTGAATGTGTTCGATGCGGCGGTCGTTCTCAGCCACTGCAGCATGAAATCAAACCATGTGCTGCAGACTCCCAACTGGCCAAGAAACGTTGTCCCCTGCAAGAGGCGTCATCTCCGCCTGCTGTGCATCACCCCACCCTTGGTCTACATACTGACTAGAGCATTGTCTACCTCCCTCTGGAGCGATGTCTTCCTCCTCCATTGACTCCTCCTCATCCTCCTCACAAAGTCCTTCAAATACATATAAATTTACAAAATTTAAAACTCAAATTTAAAAACTTTGTATCATAATTCTGTAACATCAGTTTATGGAAACACAATAGCATTACAAAAGGATAGACAAAAAATGTACAATTATGTGCTTTGTAAATACATTAAAAGTTTGTAATGGTTATGAAAATATAGACAGCGACTCTGGAGGTTCAATTGTTGATACAGCATGGTACTTTGAAAGTCCTCCAGCCCTTTGTGAGGAACCACGTTGCGCTGACTGTCCAGAAGGTGAGGAATTTGTGACTCCTCATCCTCCTCACAAAGTCCTTCAAATACATATAAATTTACAAAATTAAAACTCAAAATTTAAAAACTTGTATCATAATTCTGTAACATCAGTTTATGGAAACACAATAGCATTACAAAAGGATAGACAAAAAATGTACATTATGTGCTTTGTAAATACATTAAAAGTTTGTAATGGTTATGAAAATATAGACAGCGACTCTGGAGGTTCAATTGTTGATACAGCATGGTACTTTGAAAGTCCTCCAGCCCTTTTTGAGGAACCACGTTGCGCTGACTGTCCAGAAGGTGATGGAATTTGTGACTCCTCATCCTCCACCTCTTCCAAAACCTCATGCCTTAGTGCTTGCAGTGTTTTTTGAAGCAGGCAGATAAGGGGACAGTCAGGCTGACTAGTGCATCATCTGCACTCGCCATCCGCGTTGACTCATCAAACACACGCAAAACGTGGCAGATATCCTTCATAGAGTTATTCGCCACTCATTACACTGGCAGTGGCTGCCCATTCATTATAGGATCCAATTCTAATTACTGGTTCTCACCAACATAGCTCTCACAGCGCAGCACCCCCCTACATCTCCTCCCTTATTATATTTATCGCCTAACCGACTGCTGCACTCTGCAAACGACCTTCGACTAACCTCTGCACTAATCCGTACCTCCCACTCTCAACTCCAAGACTTCACCCGCGCTGCGCCAATCCTCTGGAATGCTCTACCCCAAGAAATTAGGACTATCCGCAATTGATGGTTTCAGGCGCTCCCTCAAAACACATTTGTTCACAGTGGCCTATCACATTCACTAATCAAAGTCATTCTATGTGTAATTCTGTGTGTGTAACCCATTCACTATCTCCATGCATCCCTCACTTCCTTAAAATGGCTGGACCATCATTGTAAAAACACCATTGTATATAAACACTGTACTTTGTATCTCCCACACCTCATTGTAGATTGTAAGCTTACACCAGCAGGGGCGGCTGATTTTGCTTTAATTATTGTATTGTTAACGTTGTTACTTATGACTCGTGTTTTGAAACTGTTAAACTGTAAAGCACTGCGGAATATTATGGCGCTATATAAATAAATAATATTATTATATCTTATTATAGAGGCCCACTCAGTAGTGGTGAAGTGTGAACGCCGCAAATTGCGAGTTTGACTGCGCCGATGCAGCTGATACTCCATTACGTTGGCTGCTGCTCACACAACCGCTCCAACATATGTAACGAGGAATTCCACCTGTGGGTACGTCCATATAATGCGATGTTCATGAAGTGAAATCTGCGTTGCAGAGCTGCAATCAGCGATCTGGCCATGCTGGAACGTCGCAAGTGAGCGCACTCTAGGCGGACCTTGTGCAGCAGTGCATCAAGATCCGGATAGTCCCTCAAAAAACTCTGCACGACCAAGTTGAGCACATATGACAGACATGGTATGTGAGTGAGGTTGCCAAGGCCCAGACTGACACCAGATTTCCCGGCCATTGTCACACACTACCAAGCCTGCCTGTAGATTCTCTTCCAAAAACCACACGTCGCTCTCCTGCTTTATGGCATTACAGAGCTCCTGCGCTGTGTGGCTAAGATTCCCCATGGAAATTAATTTCAGGATGGCCTGTTGACATTTGGACACGGCTGTGCTCATATCGGTCGCAACAGGTAAACGTTCACGGGTCCTTGTGGAGGTAGACCGTGACGGCTCCTGCAGCGATGATTCTGAGGAACTGGAATAGGAGGAATCAATGTGTACAGACTTGATTCCTGCAATCCTTGGAGTTGGCAGAACACGTACAGCGCCACTCGCAAGATCAGTACCGGCTGCACAACATTGACCCAATGGCCAGTGAGGGAAAGGTATTGTCCCTGGCCATGGGTGTTAGAACCCTCTTGTTAGGTTTTGTTTCAGTTTGCTGGTCACATGACCTTTTTTCCCTATTTAGTCTGGCTCCGCCCTTCTGGCTTTGCTTGACTTCATTGTATTACCCTACTGTTAAGCTAGCCGGGTGCTTAGGCCTTAATCTGTGAGTTTTGCTTGATGTTAGGATCACAAAGTATTTATTTTTCTGTTTAATTATCCATGCTACAATTTATGTTAGGAGGTGTCCACCTTTTCTCCCAGTCCCTAGATCTTGTAGGGATTACTCCCTCGCAACTATAGGTCTTCGTTCACACTAGATGAGGACTTTAGGGGTCTGGTCGCAGGATCAGGTTCCCCGTTACATCGTAGGGATTCAGCTTAGTTGTATTGTAGGGACAGAATTCCCTTCTTTCCTTACTGGTTGTAGCAGATCATAACAATGGGTACTGGTCCACGCATCGGTGGTCAGGTGGACCTTGCTACTGGAGGCTTTTAGTAGCGCATGTTTAAATTTTTCCCTCAACATGCTTTTGCAGACCAGGGACGGCTTGCCTGCTGAAATGAAATCGGCTTGGCACATTGTATTGTGGGATTGACAATGATATTCAGTTACGGAAACTGTCTGTCTCCACCAGCCTGAATCACAGCATTTCAAGGGACAGGAGTTTTGCAATGCCAGCATTCAGAGCCTGTGCTCGTGCATGGTTTGCGGAGTATGGCCGTGTTTTATCCCATGCCTGTGCTACCGCTGGCTGTTGTGGCCTGGGAGTGTGAGGAAGACAGGGAACTTGCTGCTGTGTGTGGAATAACAGTTTGTCTCTGGACAACAGTGGCCGAGGTTCTTCCATGGCGATCCTGTGAGGAAGCATAACCAGCTGTGTGGAGCTCGATGAAGAGGCTTCAACACAACCTGAAGATGTAGGTGCTGCTGTAGGTTGGCCTACATCTCCAGTGTGTCTTTGTAACTCAACTACGTGCTTTGTCCGCACATGTTTCCACAATTTGTGGTATTGAGGTGACTGACACTTTTAGCTATTTTTAATTTTTGATTACACAGCTTGCATTTCACATAGCAAATATCATGTGCAAGTGTGTGAAAAAAGGACCACGCAGTGCAAGTCCTGGGAGCGCACGTTTTGACTTTTGGAAGACAACTGCTCCGAACAGGTGCCAAACTGGAGGCTACAGGCAACCGAGTCTGCAGCCTAACTCTCCCTCCTGTTTGTACCGTTGGGGCAATGTCTTCCTCTATCTTCCTTCTATCACTAACCATTTCTCTAGGCCTCTCCCACTTTCAACCAAAGTACGTTCCACCCACAAAGCTCTCCACAGTGCAGCACCCCTCCTACATCTCCTCCCTCATTTCTATCTATCGGCCTAACCGACTGCTGCGCTCTGCAAACGACTTTCGACTAACCTCTGCACTAATACGTACCTCCCACTCCCGACTCCAAGACTTCTCCTGCTCTACGCCAATCCTCTGGAATGCTGTACCCCAAGAAATTAGGACTATCCACAATTTACATGGTTTCAGGCGCTCCCTCAAAACACATTTGTTCAGAGCGGCCTATCACATTCACTAATCAAAGTCATTCTATGTATTCTGTGTAAGTGTGGTGTGTCTCTAGCCCATTCACTATCTCCATCCCTCATCCCTTAAGATGGCTGGAACATCATTGTAAATGCACCATTGTATATAAACACCTATATACTTTGTTTCTCCCCCATCTCATTGTACATTGTAAGCGTCACGAGCAGGGGCGACTTATTTAGCTTAAATTATTGTATTGTTAACGTTGTTTACTTATGACTTGTGTTCTGAAACTGCTAAACTGTAAAGCGCTGCGGAATATGATGGCGCTATATAAATAAATATTATTATTATTCCTCTGAGCTGCTCCCACCACCCTTCCTGTTCTTCATGCCATGTTGGGTATGGACCTCATCATCTCCACTACCCTCTTCCAACACCTGCTGTTGGGTGGTCTGGCCAGCACCATGCTCAACAGAAACTGGCACCTGGGTCTCATCATCATCATCAGATGCGTTCTGCGGTGTGCTGACCATCGGCACTGTCTCACCCGCCTCTTCAGATTCAGAGAGACACAGCTGTTGCGCATCACTGCATACTCCCTCTTCTTCACATTACAGAATGCTGCTTGGCTGGGCCCCTGTTTGCAAGCCAATAGATTCTGAGAACAAAGCAGACACTCAGCTGGCTCCTGTACAGAACTCTCTGACTGCCTGGGCAATTTGCCAGGCGGTGAAGAGACAGATGGTTGCCCAACAGTGCTGTGGTCCTGAGAGGAGGTGGAAGCAATTGAAGTCGATGCATTGGCTGAGATCCAAACAACAACGGCTTCAATTTGTTCTTCCCGCAGCAGGGGGGTACTCCGAGCTCCTACAAAAGTGCGCATAAAGGAACGCTCACGGCCCGGGGAAAACTGGTGGATGCTGTGTCACTGGGGCCGCAGCAGCCACAGAATCCCCACGTCCTCTCCCTGAAGAAACTCCACGACCACGTGCCTTACTCCCTGCCTTCTTCATCTTGGTAGATTGATAAAGAAAGTCTGAAAAGTTATAAGGCCTAAGTGTGGTTATTCCGCAGAGACTGCAGTGAACACTGCACACAACTGTTCAGTAGTGTGAAAGGCCCCTTTGTGTACTTCTATAGTGTTTGCAACCAATGTATTGTATACGGATGGAAGCGCGTCACACTAATAGATTTTATTTATTGTAATAGAGTGGAGCAGCAACAATTAGAGAAAAATTTCAAGGATGTGCCAGTGACACACGCTCAGCAGACTACAACCAGCAGTGGTTGAAGAACTAACTGGACGTGATCTGCACTCCAAAAAGGAAAACCTCAGACTACAGTGAACACTGCACACAACTGTTCACTACCCAACGCGTCTCAGCAGGAAGGCAGTCTGTGCGTCAAAACAAAGGCGCAAGCATACATCCACGTACCCTGTTTATAAAGCTATATAAAAAAAATTATGTAGTAGGGGACGCACACTTTATTGAGGTACAGTATTACATCGCCATTCACCATCTGTGGCTATGCAGTCTCATCTATATATACCTTATCTATCCGTTGTCATGCTTGCAAGTCGACATCAGGCATAAATAGCAATTTTCACTATGCACTATGCACTTTTTAAAGGTTATGTTTGTTAATAAACATGATTATTGCCACATATTATGAGTATTACATGATGGAAATTGTATAATTTTGTATAAACTGTTTAGTGACATTATTCAGCAAATGTAACATTTTAGTAATGTCACAGATAACTTGTAATGCTGATGATGTTTTGAAGTCAGACATTCATTGTTATACAATAAAAATGGTGTACATACTGTTACTTATCCATCATTAATGGATTCAGATATGTACTTGTATGCTTTTATGTACAACCGTATAGCAGATTCCTTAACTAATTTATTTTGTGGTTTGCATTGCTGTTCAACATGTTAATGTATGTGTTTATGGTTTGTCAATTCTTTATTTATCTAGATATTAGTTTAAATGAAATCATCATCTTATGGTAGTAAAGGTTATCTTTCTCTTGTTTGAAGTATAGACATTTAAAATTGACAGGTAACAAGGAAATTTACTTGATCTAGTATTTAAACATCCTCCTTGACCCTGGGCTCCAACACCGCCAGTTGTTGCTCGGAAGTGCTGTTAGCACAGTCAACACTTGCTCCTGTGTTACTGGGGTTCAGTAACGTCAGCTGGTCCTCGGTTGTGCCATTGGCTCTTTTCCTTCTGCTGCCCCCCGGGTTCCAGTACCGTCAGCTGGTTCTCCGCAGTGCCTTTGGCCTAGGTGCCTCCATCTTGGTATCCGAGTTCCAGCAACGTCTGCTGGTCCTTGTAGTGCTTTGGAGCACAGGTACCTCCTGCTTAGTAACCGTGTCCCAGTAACGTCAGCTGGTCCTCGGTTGTGCCATTGGCTCTTTTCCTTCTGCTGCCCCTCCGGGTTCCAGTACCGTCAGCTGGTTCTCCGCAGTGCCTTTGGCCTAGGTGCCTCCATCTTGGTATCCGAGTTCCAGCAACGTCTGCTGGTCCTTGGTAGTGCTTTGGAGCACAGGTACCTCCTGCTTAGTAACCGTGTCCCAGTAACGTCAGCTGGTCCTCGGTTGTGCCATTAGCTCTTTTCCTTCTGCTGCCCCTCGGGTTCCAGTACCGTCAGCTGGTTCTCCGCAGTGCCTTTGGCCTAGGTGCCTCCATCTTGGTATCCGAGTTCCAGCAACGTCTGCTGGTCCTTGGTAGTGCTTTGGAGCACAGGTACCTCCTGTTAGTAACCGTGTCCCAGTAACGTCAGCTGGTCCTCGGTTGTGCCATTGGCTCTTTTCCTTCTGCTGCCCCTCCGGGTTCCAGTACCGTCAGCTGGTTCTCCGCAGTGCCTTTGGCCTAGGTGCCTCCATCTTGGTATCCGAGTTCCAGCAACGTCTGCTGGTCCTTGGTAGTGCTTTGGAGCACAGGTACCTCCTGCTTAGTAACCGTGTCCCAGTAACGTCAGCTGGTCCTCGGTTGTGCCATTGGCTCTTTACCTTCTGCTCCCCTCCGGGTTCCAGTACCGTCAGCTGGTTCTCCGCAGTGCCTTTGGCCTAGGTGCCTCCATCTTGGTATCCGAGTTCCAGCAACGTCTGCTGGTCCTTGGTAGTGCTTTGGAGCACAGGTACCTCCTGCTTAGTAACCGTGTCCCAGTAACGTCAGCTGGTCCTCGGTTGTGCCATTGGCCTTTTCCTTCTGCTGCCCCTCCGGGTTCAGTACCGTCAGCTGGTTCTTCCGCAGTGCCTTTGGCCTAGGTGCCTCCATCTTGGTATCCGAGTTCCAGCAACGTCTGCTGGTCCTTGGTAGTGCTTTGGAGCACAGGTACCTCCTGCTTAGTAACCGTGTCCCAGTAACGTCAGCTGGTCCTCGGTTGTGCCATTAGCTCTTTTCCTTCTGCTGCCCCTCCGGGTTCCAGTACCGTCAGCTGGTTCTCCGCAGTGCCTTTGGCCTAGGTGCCTCCATCTTGGTATCCGAGTTCCAGCAACGTCTGCTGGTCCTGGTAGTGCTTTGGAGCACAGGTACCTCCTGCTTAGTAACCGTGTCCCAGTAACGTCAGCTGGTCCTCGGTTGTGCCATTAGCTCTTTTCCTTCTGCTGCCCCTCCGGGTTCCAGTACCGTCAGCTGGTTCTCCGCAGTGCCTTTGGCCTAGGTGCCTCCATCTCGGTATCCGAGTTCCAGCAACGTCTGCTGGTCCTTGGTAGTGCTTTGGAGCACAGGTACCTCCTGCTTAGTAACCGTGTCCCAGTAACATCAGCTGGTACAAGATTGTGCTACAAATACAAGATACGGAACAAGAGACACAAGAACAATAAGCAGAAGATCTAAAAGCAGAAGAACATGAAGTATAAGACCAAAATGAAGAGCAAAATATATGCTCTAAATTCTAAGCAGAAGAAGACTAAGCAGTGTATGGGGGTGAGTCCGTTCCTCCTCGTGGTGCCCCTGGAAAATGCCTGCTGCTGCAGGCTAAACTGAACACGGACAAATACTGTTGTAATTTAAATCTTTTGTGACAGCAAGAACGGAAGGATGAAAAATTCATACTTTGACAGATTACAAGTACAGGATTCTCTGTCACAAATAAGAATATGATGAAGAAGATGAAGCAGAATATGAATAAGAATAATTGTTTAATAAGAAGAATATGAGTAATGTTAACAAAGATGAATAGCAAGAAGTTTAAGAAGAAGATAAAGAAGGTGAAGATGAAGAATAATTTGATGAAAAAGATGATGCTGCAGAAGATTATGAAGGAGAAAGTGTGTGAAAAGTTAAAAAGGTGAAGATGAAGAGCATGGAAGTTGTGTAATATACATATTTGCCAAAATATAAAAAACGTTAACATTGTCAATTTCTTCGTCAATCCGAACATCTTTAAAAAAAAAAATTTTATGCTATTCCATTTGATTGGGTTAAACATCTATGCCTTTAATGTCTCCTCAACCTTCCACAATACATTCTACATTACTCTTTCTTGTTTTCCTTCATGTACAATTAACCAACAAGGCAAGAATGGGTTTTTTTTAATTTCGATATTTTGTTCCCATAGACTTACATGGGACTTCCGGTATCGATATCGGGTATCGCCGATATTTTAGTGATATCGGCGATACCATTCCGATTCCGATACTTTAGGATATCGGAAAGTATCGCTCAACCCTAGTGGGACATTTTGCTTCCCATGGCGCTGCCCATGCACTGTTGGTATAAAACTGTTCCCAAAAGAAAAATAGTTGTGATGAAGCACAAACCTGATGAATTGCAGTGTTGGTTCTGTGGCCAGATTGTTCTTTTGAAGGAAATATTTACATGCTGTGATTTCATCCTCATGAGGAATGTTGGAATAGAGAGACTCTACGTCCATGGTGGCTAGTATCGTGTCCCTTGGAAGTGGGCCCAGCGCTGACAATTTGCAAAGAATATCCGTGGTGTCCTGGATATAGCTGGGTGTGCTCCTCACCAAGGGTTTTAGAATGTTCTCCACCCAGCCGGAGATATTCTCAGTTAAAGTCCCAATACCAGAGATGATGGGCCTCCAGGATTACCTTCTTTGTGTATTTTAGGCAACATGTAGAAGGTACCTGTTTTGGGATTGCCTGGTACTAGTTCCAGTAGTGAGGATGAAGTAGAATCAAATCCATTGATGATACGTGTTAGTTCCTCAGTGTATTGTTTGGTAGGATCTTCCTGAAGTGGAGTGTAGTATTTTATATCCAAGAGTTGTCTGTTTGCTTCCTGGATGTAATCTGTCGTGTTCATGATGACTATAGCTCCTCCTTTGTCCGCTGGTTTGATGATGATATTGTTGTTGGCTTTTAAGGATTGTATAGCTTTTCTTTCCTCCATGCTGATATTGTTTGGCACTTTATGGTGTCTGTCCAAAATGTCAGATTTAACTTTTTTGCGGAAACAGTCTATGTAATGATCCAGAGTTTGGTTGTGTCCGGGTTGCGGGGTCCAGTTTGTCCTCTTTTTCTTTTTTGCTGTGTTATTCACATTGTCTTGTGAAGTGATATCTGCATGGTTATGAAAGAATTCTTTGAGTCGCAATCTGCGGAAGAATTCCTCGATGTCAATACAGAACTGAGCCGTATCCAGCTGTTTTGTAGGACAGAATGTTAGTCCCTTTGATAGAACATGCATTTCTCCTGTGTTTGGCTTGTATTGTGAGAGGTTCACAACAGAGGGCAATGTATGTAAATGATTCTGTGAATAGGGCTTACCTTCAGCTACATTGAGACCTGCTTTCTTCCTGAGTCTGTCCAGTTTCTTTTTCTTGTTGATAATGAGGTGATGTTGTAAATTATTGTAGAATTCCTGTAGCGTCTCCTTGATGAAACGTGAACCCGGTCCTTGTATTCGGTCCTGTAGGTAATTTATCTCTTTATGGATGGTCCTTTTCTTGTGGTAGAAAAATCCAATGAGATGATTCCGCAGTCTCTCAGATGATCTGTAGCAAAGTTTCTGTGAAAAATGGGTGTTGTAGGTATATTTTGTTGGATTCCTTATCATGAGGCCTTTAGGGATTAGGTTTTCCTTTTTGCATCTGGATAGAAAGAAGATGTCGCTGTTCATTTGTGCCAGTTTCTTCAGGAGATTTTTCAAATCCATCTGTGATCGGTACATTGGGGTATCTTCCATTTTCATGGTGTACAATAATAAATTATATTGTGGTACCGTGTTAGCCAGAAAAATCGATGTGAATACTTTTCCATCCAATTATGACAAGAGCATTCTTAAGGTGATACCTTTATTGGCTAACCAGAAAATTATATGTTCGCAAGCTTTCAGAATGCAGAGGCTCCTTCTTCAGGCAAGATTACATTTGGAATAATAAGAAAGACACATTAGATGCTTACTATAGTAGGAAATTTGTTCAAGACCTGGGAGGTGTGATGCCTTCAAAAGATAAGCAAAGGAAATCAAATTAGCATTTTCTTACAAATGGAGAGCTAGTGGGCATGTGTTATTAGCTATCTGGAGTCCTTCTGGTGAAGGTGTGAACTGTGTCTATGTAATGAGTCATAAAACCGGGTGTTAAGTTGAGTCCTAGTGTCAAAGTATTGAACATCCTAATAAGTTTGAATTCCCATATTTTTCTCTCCCTGTCATCCTTAAAATGACCTTTTAGTATTAAGACTTTTAAGTCTGTCATACAATGTCCAGTTCCAGAGAAATGTTTTCCCACAGGCGTGTCCATTTCATTCCTGATCGTATGTCTGTGTAGATTTATCCTTGTTTGCAGGTCTCAATGTAGCTGAAGGTAAGCCCTATTCACAGAATCATTTACATACATTGACCTCTGTTGTGAACCTCTCACAATACAAGCCAAACACAGGATAAATGCATGTTCTATCAAAGGGACTAACATTCTATCCTACAAAACAGCTGGATACGGCTCAGTTCTGTAGTGACATCGAGGAATTCTTCCGCCGATTGCGACTCAAAGAATTCTTTCATAACCATGCAGATATCACTTCACAAGACAATGTGAATAACACAGCAAAAAAGAAAAAGAGGACAAACTGGACCCCGCAACCCGGACACAACCAAACTCTGGATCATTACATAGACTGTTTCCGCAAAAAAGTTAAATCTGACATTTTGGACAGACACCATAAAGTGCCAAACAATATCAGCATGGAGGAAAGAAAAGCTATACAATCCTTAAAAGCCAACAACAATATCATCATCAAACCAGCGGACAAGGAGGAGCTATAGTCATCATGAACACGACAGATTACATCCAGGAAGCAAACAGACAACTCTTGGATATAAAATACTACACTCCACTTCAGGAAGATCCTACCAAACAATACACTGAGGAACTAACACGTATCATCAATGGATTTGATTCTACTTCATCCTCACTACTGGAACTAGTACCAGGCAATCCCAAAACAGGTACCTTCTACATGTTGCCTAAAATGCACAAAGAAGGTAATCCTGGGAGGCCCATCATCTCTGGTATTGGGACTTTAACTGAGAATATCTCCGGCTGGGTGGAGAACATTCTAAAACCCTTGGTGAGGAGCACACCCAGCTATATCCAGGACACCACGGATATTCTTTGCAAATTGTCAGCGCTGGGCCCACTTCCAAGGGACACGATACTAGCCACCATGGACGTAGAGTCTCTCTATTCCAACATTCCTCATGAGGATGGAATCACAGCATGTAAATATTTCCTTCAAAAGAACAATCTGGCCACAGAACCAACACTGCAATTCATCAGGTTTGTGCTTCATCACAACTATTTTTCTTTTGGGAACAGTTTATACCAACAGTGCATGGCAGCGCCATGGGAAGCAAAATGTCCCCACAATATGCCAACCTATTTATGGCGAAACTGGAGGAGGAGTTTTTGTCATCTTGCCCTATTAAACCTCTTGCATACTCCCGCTACATTGATGATCTGCTAATAATCTGGACAGGCTCAAAAGATGATCTGCTCACCTTCCACAATAACTTCAACAAATACCACCCAACCATCAAGCTCACCCTCAACTTTTCAAAGTCTCAAATACATTTTCTGGACTTGACCATATACATCAAGGACAATGCCATACAAACATCAATTTACCATAAGCCCACAGGACGTCCAGCATACCTTAGATGGAACAGCTTTCATCCAAGACACACAAAAAAATCCATCATCTACAGTCAAGCTCTGAGATATATTCGGATCTGTTCAGACAGTAAAGACAGGGAACTACAGCTGCTATCTCTGAGGAATACATTCCTACAACAAGGATACCATCCACTGGTAATAGATGAACAGATCCACAGGGCTACAAGAATCCCAAGAAGCAACCTCCTGGATTACAAACTGAGAGAGGACAACAACAGGGTACCTCTTGTGGTCACATACAACCCCCACATGAGCATCCTAAGGAAAATTGGTGCTGATCTCCAACCCATATTCCACAGGGACCACAAATTGAAAGACATATTCCCAGAACTACCACTCCTCTCCTACAAACAGCCCCTAACTTAAGGAATCTCCTTGTCAGGAGTGTCCTTTCGTCACCATCAGTGACTGGCACATTCCCATGTAACAACAAAAAATGCAAAACTTGTACCCACATATTACCAACAAATACAGTCCGTGTACCAAACACAAATCAGGACTATAAGGTCATGGGTTCCTTTTCATGTACATCCTCCAATGTGGTGTACATGATACAATGTACAAGGTGCCCTGGAGCTATCATATTGGGGAAACCATGCAAAAACTACAAACAAGGATGAATCTACACAGACATACGATCAGGAATGAAATGGACACGCCTGTGGGAAAACATTTCTCTGGAACTGGACATTGTATGACAGACTTAAAAGTCTTAATACTAAAAGGTCATTTTAAGGATGACAGGGAGAGAAAAATATGGGAATTCAAACTTATTAGGATGTTCAATACTTTGACACTAGGACTCAACTTAACACCCGGTTTTATGACTCATTACATAGACACAGTTCACACCTTCACCAGAAGGACTCCAGATAGCTAATAACACATGCCCACTAGCTCTCCATTTGTAAGAAAATGCTAATTTGATTTCCTTTGCTTATCTTTTGAAGGCATCACACCTCCCAGGTCTTGAACAAATTTCCTACTATAGTAAGCATCTAATGTGTCTTTCTTATTATTCCAAATGTAATCTTGCCTGAAGAAGGAGCCTCTGCGCTCTGAAAGCTTGCGAACATATAATTTTCTGGTTAGCCAATAAAGGTATCACCTTAAGAATGCTCTTGTCATAATTGGATGGAAAAGTATTCACTCTGATCAGATAAAATTTTTTCAGTTTTTTCTTTTAAACTGGACCAGTCAGAAGGCGGTAAAGTAGAGGAGAGCTGGGTCTCAATTGCTTTGATGTTCTCACTTGTCTCGGAGATGCCCTTCTGTAGAATTCAATAGTTACTATAATTATATCAAGAGAGCATTTGTTTAGAATTTGTTTAAATCTAGTGCAGATTCTTCATTCTCTTTAAAGAGAGTGGGTCGCAAGTTACAGCGAAGACCCCTAGGGATCCTACCCTGTCTATGGTATTCTGCCAAAGTTATACCATGTAAATCGTACGACAGTAGTCGTCGCTGTTCCTTTTCATAGTCCCTTGTCCTTAACTCCTGTGTGGAAGTTGTAAGAAAATCGCTAGCTTTTGAAACTTGAGATAGAATGTTAGGACTAGTTGCTGCGTCATAGGCAAATGTTTCTAAGTTGGACATCTGTTAGACCGGTGCAGGCAACCCAAGCAACAGTAATAGTAATGGATAAAGGGTGTGCACACAGGTCACGATTGTAATGGTGCTGGTGAAAATGGACCTATAGAGGTACCAAAGTCATAAGGGAGGAACAATCCACCGCACACGTCAATCAAGTAGATGCAAATAAAGAATATTTATTGTAGTTCACCACATAGGGAAAAGAGTGCCACGTAGCAAAATAAGATACATATACCATATATATACACATTAATACCCAACGTTTCGATCCAATCCTGGATCTTATTCATGGGTAACTGTAGGAAAATCAGAAAACCAAAATCAGTGAAGTCAAGCACTAAAAGACATATATATATATATATATATATATACACATATATACAAATATATACATAATGGTACAGTTGTAAGTAGATAACAGATTATAGATGACAATTAGGAATATAAAATGATAGCAACAACATATTTAGGGGTTTAAATGTTCCCCTGTAATAAGTTCTAGAAGGAAAATATAAAATATATCCCACTGAAGATAAGTTTAAGGGAGCATGAGAAGGTACCTTAGATATATGTATTTCAGAGAAATGGCACTTAGATGAATGGTACTTAGATGAAGACAAAGTATCGCAGCCCCATATGTGTAGTAGCCAGGTACTAGGGTAGAAAAGGACAAATGCAATTTGTAACAAGACATATATGTATAAAAGGAGTCCAAATGGAAAGCATATGTTACCTGTGTCTGAGGTAGGACAGTAAGGCTAAATGGGCCAGAGCATAGGAATTGCTGCAGAAAAGAGGATATGCTATAAGGACCCCATGTTATTAGTGCATCATAGTAGCCTATCATATCTAGTAAGTACCGATACCTGTATCAGGGGGCTTGTCACGTAGAAATCAGTCGTGAGACTACCCTGTAGGTCCTTAATGACCATAGTGTCTAGGAATGGAATATTGGCAATATCATAATGGATTGTAAATTGTAGATCTGAGTCAATTGAATTGAGGTAGGTGTAGAATGATGTCAGAAAATCATGAGGGCCTGTCCAAACGAAGAAGACATCATCGATGTAACGATGGTAGCATTTAACATGTTCTTGGTAGATCTGTGTTGGATAGATGTGATCCACTTCAAAAATATGCATAAAAGCATTGGCGTAAGCTGGCACCACGTTACTACCAATGGCGGTCCCCCGTGACTGGACATAGAATATATATGCGCTTGTCTCTCATTACATGGCGCTCGATCATGTACCTTTATCTCGCTCCTCCCTACCTCACACGCCCTGTTATGCCCTGCCATCAACCAAAATGGCGACAGTATGACTACTGCGCATGCACAAGCTACCTGCTTTGTGGCGCCGCGTCACGTCCGGTCCCGGATGACGTACTTCCGGTCCGGCGTGACACGGCGCCTCTATTTAAACAGAGAGGGCTCTGATAATATACACAGCCACTCTCAGCAGCGTTGGCATAGTGCGGGAGCGCTGCCATACAGACAAGCCTCCTGATACAGGTATCGGTACTTACTAGATATGATAGGCTACTATGATGCACTAATAAGATGGGGTCCTTACAGCATATCCTCTTTTCTGCAGCAATTCCTATGCTCTGGCCCATTTAGCCTTACTGCCATACCTCAGACACAGGTAACATAAGATTTCCATTTGGACTCCTTTTATACATATATGTCTTGTTACAAATTGCATTTGTCCTTTTCTACCCTAGTACCTGGCTACTATACATATGGGGCTGCTATACTTTGTCTTCATCTAAGTACCATTCATCTAAGTGCCATTTCTCTGAAATACATATATCTAAGGTACCTTCTCATGCTCCCTTAAACTTATCTTTAGTGGGATATATTTTATATTTTATATTTTCCTTCTAGAACTTATTACAGGGGAACATTATACCCATAAATATGTTGTTGCTATCATTTTATATTCCTAATTGTCATTTATAATCTGTTATCTACTTACAACTGTACCATTATGTATATATTTGTATATATCTGTATATATATATATATTTATATATATATATTATATATATTATATATATTATATGTCTTTTAGTGCTTGACTTCACTGATTTTGGTTTTCTGATTTTCCTACAGTTACCCATGAATAAGATCCAGGATTGGATCGAAACGTTGGGTATTAATGTGTATATATATGGTATATGTATCTTATTTTGCTACGTGGCACTCTTTTCCCTATGTGGTGAACTACAATA
Source organism: Oophaga sylvatica (assembly GCA_033576555.1). Classification (NCBI taxonomy): domain Eukaryota; kingdom Metazoa; phylum Chordata; class Amphibia; order Anura; family Dendrobatidae; genus Oophaga; species Oophaga sylvatica. The sequence goes on along the minus strand of JARQOD010000001.1, from coordinate 755,542,321 downwards.
AATATTCTTTATTTGCATCTACTTGATTGACGTGTGCGGTGGATTGTTACTCCCTTATGATTTTGGTACCTCTATAGGTCCATTTTCACCAGCACCATTACAATCGTGACCTGTGTGCACACCCTTTATCCATTACTATTACTGTTGCTTGGGTTGCCTGCACCGGTCTAACAGATGTCCAACTTAGAAACATTTGCCTATGACGCAGCAACTAGTTTAACATTCTATCTCAAGTTTCAAAAGCTAGCGATTTTCTTACAACTCCCACACAGGAGTTAAGGACAAGGGACTATGAAAAGGAAAAGCGATGACTACTGTCGTACGATTTACATGGTATAACTTTGGCAGAATTACCATAGACAGGGTAGGATCCCTAGGGGTCTTCGCTGTACCTTGCGACCCACTCTCTTTAAAGAGAACGAAGAATTCTGCACTAGATTTAAACAAATTCTAAACAAATGCTCTCTTGATATAATATATTAACTATTGAATATCTACAGAAGGGCATCTCCGAGACAAGTGAGAACATCAAAGCAATTGAGACCCAGCTCTCCTCTACTTTACCGCCTTCTGACTGGTCCAGTTTAAAAGAAAAAACTGAAAAAATTTTATCTGATCAGAGGAAATTCTTGGAAGAGAGAAAGCGTCAAAAATTTCAAAGAGACACAGACGACTACACCTACAACCGTGTTTATCGATGGAACGAGTCATTTGGAACCAACACCTGGCGACGACAATCAAATCGCAGATTCGGCTCCTCCACAGAGAGCGATTCTTCCACAGGATCTACCGAATGCATTTTTTAGGCAAAAACCGCAGGGGAGGACTCCAACGAAACGAAAGACCCGACGATCGAGGAGAAAAAATGACTACCAGGTCTCAGGTAAGACCACACCTAACTCGGTGATTAACATTTCCAGCCATACTCTATCCCCTGCGGAACTGTCTGTCCTTCAAAAGGGTTTGTCTTTTTGCTCTACCCCCAACTGGGATGCATTCCAGCTGGAGAAGGATCTTCAGCGGTTTTACCGCTCTGTCAGATTAAAGACTCATTTTGGGACTTCCTCAGATATCTCTGATATCAGAGTGTCCCCTCAAGGGGACATTTCTGTTGCAGAGATCTCAATAGATAAGTTGGGCTTGCATATTCCTAGTTCGTATAATCCACCACAGACCTTTCATGCAACAGAAACCTATATCTCGTTTGTAGATCGTGAAGTCAAGGCCCTGGTTCACGAACAACGATTTGGCTTTTTTCCTGTATGTAGAAATCTAACATCAACTGAGATCAGGCATTGACATCATTACAAAATAATAAATCAATTATTATCAAACCGGCTGATAAAGGGGGTGCCACTGTTATCATGGATCACTCCCTATACACCAGTGAAATTAAACGACAGCTCTCTGATTCACAGACATACAGAATAATTTCCAGAGACCCTTCAGCTGATATTAACTCTAAGATACAATCTCTTCTCAGAATCTCAGTGGATAATCACATAATTGATAAAAAAACAGCATCATTTCTTACCAATCCCCACCCTATCATTCCAGTTTTTTACATCCTTCCCAAAATTCACAAATCCCTCAATAACCCCCCAGGTAGACCCATTGTCGCATCCACGGATTCTATACTCTCACCACTCTCTATTTATTTAGAGAAGATCCTGACACCACTGGTCAGAATCACAGATTCTTTCCTCCTGGACACTAGCCATTTCCTTAGAGTTATTAATGAATTTCACACTGCTCCACCAGATAGCTTACTGGTCACGATGGATGTCAACAGCCTTTATACTTCCATTACACATACCAAGGGTGTATCAGCATCCAAGAGACTACTTGAAACTTCTAACCTGTCAAATAATTCCATTGAGTTTTGTTTAGATCTTCTCAAACTTATCCTTCATGAGAACTACTTCTTGTTCGAGGACACATACTATGTCCAGTCACGGGGGACCGCCATGGGTAGTAACGTGGCGCCAGCTTACGCCAATGCTTTTATGCATATTTTTGAAGTGGATCACATCTATCCAACACAGATCTACCAAGAACATGTTAAATGCTACCATCGTTACATCGATGATGTCTTCTTCGTTTGGACAGGCCCTCATGATTTACTGACATCTTCTACACCTACCTCAATTCAATTGACTCAGATCTACAATTTACAATCCATTATGATATTGCCAATATTCCATTCCTAGACACTATGGTCATGAAGGACCTACAGAGTAATCTCACTACTGATTTGTACGTGAAACCAACGGATTGCAACAGTCTATTACATTATTCTAGTAGCCATCCAAAACCCACAAGAAACAGCTTACTAAGATCACAATTCTCACGCATTACAAGAATAGTGACAGACCCTGGCCTTCTGAACACTCGTCTTGATCAGATGTCTGCTAAATTTAAGGAACGAGATTATCCTATTAGACTATTGGAATCAGAGAGAGAACGGATTCGAAACCCTCCTGATCCTCGCCCACCGACGGTTAATCAAGAGCGAGTACCGTTTGTTCATAATATCACCCACTTATGTTCAAAATTCATTCCATTATTCGGAAACACTGGTCACTCTTAACAAGAGCATATCCTAACATTCCAGCATTCCTAATCCTGCCCTTATGTGTAGCAGGAGGGCACCCAATATTAGAGATAAATTGGTACGGGCGGACATTGGGAGTACTCAACCCAATGTAACACAAAGGTATCTTACCTCACGCCGACTTGGTACCTTCCCTTGTTTGAACTGTGCTTCCTGCTCCAATGTTATCAAAGGTGATTCAGTTACTCACCCACGTACAGGAAAATCCTTTCCCATCAAGGATTTCTATACATGCGATTCCAATTTTGTCGTCTATGTTATAAAATGTCCCTGCGGTCTCCTGTACGTGGGTGAGACTACACAACATGCCAAGGAGAGGATGGCAAGCCACAAATCCACAATACGTACTAAGAAAACATGGCTACCCCTCCCTGATCACTTTGTCGAGCATAATCACACAGTAGGCCCAGTTGAAATTCCAAATTATTGAACAAATACCGAGATTAGTAGAGGTGGGGACCGCATCAAGCGCCTGAAACTTAGAGAGACGTATTGGATACATAAACTTGATACGTTATTTCCCAGGGGCCTCAATAGGGACATTAATTGGCTACTCTAACCTTTTCCTTTCTATTCAACTTTCAGACTCGCTGATAACCTTGTCTAACCGGTAAGTTTGTACTTGAAGTGTTATTTTTTTCATTTTATTTTTTATTTTTATTTTAATTTTTAATTTTATTTTTATTTTCATTTTTATTTTAATTTTTAATTTATTTTTATTTTTATTGTTTATTTTACAGTAATTTTTCCTTTTCAATTTTCATTTTCTTTCCTCATTTGCATTTTCATTTTATTTTTATTTTTTTTACTTTTATTTTACTTTTAATTTTATCTCCATCTTGTTTTCATTTTCATTTTTCTCCCCCTTTTTTCATTTTTTATATCCATTTTTTATATTCATTTTTTATATGCATTTTTCCACCATTTGTTTTTTATTTTATTTTTAATTTATTTTATTTCATTTTAATTTTTCATTTTGTTTTTTCTTATTTTTCATCCTCATTTACACATTTGCCATTTATTACTGTGGTTTTTCCTTTTTCTTTTTTACCTTACCGGCTTAATCATCCCATTTCTACATTAATATAATATATATTACTTTTCCTTTTTTTTTCCCTTCCTGTCCCATTATGTCCTATATGCCCTGCCATCAAGGAACATGGCAACAGTACTATCAGCATATATGCGCTTGTCTCTCATTACATGGCGCTCGATCATGTACCTTTATCTCTCTCCTCCCTACCTCACACGCCCTGTTATGCCCTGCCATCAACCAAAATGGCGACAGTATGACTACTGCGCATGCGCAAGCTACCTGCTTTGTGGCGCCGCGTCACGTCCGGTCCCGGATGACGTACTTCCGGTCCGGCGTGACACGGCGCCTCTATTTAAACAGAGAGGGCTCTGATAATATACACAGCCACTCTCAGCAGCGTTGGCATAGCGCGGGAGCGCTGCCATACAGACAAGCCCCCTGATACAGGTATCGGTACTTACTAGATATGATAGCTACTATGATGCACTAATAAAATGGGGTCCTTACAGCATATCCTCTTTTCTGCAGCAATTCCTATGCTCTGGCCCATTTAGCCTTACTGCCATACCTCAGACACAGGTAACATAAGATTTCCATTTGGACTCCTTTTATACATATATGTCTTGTTACAAATTGCATTTGTCCTTTTCTACCCTAGTACCTGGCTACTATACATATGGGGCTGCTATACTTTGTCTTCATCTAAGTACCATTCATCTAAGTGCCATTTCTCTGAAATACATATATCTAAGGTACCTTCTCATGCTCCCTTAAACTTATCTTCAGTGGGATATATTTTATATTTTCCTTCTAGAACTTATTACAGGGGAACATTATACCCATAAATATGTTGTTGCTATATTTTATATTCCTAATTGTCATTTATAACTGTTATCTACTTACAACTGTACCATTATGTATATATTTGTATATATCTGTATATATATATATATGTATTTTAGTGCTTGACTTCACTGATTTTGGTTTTCTGATTTTCCTACAGTTACCCATGAATAAGATCCAGGATTGGATCGAAACGTTGGGTATTAATGTCTATATATATGGTATATGTATCTTATTTTGCTACGTGGCACTCTTTTCCCTATGTGGTGAACTACAATAAATATTCTTTATTTGCATCTACTTGATTGACGTGTGCGGTGGATTGTTACTCCCTTACAGTGAACACTGCACACAACTGTTCACTAGGTGTGAAAGGCCCCTTTGTGTACTTCTAGACTGTTTGCAACCAATTTATTGGATACGGATGGAAGCACGTCACACTAATAGATTTGAGTTATTTTAAATAGAATGGAGCAGCACCAATTATTGAAAAATGTCAAGGATGAGGCAGGGACACACGCTCAGCAGAGTACAAGCAGCAGTGGTTGAAGAACTAACTGTAGCGTGATCTGCACTCCAAAAATTAAAACATCAGACTACAGTGAACACTGCACACAACTGTTCACTAGCTGTGAAAGGCCCCTTTGTGTACTTCTATAGTGTTTGCAACCAATGTATTGGATACGGATGGAAGCACGTCACACTAATAGATCACTGTTAATTTCAATTGAATGGAGCAGCACCAATTCCACAAAATAAAAAAAAAAGAGTCAGTGAGTGACACGTGCAGATGACTACAAACAGCGTTGGATGCAGAGCAAACTGCAGCGTCACCTGCACTCACACACACACCTTGCACAGAGCTGTGAAAACAACGCTGCAAGGAAAAAGGATGATTTACAGAGCGGTTTCTCAAATAGCCTGCCTACAGAACAATTCACAAAAACTCTATCTCTAACTGTCCCTCAGAGTCAGCAGAGCAGCGTCCTGTCCCTAACTGAATTCACAGCACAGTGACGCTAAAATGGCGGCGGCGCCTTTTATAGTGCATTCTGACATCATTTCAGCATCCAATCACAGCCATGCCATTAGTTAACATGACCGCAGCATTACAGGATGTGCCCACACTTCGTAGGATTCCTCATTGGCTGTCTAAAATCACATTGCCTCTCAAAGAATTATGGGAACTTCCAATTCCGGTATACGATATATGAAAAATATCGGAACTAAGTATCAGAATTCCGATACAGCGAATATCGGCCGATACCCGATACTTGCGGTATCGGAATGCTCAACTCTACTGCTGAGTTTATTTACTTGTATGCTGGTACCACCTTTTTCGGGAGTGCTCTGTTTGTGTCATATTTATGTTTGTTCATTTATATATTATTCTTTTAAAAATATTGAAATAAAATACTATTTTATCTCAGACCTATTTCACAGTCGGTTTTCTCATGTTGGTCTGCTGATTCACTTTAGAGTGTGTCTCTTGCAAAGAGGTTGTTGTTGCTCGTATTTTGTAGGTTTTATAATTGGATGACTTGAACCAAAGTTAAGGTAATGCCACACTAAACATATCGCTAACGGGATCGCTAAAACGTCACTATTTAGCGATCCCGTTAGCGATATTGTTCAGTGCGGCAGCTTCCACGACGAGCTTCCTGCTGTGATCTCGCTCGTCGCTGAATCGCTCGGACCCATTTCATCGCTGGCGCTCCGTGGTAAGTATCTAATCGCTGTGTGGCACCTTTCTTAGCGATTTAGCGGTACTTTTGTACCGCTAAAGTCGTTAAGAAGATCGCTAACGGCATAGCGTCGTTAACTATATCGCTAAATGTGGCAGCATTTAGCGATATAGAAACAATCCCGCTAGCGATCGCATTAGTATGCGTCGTTACGTGATCGCTAGCGGATTGTTAGTGTGGCAGTACTTTAGGCACATCATTCAAAGTGTTAGCAGTGTTGCTGGTTCTGGCAGCTGTGGTAGTAGGGTAACTGCAGTGGTAATGGAGCTCTTACTAAGGAAAATTGAGAGGAATTATAAAATGTGTGTGTTGGGGAGGGTGATAATCTGATATCTATATACCTCACTACCTACTCAGTACACACAAAAGTATGACACTGACAGCTGCCACCCAAACACAAAAGATATTCCTACTTCTAAGCTAGGGAGAGATCATCCAGACTAATGACATATGGTAGCACAATTAAATTGAGTCTGAAATGCTAAACACAAACCTTTTGTACATGAACATGCACAGGGTATCAATGTTGTGCACGGTCCTCTTGGGGAATGCTCATAAAATGCTCATTTTCTCTAAAAATGAGGATGATGGCAAATAAAATAGTAATCTGGGAAGCGATTGATTTTTACAATATTGTTTTAGCCTTTTAGGAACAATCCTGCCTTGTGGCCTAATAGGGGAATTCACACCAGTCAATATCCCTAAAATCTTCATTTTAACCAAATATGATAAAGTTGGTAAATAATTAATTATGGAAAAAGCAAAATATGACAACAGTAAACAGCATTTTGTTTTTTAACACATTTCATTTCATCCCACAAAAGGACTAACCAAGAAATGCTAGGTATATGCCCAAAAAACGAAATCAGAAAAAAGCAACATAATTAGTATGGTTTGTACATACAGCATATTTGACTAATTAAATAGGTGTGCAAAAAATCAGCAGCTTGTAACAAGCACACCTTGTGAGGAAGACACTCATTTTGTTTAATGTCTGATTTTTTTTATTTCTATTTTTCAACATACTACCCCCTTCTGCAAAAGAACTGACCAGGAAATGTATTTATTTGCCCTAAAAACAACAATGGCAACAGGTCTCAATATTGATGTGGCATCTATACCTGTATATGTTAAAGTTAACTAATAAAACAAGTGTACAAAAAATTAATAGCTTATTACCCACAAATTTTGAGAAACAGAAAATCTCATTGTTAAATGTTTATATTTTTGTACTTCTACTTTCTATTTTTTAACACAGTTCCACTCTTCCCAAAAACGACTGAACAAAAAATACAAGTGCAAAAAGCAATAAAAGTATCAACAGGTCAAAATATTGGTGTGGCATGCATGTAAATCAGATTTGACTAATAAAACAAGTTTGCAAAATGTTAGCAATTTGTGACATGGACACTTTGTGAGCCAGGTGGTCATAGAGGTAACTAACTCATTTTTTACTTCTCCTTTACACTTTTTTTAATACAATTTCTCTTAACTGAAAAAATAACCACCGATAAATGCTAGATACACATTTTGCAAAAACCAGTAGTGCTGTTTGTGACACACAAAGCTTGTGAAGCAAACACAGTGTTAAATGCATTTTATCAGCAATATTTGTGATCTTATTCTGCATAAATGCAAAAACAATGTCTAATTTAGTGTAGCATAACTGCAATGAATAAAGGAAGTAGCTGCTACCAGCTTTTCTATGTATCTCTCTATATAATCTTTATTTTTAATAATAATCTTTATTTTTATATAGCGCTAACATATTCCGCAGCGCTTTACAGTTTGCACACATTATCGTCGCTGTCCCCAATGGGGCTCACAATCTAGATTCCCTATCTGTATGTTTTTGGAGTGTGGGAGGAAACCGGAGTACCCAGAGGAAACCCACGCAAACATGGGGAGAACATACAAACTCCTTGCAGATGTTGTCCTAGGTGGGATTCGAACCCAGGACTCCAGCGCTGCAAGGCTGTAGTGCTATCCACTGAGCCACCGTGCTGCCCTATATGAATTAAATCTCTGCATTATTCTATTTTCTTTACACACTAAGACACAAAAATCTTACTCACCGTTGTGATGTCTATACAATTTGTTTAGTGTTTTATATCTTTCTCCCACTAACTCTATAGATTTATTATAGATCTATTTTATTATTCAGATTAAGCACAAAAAGGCTGCTGCATTCCCTGCTCCTGATTTTATACAGACTATGATAGTCTTTTCTTATTGGATCTACTATACTTTCTGATATCATGGCTGGAAAGCATTATTGCAAAACTCATCTGGCCACATACCCGGTCATATGATAATTTTATGGCTGATGGAGTGTTTAGCAATGTGTGAAATGCTAATTTGAAAAATTAATTTGTTCAAATTTGGCAATTGATTTGAATTCAGCTCTACATATTCCAAAAATCTAACACAAATTAAATTAGCATCAAATTGATTTGCTTATTTCTTATAACTTGTAATTTTTTTCAGTCAAATCCGTGTTCTGTTTGAGATTAGAGTTGAGAGGATGATCCCAATCTGTGACTGATAGCTATCTCTGTATGCATATTTTTGCAAAAAAACAATGCTAAGGGATCCTCATTGGACTTAAGAGCTTTGCATGAGCAGGGATTAAGTGGCAAAAATACAAGTTATATTAGATCCTTTTTCCATAAAACTATATATTAGTTTGGTTTACTTTTACTATTCAGTAAAAGCTATGCATAAAATGCGCAGCACTATCTAGGTCATTGGATACCTTCAAATAATTACGTTCAATAAGGACAGCTGCAGTCCATGGACAAGCATGGCTCTAATCCTTAAAGAGAGTAAGAAAATCTTACATTGTATGTGAGATTTTATAATTGATATCTTCTTATTACTATAAGTACTGAATTTCTCATGTTAGTCTAGACCTACCAAATCTGAGGAGACCCATGAGGGTTCTGCGCAAGCATAAATAAGGTTATAGCATCATGCATGCGGTGAAACTTTCTGGACCTCATCAAAGTTGGAAGTCCTGGCCTTTTGTGGAGAGGCTAAGGGATTCTGTGTTCATGGCAGTGATACTAAGATGCAAATAGGACTGGATAAGACATGGGAGGAGGGAGCATACGGGCTGGAGAGGTGAGCAGTAAAGTAAGTATAAGAAGTTTTCATATTTTTTAACCTTTTCATGGCCAACTGCAGTTCAACATAATGGTGGTGACTGGTCGCCATTTAGCTGAATCTGTGCTGAAGCAAACTACCAAAAAAATCTGGATTTTGGAGTTTGTGGATTTTTGTAATATTCATGTAGAATTCAATTCCACATGAATATATTTGCTCATCTTTACTGCATAGTCAAAAGCCAATATTGTACCAGTATGCAACAATTACATTTTTTGTTACATTCATTGCATCAATACTGTGTTAACGACAGAGATCTATTAAAAATACAACATATGTAGAATAGGCTATACTTAAATAGAATCCTACATGGTACAGTAATGATACTATTGCAGTTGGTAAGTGTTATTTAGCTTTTTCCAGTTCTATTAGTGGCTTTTATTATTTATGCACAACGCTAAACTCTTTTTCCAATCACATTCATTGCAGATTTAAATGTTGTTACTGAGCCAAAAGCAAGCTTCTTTATGGCATCCTTAAATGCTCCTATTTAAGCTTATTTCTCTCCTTTAAGCCAAAAGACATATGCTATGATTTAGAAATGTCTGACCTTGAACATTTTCCAGCACATCAGTGTGTCTGTGTTACCATGTAGTTTCTCCAGCCCTATGTGATTTTTTTTCCTGACTTGTTTGAAGTTCACTTAAGGAAGACTTGGCATGAAATAGATTAGTGACATTATATAAATAATTATGATTTAGTTCTGGTTTTAGGAGCCCATATTTAAATCAATACAGTTTGAACTAACACTGACATTATTTTGATCAGAAATTTTCCAGGGTGTTCTATGCTTTGCTGTACTGAATAATAATATGATCATTTTGTTAGCTGAGTTTTATAGCTGTTGTGTCAGAGTTTGAGGCAGAACAAATGTGACTTGATCTGAACTGTGCAAAAAAGGTGGTTAAGGGTGAAATGGCGTCTAAAAATTGCTGATTCTTCCCTGGATCTTCTCTTCTGATGGATACATTATATTTGAATAAATATTTTAGTTTCTGGTTGTCATTTTATTGCACATAACATATAACACATAATTTCAGATCATGACCCTTAGTGTCTTCAGTAGCAGAAGACAAAATAACCTTAAGCTTGTACATAGTAGTAATGTAGCAAAGAAAATAATAAAGTATCTAAATTAAAATTTTAATATCTGCACAAACACTTTTTTTGATGCTATGGTTTACAAAGTTTTTTACACTTTGAGTTTAGAACAACACTAATTTAATTTAAGCTATAGACTTTCAGATCACATGAGTTTTGAGGCTTTTTGGATCATGCTTCTCATAAACATATTACTTAACATTGAGAGAAAGGGGGATAAATCACCGCGCTAAATGAAGGTACTCACTTGAAATGTTGGTGATATCGTGGATAATGGTTCCAGCCGTTGTAGAATAGGCAAGGAATAATAAATTCCCCTACCAGAAGGATGTATATATCTGCAGGAAATGATAGCGTTTTAGGAACAGTATACAAGTAGAGGTGTATTCCTTAGACCAGTATATATAGGATCAGTACCTTTCTTCCTAAATGGTGCTGGAGCAGATAGTACCCAATTTGATGAAGGGGTTAAGTTGTCTGTCAGGAAATGGATCTGCTGGTGTTGCAGTATGTGGAGCTTTAATAAAGGGTTTTATTAAGTTATAAATACTTGTACATACTTCAAATATATATGTGTGTTAAAGGGCTGACTCAGTATGTATCATACACTAACAAATAATATTAGTGGCCCCACAGGGTGTATTATACTCACTGTTATGTAGAGCACCAAAGAATGGAGGGAGAGGTATCTTAGTATTTGGATACCTGGAGATCCTAGAGGCTCTGCACCGCTGTAGAGGGATCTGTTATATTTGATGTTTAGTGCAGGGAAGCCAACAAGCGATGACTGCACTGGTTATAGTTGGATGTGGACAATGCTGCCGCTGGGGGATGAGCGCTGAGCTGCTGAGCCCTGCAGCTGCAAGGAATCACTGGACCGCAGCGTGCCCCGGCCGGAGGCGACGCTAGGAATCTCAGTGATAGAAGGGGGGCGTAACTACAGTGACGTCACTGTGGAGCACTGCGAGGCTTGGACGGGTGCACAAGTGGGACACTAGCCAACGCGTTTCGAGGGACGCTATCCCTCTTCGTCAGGGTTGTCAACCAAGCCTCACAGTGCTCTACAGTGACGTCACTGTAGTTACGCCCCCCTTCTATCACTGAGATTCCTAGCGTCGCCTCCGGCCGGGGCACGCTGCGGTCCAGTGATTCCTTGCAGCTGCAGGGCTCAGCAGCTCAGCGCTCATCCCCCAGCGGCAGCATTGTCCACATCCAACTATAACCAGTGCAGTCATCGCTTGTTGGCTTCCCTGCACTAAACATCAAATCTAATAGATCCCTCTACAGCGGTGCAGAGCCTCTAGGATCTCCAGGTATCCAAATACTAAGATACCTCTCCCTCCATTCTTTGGTGCTCTACATAACAGTGAGTATAATACACCCTGTGGGGCCACTAATATTATTTGTTAGTGTATGATACATACTGAGTCAGCCCTTTAACACACATATATATTTAAGTATGTACAAGTATTTATAACTTAATAAAACCCTTTATTAAAGCTCCGCATACTGCAACACCAGCAGATCCATTTCCTGACAGACAACTTAACCCCTTCATCAAATTGGGTACTATCTGCTCCAGCACCATTTAGGAAGAAAGGTACTGATCCTATATATACTGGTCTAAGGGAATACACCTCTACTTGTATACTGTTCCTAAAACGCTATCATTTCCTGCAGATATATACATCCTTCTGGTAGGGGAATTTATTATTCCTTGCCTATTCTACAACGGCTGGAACCATTATCCACGATATCACCAACATTTCAAGTGAGTACCTTCATTTAGCGCGGTGATTTATCCCCCTTTCTCTCAATTTTAGACGTGACAGGTGTGCACAGTACCTGTCTAACATCACCAGCAGCTTTTTTAGTGGTCTTACATCAGGTTCAAGCACATATACTCTGTCCTAATTAGTGAGCGCCAGTGTCTATACATAATATATATATATATTCATATTACTTAACATTACATGGATCAAGAATCAAGTATTACAAGACACAGAAATGCAGAGTGGTATACCAGAAAATATGGTAGAAAGTTTGTACATCTTATATAAAAGAGAATTGTAGGTTTACTAAATAAAAGTTATTCTATGCTTATTGAAGAGCTAATTAAAATGATTTTCCTGCTTACAATAGTGTTAAAACATTTTAAGCAGGTGTGGTAAAATTTCTGCAAAGCAAGAATGCTTTAAAGAGTGACTTACTCCAATATGTTCATGTTGACCATGGATGTAATAGGCTGAGCAGAACAAAATATTTTCTTTTTTTGTTTTTTCATTTTTGACTCTCTGTTGCAGAAATATTACCAATCAAATTTTTGGGACCTAATGAGTTAAGTTTAATAAGTTCAAGAGGATGATTGCTTTTACTTGGGGCTAATACAGGTGCATCTCACAAAATTAGAATATCATCAAAAAGTTAATTTATTTCAGTTCTTCAATACAAAAAGTGAAACTCATTTATTATATACAGTCATTACCAACAGAGTAATCTATTTCAAGTGTTTATTTCTGCTAATGTTGATGATTATGGTTACAGCCTATAAAAACTCAAAAGTCATTATCTCAGTAAACTACAGGGTGGGCCATTTATATGGATACACCTAAATAAAATGGGAATGGTTGGTGATATCAACTTGCCATTTTGAAGTCAGCCATTTTGGATCCAACTTATTTTTTTCCAATGGGAAGAGGGTCATGTGACACATCAAACTTATTGAGAATTTCACAAGAAAAGCAATGGTGTGCTTGGTTTTAACGTAAATTTATTATTTCGTGAGTTATTTATGAGTTTATGACCACTTATAAAATGTGTTCAAAGTGCTGCCCATTGTGTTGGATTGCCAATGCAATCCTCTTCTCCCACTCATGACATTCTGATAGTAACACCGCAGAAGAAATGCTAGCACAGGATTTCAGTATCCATTGGTTCAGATGCTGCATATCTCGTATCTTCACAGCATAGACAATTGCCTTCAGATTATTATTATTATTATACATTTTTATAGCGCCATTTATTCCATGGCGCTTTACATGTGAGAAGGGGCAAATATAGACAAGTACAATAAACATGAGGAATACAAGACATACATAAGTACAGTGGGAGAGAGGGCCCTGCCCGCAAGGTCTCAAAGTCTACAGGGGATGGGTGAGGATACACTAGGAGAGGGTTAGAGCAGGTCGTGAGGCGGTTTAGTAGACTGAGGATCACTGCAGGTTATAGGCTTGTAGGAAGAGATGGGACATCAGGTTCTTTTTGAAGGTTTCCAAGGTAGGCAAGAGTCTGATGTGTTGGGGTAGAGAATTCCAGAGTATGGGGGAAGCACGGGAGAAGTCTTGTATGCGGTTGTGGGAAGAAGAGATAAGAGGAGAGTAGAGAAGGAGATCTTGAGAGGATCGAAGGTTGCATGTGGGTAAGTACCGGGAGACCATGTCACAGATGTATCAAGGAGACAGGCTGTGGATTGCTTTGTATGTCATAGTTAGGGTTTTGAACTGGAGCCTCTGGACGATAGGAAGCCAATGAAGGGCTTGGTATAGGGGAGAGGCTGGGGAATAACTGAGAGATTGGTGGATTAGTCGGGCAGCAGAATGTAGGATGGATTGGAGTGGTGCTAGAGTGCTACAGGGGAGACCAGAGAGTAGGAGGTTGCACTAGTCAAGTCGGGAGATGATAAGGGAATGCACTAGTGTTTTTGTGGTGTCATGGTCAAGGAATGCGCAGAACCAGGAAATGTTTTTGAGTTTGAGATGGCAGGAGGAGGCTAGAATTTGGCTATGTGGCTTGAAAGAGAGGGCAGAGTCAGGGATTACCCCGAGGTACCGAGCATGCGGGACTGGGGAAAGTGTGCAGCCATTGACATTGATGGATTGGTCTCGTGGAGGGGTAGAGTGAGATGGGGGAAAGAGAATGAGTACTGTTTTGTCCATGTTCAGTTTTAGAAAGCGAGTGGAGAGAAAAGCTGAAATAGCAGACAGACATTGTGGGATTTTTGTCAGTAAGGAGGTGAGGTCAGGTCCAGATAGGTAGATCTGCCTGTCATCGGCATAGAGATGATACTGCAAACCGAGGGATTCTATTAGCTGTCCCAGGCCAAAGGTCTAGATGGAGAAGAGAAGGGGTCCTAGAACTGAGCCTTGAGGAACACTGACAGAGAGGGGGCTAGGTGATGAGGTGGTGTGGGAGAGGGAGACATTGAATGTTCGGTCTGTTAAGTATGATGAGATCCAGGATAGGGCCAAGCCTGTGATGCCCAGAGATGAGAGAATCTGGAGCAGGAGGGAATGGTCCACAGTGTCAAAGGCAGAAGACAGGTTGAGGAGAAGCAGGACAGAGTAGTGTCGCTTGCTCTTGGCGGTTAGTAGGTCGTTGGTGACTTTAGTTAGGGCAGTTTCAGTTGAGTGATGCAGTTGGAAGCCTGATTGTAAGCGGTCAAAGAGGGAGCAGGAGGAGAGGTGGGAGGACAGTTCAAGATGGACATGCTGTTCCAGTAGTTTGGAGGCATAAGAGAGAAGAGATATCGGGAGATAGCTAGATGCAGAGGATGGGTCTTTTTGAGGATGGGTGTGATCGAGGCATGTTTGAAAGATGAGGGGAACACATCATTTGAAGTGAGAGGTTGATGAGGTGTGTTAGAGTAGGAATGAAGACTGTGGTGAGGTTAGGGAAGAGGTGAGACGGGAGCGGGTCAAGCGTGCAAGTGATGAGGTGTGATCTTGAAAGGAGGGTGGAGAGCTGATCTTCAATCATGTTGGAGAAGTTGGTTTTCGAGGAACAGGGCTGAGCAGCTAAGAGGGGCATTGGGGGCTGTGGGCCAAAGCTTTCTCTGATTGTATCAATCTTCTGCTTAAAGAAGGAGGCAAAGTCTTCAGCGGTAATGAGATGAGTGGGACGAGGTGCTGGGGGACGGAGTAGAGAATTGAAAGTGTTGAAGAGCTGTTTAGGGTTGTGAGACAGGGAGGATATGATAGATGAGAAGTAAGTTTGCTTTGCCGCAGTGAGTGTGGACTTGAAGCTGGTGAGGGACTGCTTGTATGCGTTAAGTGCTCAGCAGAGCGGGATTTCTTTCATCTCCACTTAGCAGCCCTGGAAGCCCATCTCAGTTCTTTGGTCAGTCTGGTCATCCAGGGCTGCCTGTTTGTGCGAGTTTTGCTATGTGTGAGGGGGGCGCCGAATCAAGTGCTGCTGTTATTGTGGTGTATAAAAAGTGGCAGCAGCATCTGTGTCATGAAGTAAGGCTATGTCTGTAAGTGGGAGGAGGGACTCAGAGAGCGATTGTAATTTGAGGTGCTTGAGATTTCTGCAAGGGTGAGTGAGTTTGTGGAGTGGGGGTTGCGTACTAGCAGAGGAGAGGGAAGAGAATGTCAGTAGGTTCTGGTCAGACAGGGAGAGGGGTGAGTTAGTGAGATTAGTAAGGGAGTAGAGGCAGCAAAAGATAAGGTCCAGCGTGTGACCTTCTTGGTGAGTGGCCGCGGAGGACCATTGAGTGAGGCCAAAGTAGGCAGTGAGCGATAAAAGATGAGCGCAAAGATAAAAGTCTAATGGGGTCAGATAAGAAGACCTTGGTGGCCATTCAACTGGCCCACAATGACCAATCCACTTTCCAGGAAACTGGTGCCATTTGTGAGTAGCTAATATCCGCCTAAGGGATGTTCGACTGATGCCACTCTCCAGTGACATGCGGCAAGTGCTACGTTGTGGGCTTTTGCTAAATGAAGCTAGGACAGCCACTGATGTTTCTTCATAAGTGACAGTTTTCTTGAGTTCACATTTTGGCAAATACAACACTGAACCTGTTTCACGAAATTTGGCATGCAGTTTGCTAACTGTAGCATGGGAGATGGGTGGTCTTGTAGGGTGTCTTGCATTGAAATCTGCTGCAATGACCCGGGTACTGCATTCACTAGACATCAACACAATTTCTATCCGCTCCTCACGTGTTAACCTCTATGACATGTCAATGGCTGTAAACAAAGAGAAACTTGTAACTAACTCATGAAAGAATAAAGTTACGTTAAAACCAAGCACACCATTGTTTTTCTTGTGAAATTCTCAATAAGTTTGATGTGTCCCATTTTGGATCAAAATGGCCAACTTCAAAATGGTAAATGCATTCAATACTTGGTTGGGCTCTTTTGGCATCAATTACTGCATCAATGTGGCGTGGCATGGAGGCGATCAGTCTGTGGTACTGCTGAAGTGTTATGAAAGCCCAGGTTGCTTTGATAGCAGCATTCAGCTCATCTGCATCGTTGGGTCTGGTGTCTCTAATCTTCCTTTTGATAATACCCTATAGATTCTCTATGGGGTTAAGGCCAGATGAGTTTGCTGTCCAATGAAGCACAGTGATATTGTTGTTTTTAAGCCAGGTATTGATAATTTAGGCACTGTGGACAGGTGCCAAGTCTTGTTGGAGAATGAAATTTCCATCTACAAAAAGCTTGTCGGCAGAGGGAAGCATGAAGTGCTCTATAATTTCCTGAAATATGGCTGCACTGACTTTGGTCTTGAGAAAACACAGTGGATCTACACCAGCAGATGACATGGCTCCCCAAACCATCTCCATTGTGGAAACTTCACGCTAGACCTCAAACGCTCGGATCGTGTGTCTCTCTATTCTTCCTCAAGACTCTGGGACCTTGATTTCCAAGATCTAGTGTGAAGCATCCATAATCAGTGATGGTTTGGGGAGCCATGTCATCTGCTGGTGTAGATCCACTGTGTTTTATCAAGACCAAATTCAGGGCAGCCGTATACCAGGAAAACTTCATACTTCCCTCTGCCGACAGGCTTACTGGAGATGGGAGTTTCATTCTCCAGTAGGACTTGGCACCTGTCCACACTTAAAAACAACAGTATCACTGTGCTTCATTGGTCAGAAACTCGCCTGACCTTAACCCCATAGAGAATGTATGGGGTATTGTCAAGAGGAAGATGAGAGACACCAGACCCAAGCTGAAGGCTGCTATCAAAGCAACCTGGGCTTCCATAACACCTCAGCAGTGCCACAGACTGCCTCCGTGTCACGCTGCATTGATGCAGTAATTGCTGCAAAAGGAGCCCTGACCAAGTATTCACTTTTTGTATTGAAGAACTGAAATATATTCTAATTTTATGAGATGCACCTGTACATCTTCTTCCTGTATGAGTTTCCCAGTTTCCCAATCAGGAAAAAAGAGTATACTCTCATCATTGCTTGTGTTTTTCAGTCAGTGAGATGTAATGATAAAGCTCTGATCTTCTGGTTTAAACTTTGCATGAATAGAAAGTGAAGCTGTGTTTAGCTGTGTCACATAAACCTCTTAATCAGCTCTACTCTCAAAACACTGTCTGCTACATCCAATGTCCCTCCCCAAACACTGTCACTGCCCTTCCCCCACGATGCCTGTATGGAGATGTATCATATTTATGCCTGTTGTGTTCACAGCACCTTGCAATTGCTCTGTAGTGGGAACAGAGCTTGGTGTCATTACACTTCACATTGTCATAGCACAACAGCTGTAGAATTATTCAAACAGAGTGAACTGTTCTACATTTTTTTCACATTACACCCACATAGTTAAATGTGTTTTCTTGAGACTTTATGTGATATACCAACACAAAGTAGCATGTTTTTCTGAAGTCTAATGGAAATTAAACATGGTTTTCTATTTACTAAAAAAATATAATCTGAAAATTGTGATGTGCATTTATATTTAGCCCCCTGTAGTCTGATACTTTTTATGATCACATTTTGCTGCAGTTAATGCTGAAAGTCTTTATGGTATGTCTCCACCAACTTTGACCATTTAGATACTGAAATTTTGTGCATTATTCTTTGTAAACTAGCTCTAGCTCATTGAGATTGGATTGAGAGTGTATACATCTATGAAAGGCAATTTTCAAGTTTTACCACAGATTCTCAATGGGATTTAGGTCTTGACTTTTACTGGACCATTCAGACGCATGAAACTAATCCATTCCATTGTATTTCTGTCCGTTTGTTTAGGGTCATTTTCCTGTTGGGAGGTGAACCTAAGCCCCAGTTTCAAGTCTTTGCTGCCTCTAACTAGTTTTCCTTCAGGATTGCCCTGTATTTAGCTACTTCCATATTCCCACTAACTATGTTCAGCTTTCCTGCCTCTGCTAAAGAAAAGGATTCCTATAACATGATGCTGCCACCACCATGTTGGGGACATTGGGTATGGTGTTTTCAGGGTGATGTGCAGTGTTTGTTTTCTGCTACACATAGCATTTTGCATTTATCCAAAAAAGTTCTATTTTGGTCTCATATGACCACATGCTAGCTTTATCCCCTACTTGGCTTTTTACAAATTGCAAATGGGAATTCTTATGGCTTGTTTTCAAAAATTGCTTTCTTCTTGCCACTGTTCCATAAAGGCAATATTTGTGGAGTATATGACTAATTGTTGTTTTAATGACATAGTCTCTAACCTGAGCTGTGGATTTCTGCAGCTCCTCCAATGTAGCTAAGGTCCTCTTTGCTGCCTTTCTAATTAGTGCTCTCCTTGCATGGGACATCAGTTTTGGTGGATGACCTTGTCTTCGAAGGTTTCCAGTTTTGCCATACTCCTTCCATTTCTGAATGATGAATTGAACAGTTCTCTGTGATGTATTCAAAGGTTGAGCTATTTTTTATATTCTAACCCCGATTTATCCTTCTTAACAACTTTATCCTTACCTGTCTGGTGTGTTCCTTGGTTTGCATGATTATGTTTGATTCTTAATGTTAAACAATCCTCTGAATCCTTCACGGAATGGCTGAAGTTATGCTCATAATAAATGACTCACAGGTGGACTAATTTTAATAATTATGTGACTTCTGGAGGCAATTGATCATGCAAGATTATATTTAAATGTATCAGAATACAGTGGTCTGAATACAAATGTATGTCTCAATTTTTAGATTTAAATTTTAAAAATAATTAGACAATTGTGTATCATTTCCTTTACACTTCACAAATACTTGCTAATTTGTGTTGGTATATTACGTAAAATACCAATAACATACATTTAAGTTTGTAGGTATAACATGAAAAAAGTGGAAATGTTTACAGTGTTGGGAGAGGCAGGACAGTAGAGGTGACAGTGTTATGGGAGGAGAGCTGATAAAGGGTTTGTAATATGACACAGCTAAACCCACTAAGCCCCGATCTAAAAGTCATGATTTCTGTGTTAGATTGCATGAAGAGATAGAAGGATTTGCATCAGATTACATCAACAGAAGATCTATGGCTAGTTTTCCAAGATTTTTGGAACAACTTTTGTGCCAAGATCTTTCAAAAACTGTGTACATATGTACTTAGAAGAATGAATCAATGATGAATCATAAAATCATAGAATGTTAGAGTTGGAATGGACATCAAGGTCCCTCCTAGCTTTGCATCATCTGCAAATTTGGTGAGTTTATCTTCAGTTCCCTTATTTAGATCATTTATAAAATGTTGAACATCACTGGGAACAGGATAGGCCTTGTGGTACCCTGTTGTGAACGCTCTGGATCTGACTTCTGAGTTTGGGCTCCCTCATGGCTGCTAATAGTAATGCAGCTGCTTTGGCTGACAGAGGTCTATCAGCTGGGGACGATTGGAAATCAGGTGTTGCTGACTGGGGAGATATAAGTGAGCAAGCTTCCCATGATCCTTGCCGGTGATTTGTTGCTTCCTGGTCTCTTTTGGAAGTCAGCTTGCTTCCTGCTTTGTCCTGCAACTTTCAGATAAGTTATTTGCTGTTTATTTCTGTGCCATTTGTTTTTGTCTATCTCAGTTTTCTGCCTTTTGGATTTGTGCAGCCAGGTTCCCCTGTGGGGGCCTGCGCTGGACACTGTTTCTCATTTGCCACTGTTTATGTATTTTCAGTTCCCTGTTATTTCTGTATCCTCTGATTTGCTACCAGTTCACACCAGAGACAGTTTATGTATTTTAGGTAACCTGTTATTTCAGTATCAGCTGATTTGCTACCAGTGCACACCAGAGTCTGATCTAGCGGGGGAGAGATCGTGTGGTCTCAGTATTTTTGCATATCAGATAGGTTGGAGTTTTTTAGAGTTTTTGCTGGATTGCAGACAGTATTCTTTCCTGTTCTTTTCTATGTAGACAGTTTGGGCCCCAGCATTTGCTTGCTCTATTTTCTGCCTGTGTTTGTATTTCATTTTGTCTCACTGCTAATATATGTTTGAAGGCTACCTATTCCTTTGGGGGTCTCCTCCGGGGCAGTTAGCTTTCCCCTTTCTCTCTTTAGGCTAAGTTAGCTCTCTGGCTGTGTCGAGTCGTCTAGGGCACCCGTAGGCATGTCCCACGGCTACTTCTAGTTGTGCTGTCATTTTAGGGGTCTGCAATCCGCTAGTTACCAACCCAAAAAAATCAAAGGGATGTTCATATCTGTCATATTGCTAGAGGCAAATTTGTTGCATTTTCACCATGGTATTAGTTAAAGAAATCAGTTTTCTGCCATGTATTTACATTTTGATGTGTCATTAATCCATTTGAGGATTAGCCCCATTAAAAATTCAGCATAGATTGTGAAAAACACCATCACATGCATGGGATACATCTTATAGTGAAATTTATGTGGATTATGAACCTTTGTCAACATTTGTGAAGTTGGCCAAGTGTTGAAAAACACCTTCACTAACAGAAACCTGTGTTCTGCTTTCTGGTTTTGTATCGTCTGCTGCAAATTCTATGACATGTTCAAGATACATGATCCTCAAGCTTTACTTTTCCTTGTAGCTCATCTGTCTTATATTTTTCTCTTCCATGCCCCTGTCATTTCTTCCTTCTTCTTTGTTCACTTTTTCTTCCCATTACTGTCATGAACAGGTTTTGCTCCTGAATTCTCCTTATGGACTCTTCTCCTGCTATGCCCTGACCTAATTGTTTTTTTTTGCCTAGTGTAGCCTGGAATCTCTAAACACCAGTGATAAACGTGATGTAGAGTCAGCTACAACCCTCGCCATAAACTATACTACTCTCTTTTGGGCTGGTGGCAGCGGTCAGTGAACTAATGTGATGAAAGCTGCAGACAAGGAATCAGGATAGACCATTATAATTGAACACATGATTTCTTTTCCTAACATAAGTGACAGCAGGCACAGTGCTTGATATTTATCATGTGACATTGTTTGAGACTTCAGCCCGATGGTTACATGTGGAAGCGCATTACATAGCCTTCAACACAATTTTACAATAATACAGATCCACACTCTCATGTACTTTCTTCCTACTCCCAGCAATATGGCCACAGCAGATACTTCTTCAGATGCTCCCTCGAGTCAAGACTAGAATTCTTTCTTTAAATCTTTCACACTAGGTTGGCACCACTGTTACATGGCACCACTTTCAATGCTTAGCAGTCTCAGGACTCCTATTAGCTTTGCTCCACCAATACTCCCTTTGATATTTGGGGCCTCTCACCTATTCCCAGCTTCACATTGAACTATTCTTACTTTCTGTGACTCAGTACTTCTGTCACTCTTGGATCTCTCTGTTTCTGCAGGATTTGCAGTCTGACTCTCACTGGGCTTCAACTACATATTCTCTGGGTTTCTTAGCCTTTAGCCTATTTTATAGCCTAAGCCACTTCTCCAACATCTCATATAGCTGTTGATTTTCTACTAACCTACAAACCCTCTTGTAAAAGTACTCTGTACAACTATAATCAAATATTACACAAAACATAGTCAATAATCAATACTTTTTAGTGTGTAATTATTAAACAACTATGGTGCAATGTAGCACATAAAAAATACATTAAAATATTTATCACATTCATCAGAGGATGTTTCTTTATCTACTATACTCTTTAAAAATTATTGCAAAGTAAAATCAGATTTGTAGAAATGTATGCACCTAAACATTGTTAGAAATATTTCAGAATACTTTAACAAAGTTTTGGGCATGACGCTAGAAGCTTTCAGTTATGTGTGTTTGAATTTTTTTCCGTCACATTTCTTCTAGAATCTACTTCAGCTATGACTGCTCTTGTGACCAGGCACGGCCATATTCATGCTACTAAAAGTGCTTGTGATGATGGAGATTATACTTGGCTGGCAGAGTCCTGTTGTGCCATCCAATCTGGCATTATGAGTGTATTTGCTGTCCAATTGAGCAATTAGTTCACTGCTTTGGCAACAGAATGACAGCAGACAGAAAAAGCAACTCAATTGCAAACTTTCTTTTTATCATGCTTTATAACTAATTAAAGCAATTTTATAACTTGAGAATAGTTCTAAAATACTAATAATATACTATAATAGCATTTTCTTAATTATTACATAAGGTTCATTTTAAATGTTTTTTTCTTAAATGATAGTTATTGGAGATGAGCGAGCACTAAAATGCTCAGGTGCTCGACCCGACTAACAAGTATAATGGAAGTCAATGGGAAACTCGAGCATTTTTCCCGTGCCTGCTCAACCCAGAGGTCTGGAAGGGGTATAAAAATAGCTGAAAATTATGTAAACAGTGCCAAAATGGCATGAGAATAGCATGGAGTAGACCCCTGGAAGCACCTCTGAATCTCAGGTTGCTGCTGAGAATAATGTTGTTAGAGTATTACGCTATTTTTACTGAATGACAATAAAATATCACAAAACCGCATTTAAAATGAATTTGACTGGATAAAATGTTCCGAAAAATTCTCTCCAAGATAATGAATTGTATATGAGATAAAATAAATAAGAGGAAAAAAAATGCTCCTCCACAACTTGGGCTAAATTCACATGCAGTGCTTTTGCATGTTTGCATTGCTTTCAATGGTGAAAAAAAACAATCAATAGGAAGTGCAATTTGATCATTTTAATAACTTATCTGTTATATAGAAGGGTTAATGTTTTTCCTTTTACTAGAATTTGTTTCTATATTGTCGTAGCCTTATAGTCTCAGATTCAAGGATTTTATACTTCTCTTATCTCATATGCAATGTTTTCAACAGTCTGCAAAAACATGTTTTGGGTACATGGTAAATAAAGTCATCGTGACCTGAGTAACAGTGGGGGCTACATGAGTTACATTGAGTTACATTTCTGTAAATGGTATAAAATACTGCATTCTTGTGTGAATAAACAGAAAAGTGACTTGCTCACAACCAGTGTGCATTCTTTTCTCCGAACGCTAGTTATTTCACGGCCTAATCTCTTCATTCGGACCTCGCTGGTGTTCTGGCATATCTGAATTTGAGTCAGAACAAAAACAGCTACAACATCTGGCTGGGGGTGTGTGAGACATGATCAGACACATTAAAAGTCTTTTTTTTGCGGGGCAATCAGTCAGTCATCACTATTTGTAGAGTGCTATCAGGTGGACTTTTGTATTGTTAGAGGGCTAGCAGGAGTCTTGTAGACAGATGAGACCAAGATAGAGTTTTTTGATAAAGCACATAATTCCACTGTTTAGTGTAAATGGAATGAGGCCTACAAATTAAAAGATATTTTGATGTTGTTTTGCTGCTTCTGACCCTGGGTGCCTTGAAATGTGAAGATTCTCAAAGGATGTTGGTTCAAAATGTAGTGCCCAGGGTCAGAGAGCTGGGTTTGCATCACAGAGGGTCATGGGTCTTCCATCGGACAATGACTCCAAACATACTTCAAGAAGCACCCAGAAATAGATGGAAACAAAGCACTGGAGAGTTCAGAAGTGGTAATTCCAGCTCCAGTAGCATAAAGTCTCTCACCACTTCCTCTTACATACAGATGCTACAGAGAAACTGTGAATGAAACATAAAATGATTTCATTTTGCCTTCTTTGATGAATTTCTGAGTACAGAACCCAGTAAAAAACATGAGTTGGTCAATGAGTGCATGGAAAAAACAGCAACAAGACTCAGAATTTAGAAGGCAATAATCCCTGACTAGATGCCTGTCATACGCTATTCCTACTGTCACATCTCACCATAGATGAATTGTAGATAAGAGCTGTATTATTGTAGAATATAGAAGGGATTTGAATCGGCTCTGAACATTTTTTTTTCTTATGCGGCAGCCACAAAGTCTGGAGGAATGCATGAAAGCGCTGGCAGCTTGGATGAATTTCAGGGTAGAGATTACCATAAAAAACATGAATCAGTGAATGAGTCCATGGAAATAAGCAGTATCAGGAAGGCCTAGAATTTATAAGGCAATGATCAATGATTAGAAGCTGGCATACGCTATACCTACTCTATCACATCACCCTACACGAATTGCAAATAAGAGCGGTATTATTATGACAGAATCTATCTTTATTAGTCCTGAAAAAAGTGATTAGTTTAATGTAGCAGCATCAAGAACTGTTATTTCATCAACTCTGCTGGGGAATATGGTGGAGCATTTCACATCTGCTCAGCCTAATATGGAAGATAACAGGATTTTCTGTATTTACTGTACAAAGTCTCCTGTCCCAGCTGTTAAATCTTGTATGCAGTGTGAGATCTCCCCATGTGACGACCACATGACAGCCCACAACAAGACACTGGATCATATAGTAATAAAATCCATCGGCTCTTTTGGTTTCAAATTTTTTTCCCTCAACTAGAAGGTGGATCCACAGAATCACATTTTTTACATTACTAAGGAGTGGGTTAGTAAAGCATATGCATTAAGTGCAAGGGATGCCAAAAATTTAAGGAGGTACTCTAATACCCCTTTGAAGAGACGTAATGGAGGGCCTCAGAAATTGTTTTTCCCATTATTAAAGAGTGGCTATCCTAGACTGGTAATGATCATGCTCTAAGTGCATGGGATGAAAAAACATTTACCCTTGGGGGGTATACATATATATATAAGAATGTTCGAGGTAGGCCTCTAAAAATGTATAGTGAGGGTAGCATGATCACCCTGTTAATACGGTTGTGAAGGAGGAGGATGACACAAAAAAGACTAGATTCTGAAGCGTGTACCCATGTTTGGGTGGGAAGGAGTGCATTCGAATAGACCAGAAAAAAATAAAACACTGGATTTGAGTTTATGATCCGCTGCTGTCATCTGGTGGTGTACAGAAGTCTGCCCTAATCCAGCCCTTGTTCATTTTGATAGGAGTCAACCTGTCAGCATTTTCAGTCAAGAGGCAGATGCGCCTATCAGTTATAATACCACCAACGGCACTAAAAAATCGCTCTTACAAAACGCGTCAGGGCATGCCAGGATCTCCAATGCATAGAGAGACAGTTCATGCCATATGTCTAGCTTGCGTACCCTATAGTTTGTAAGGCACAGAAGAATCATGGAAGACGTTGGCACAATCAGCGACGTATTCCTTCATCATCTTCCAAAACTTTCCTTCCTTGTCAGAGTACAAGGCCCTGGGCGCTGGGAGGGTCTGAAAAAACCGTCCCATATCTGTGATAGTGTTCCCCTGCCTCTGCTGCATCTAGTGTGTGTCTCCCTAGACTTCACTCCTTGGTTGTCCAAGGAACTGTGACCTCAACCGCCAATGTTGTCAGATGGGAATTTTTTTAATAATTCTTCAACTAGCGCCTCATGGTAACATTTTATTACACCTCTCCACCACGGTAAGGAAAGGTGTGGAGTGGGTCTTGAAGGGTGACCAACCAGTAATTAGAGTTGGCCAAAATGCGTACAACATGAGGGTGATGGGAAGCACAGAGGAAAATAAACTCAGCATGTGTGCCAGACTACCAACAATCAAGACTTCCCTGCCTGTCCCCACCTAAAGGGTGACTATCCATGTTGTCCTCCTCGTCCTCTTCCTCATCCTCCTCCTTATCCTCCCTCTCCTCCTTGTCTTCAGGCCATCCACGCTGAGTAGTCAACCAGCCCTTTTTCCTCCTCCTCCTCATTATCAACCAATTAACCCCTTCACCCCCAAGGGTGGTTTGCACGTTAATGACCGGGACAATTTTTACAATTCTGACCACTGTCTCTTTATGAGGTTATAACTCCGGAACGCTTCAACGGATCTTCGCGATTCTGAGATTGTTTTCTCGTGACATATTGTACTTCATGTTAGTGGTAAAATTTCTTCCATATAACTTGCGTTTATTTTTGAAAAATACGCAAATATGGCGAAAATTTTGAAAATTTAGCAATTTTCAAACTTTGAATTTTTATTCCCTTAAAACAGAGAAATATGTAACACAAAATAGTTAAGAAATAACATTTCCCACATGTCTACTTTACATCAGCACAATTTTGGAATCAAAATTTTTTTTTGTTAGGAAGTTATAAGGGTTAAAAGTTGACCAGCGATTTCTCATTTTTACAACAAAATTTACAAAGCCATTTTTTTTAGGGACCACCTCACATTTGAAGTCACTTTGAGGGGTCTACATGACAGAAAATACCCAAAAGTGACACCATTCTAAAAACTGCACCCTCAAGGTACTCAAAACCACATTCAAGAAGTTTATTAACCCTTCAGGTGCTTCACAGGAACTAAAGCAACGTGGAAGGAAAAAATGAATATTTAACTTTTTAGCCACAAAAATGATCTTTTACAAACTTTTTTTTTATTTTCACAAGGGTAAAAGGAGAAAATGGACAGATAAGGTTGTTATGCAATTTCTCCTGAGTACGCCAATACCCCATATGTGGGGGAAAAACACTGTTTGGGCACACGGCAGAGCTCGTAAGGGAAGGAGCGCCGTTTGACTTTTTCAAACTAAAATTGGCTGGAGTTGAGATTGGACGCCATGTCGCGCTTGGAGAACCTCTGATGCGCCTAAACAGTGGAAACCCCCACAAGTGACACCATTTGGAAACTAGACCCCTAAGGTACTTATCTAGATCTGTTGTGAGCACTTTGAACCCCCAAGTGTTTCACAAAAGTTTATAATGCCTGGGTGTGAAAAAAAAAAAAAAAAAAAATTCCACAAAAATGATTTTTTAGTCCTAAATTTTTGAATTTTCCCAAGGAAATTGGACCCCAAAAGTTGTTGTCCAATTTGTCCTGAGTACGCTGATACCCCATATGTGGGGGTGGAAAACTGTTTGGGCGCACGGCAGGGCTTGGAAAGGAAGTAGTAACGTTTTGGAATGCAGACGTTGATGGGGGTCATGTTCCGTTTGCAGTGCCCAGATGAGCCTAAACAGTGGAAATCCCCACAAGTGACCCATTTTGGAAACTAGACCCCCTAAGGAACTTATCTAGATCTTTGGTGAGCACTTTGAACCCCCAAGTGCTTCACACAAGTTTATAATGCCGGGCATGAAAATAAAAAATCCTATTTTTTTCCCACAAAAATTATTTTTTAGTCACTAATTTTTTATTTTCCCAAGGGTATCAGGAGAAATTGGACCACATAAGTTGTTGTACAATTTGTCCTGAGTACGCTGATGCCCCATATGTGGGGGGGAACCACTGTTTGGGCGCACGGCAGAGCTTGGAAGGGAAGGAGCACCATTTGACTTTTTCCAACCAAAATTGGCTGGAATTGAGATTGGATGCCATGTTGCATTTGGAGAGCCCCTGATGTGCCTAAACAGTGGAAACCCCCCACAAATGACCCCATTTGGGAAACTAGACCCCCTAAGGAACTTATCTAGATCTTTGGTGAGCAATTTGAACCCTCAAGTGCTTCACACAAGTTTATAACGTAGAGCCTTAAAATTTAAAAATCATATTTTTTCCACAAAAATGATCTTTTCACCCGAATTTTTATTTTTCCAAGGGTAACAAGACTCCAAAAGTTATTGTGCAATTTGTCCTGAGTACACTGATACCCCATATGTGGGGGTATACCACTGTTTGGGTGCATGGCAGAGTTTGGAAGGGAAGGAGCGCCTCTCACTTTTTCAACGCAGAATTGGCTGGACGCCATGTCGTGTTTGTAGAGCTCCTGATCTGCCTAAACAGTGGAAACCCCCCACAAATGACACCATTTTGGAAACTAGACCCCTCAAGGAACTTATCTAGATGTGTGGTGAGAACTTTGAACCCCAGGTGTTTCACTAAAGTTTATAACGTACAGCCTTAAAATAAAAAATCCTTTTTTTTTTTTACAAAAATGATTTTTTCGCCCCCAATTTTTATTTTCACAAGGGTAACAGAAGAAATTGGAACCCAAAAGTTGTTGTCCAATTTGTCCTGAGTACGCTGATACCCAATATGTAGGAGGAAAACTACTGTATGGGTGCACGTCAGGGCTCGGAAGGGAAGTAGTGACGTTTTGGATTGCAGACTTGATGGAATGGTCTGGGGGCGTCATGTCGCATTTGGAGAGCCCTGATACGCCTAAACAGTGGAAACCCCCCACAAGTGACCCCATTTTGGAAAATAGACCCCACAAGGAACTTATCTAGATGTGTGGTGAGCACTTTGAACCCCGAAGTGCTTCACAGAAGTTTATAACGCACAGCCGTAAAAATAAAAAATCCTTTTTTTTTTTACAAAAATGATTTTTTCGCCCCCAATATTTTATTTTCACAAGGGTAACAGGAGAAATTGGACCCTAAAAGTTGTTGTCCAATTTGTCCTGAGTACGCTGATACCCAATATTTGGGAGAAAACTACTGTATGGGCGCATGTCAGGGCTCGGAAAGGGAAGTAGTGACGTTTTGGATTGCAGACTTTGATGGAATGGTCTGGGGGCGTCATGTCACATTTGGAGAGCCCCTGATGCGCCTAAACAGTGGAAACCCCCCACAAGTGACCCCATTTTGGAAAATAGACCCCACATGGAACTTAGCTAGATGTGTGGTGAGCACTTTGAACCCCGAAGTGCTTCACAGAAGTTTATAACGCACAGCCGTAAAAATAAAAAATCCTTTTTTTTTTTTTACAAAAATGATTTTTTCGCCCCCAATATTTTATTTTCACAAGGGTAACAGGAGAAATTGGACCCCAAAAGTTGTTGTCCAATTTGTCCTGAGTACGCTGATACCCAATATGTGGGAGAAAACTACTGTATGGGCGCATGTCAGGGCTCGGAAAGGGAAGTAGTGACGTTTTGGATTGCAGACTTTGATGGAATGGTCTGGGGGCGTCATGTCGCATTTGGAGAGCCCCTGATGCGCCTAAACAGTGGAAATCCCCAACAAGTGACCCCATTTTGGAAAATAGACCCCACAAGGAACTTATTTAGATGTGTGGTGAGCGCTATGAAGCCCCAAGTGCTTCACAGAAGTTTATAATGTACAGCCGTAAAAACAAAAAAATCTTATTTTTTTTACAAAAATAATATTTTCGCCCCCAGTTTTTTATTTTCCCAAGGGTAACAGAAGAAATAGGACAAATTTCACAATAACTCTTGGGGTCCAGAGTACGCTGATACCCCATATGTGGGGATAAACTACTGTTTGGACGCATGGCAGAGCTCAGAAGTGAAGGAACACCGTTTGACTGTTTCAACGCAGAATTGGTTGGAATGGAGATCAGACGCCATGTCACATTTGGAGAGCCCCTGATGTGCCTAAACAGCGGAAACCCCCAAATTCTAACTCCAACCCTAACCCCAACACACCCTAACCCTAGTCCCAACCCTAATCCCAACCCTAACCCTAATCCTAACTCTAACCCTAATCCTAACTTTAGCGCCAACCCTAACCCTAACTTTAGCCGAAACCCTAACCCTAACCCTAATGGGAAAATGGAAATAAATACATTTTTTTTATTTTATTATTTTTCCCTAACTAAGGGGGTGATAAAGGGGGGTTTGATTTACTATTTATAGCGGTTTTTATGATTGGCAGCTGTCACGCTAAAAGACGCTTTTTATTGCAAAAAGTAGTTTTTTGCATCGCCACATTTTGAGAGCTATAATTTTTGCATATTTTGGCCCACAATGTCATGTGAGGTCTTAATTTTTGCGGGACGAGGTGACGCTTTTATTGGTACCATCTTTGAGCACGTGACATTTTTTGATCGCTTTTTATTTCGATTTTTGGGAGGTTAGAATGAACAAAAATCAGCAATTCATGAATTTCTTTTGGGAGAGGCGTTTTTATTGTTCCGCGTGTGGTAAAATTGATAAAGCAGTTTTATTCTTCGGGTCAGTACGATTATGGCGATACCTCATTTATATCATTTTTTTATGTTTTGGCGCTTTTATAGAATAAAAACAATTTTATATAAAAAATAATTATTTTAGCATAGCTTTATTCGGCGAGCTATAACTTTTTTATTTTTTTGCTGATGATGCTGTGTAATGGCTCGTTTTTTGCGGGACAAGATGACGTTTTCAGCGGTACCATGTTTATTTATATCCGTCTTTTTGATCGCGTGTTATTCCACTTTTTGTTCAGCGGTATGATGATAAAGCACTGATTTTTTGCTTCGTTTTATTTTTTATTTTTTAAGTGGTTCACAAAAGGGGTTAACTAGTGGGACAGTTTTATAGGGGGGGTCGTTACGGACGCGGCGATACCATATATGTGTACTTTTATTGTTTTATTTTTTTTATTTACAATAAGTAATGAATTTATTGGGGAATATTTTTTTTTTTTTTTATTTATTTTGGATTTTTTTTTACACATGTTTATTTTTACTTTTTTTTTACTTTTTTACTTTGTCCCAGGGTGGGACATCACTGTATTTCATCAGATCGCTGGTGTGACAGTGTGCACAGCACTCTGTCACACCAGCGATGTGACAGGCAGTGCAGGACGCTTCCTCATGCCTGCTCTTGGCAGGCACTGAGGAAGCCGCCTCCCTCCAGGACCCCAGCGCCATCTTGGATCCGGGTCCTGGGAGGGAGGAAGCCCTCAGAACAGTGCGATCACATCGCGCTGCTCTGAGGGTCTCAGGGGGGCGCGCAGGGAGCCCCCACCCTGCGCGATCCTCCCCTGTGCCCCAGTACACCGCGAGCATGTTTGATCGCGGTGTGCAAGGGGTTAATGTGCCGGGAGCGGTCCGTGACCGCTCCTGACACACAGTCACGGGTGTCAGCTGTGATAATCAGCTGACACCCGGCGGCGATTAGCTGCGCTCCCTCTGGGAGCGCAGCTAATCGCCTATGACGTACTATCCCGTCCATGGTCAGAATGGCACGGGTTTTATGGACGGGATAGTACGTCTAATGTCAGAGAGGGGTTAACATTGAGAAGATGAGACTGGGTTGTGTAGCATCACCCAGTATAGTTTCTTGCTCCGTCTCAACTCGCTCCTCACACAAAGCCTCCTCTTTAATTGTGAGCAGTGAACGTTTTAGTAGATAGTCAAGCGGGATTGTGACACTGATTATGGCATCATCATCAATCACCTCCTTGGTCGAGTCCTCAAAGTTTTGGAGAACTCCACAGATGTCAGACATCTATTCCTACTCATCAGCTCTTATGTGCGAAGGCTGACCAAAATACCAACGTGCATACTGTAGCTGGTATTCAACTACTGCCCTCTGCTGCTCACAAAGCCTTGCCAACATATGTAATGTTAAGTTCCAATGTGTGGTGAAATCGAACATCAGTCAGTGAGCAAACGAAGCTGCAGCACTGCCATGGCAGCAGTAGCTGAAGCAAACTTGCGCAAATGGGCTCACATGCGGCGTACTTTCACAAGTAGCTCAGGCAGATCAGGGTAGGTTTTGAGTAAATGCTGAACTACTAAGTTGAGCGCACTGGCCATGCATGGTAAATTTGCAAGGTTGCCAAGCTTCAGAGCTGCCGCCAGGTTATGGTCATTGTCACACATGACAAAGCCATGTTGTAGGTTCAGGGGCGAGAGCCACACATCAGTTTGGTCTGTTAGACCTTTCAACAACTTTACGGCGGTCAGTGGTTTGTCACCTAAGCAAATTAGCTTCAGCACAGTTTGGTGCCGCTTGGCCAATGCAGTGCTGTAGAGCTTCGAGTTTGTGACTGATTGACATTTATGAAATGAAGGGTGAGAAGGAAGAGGTGCAGGAACTGCTGTAGAAAGTGGGGGCAACCCTGATTGAACCACGGTCTGCAATCCTCCACGTCGGAGTGTTCTGTCCCAGGGTCCGACTGGGTCCGGGTTCTATAATGTTCGCCCAGTGTGCCTTCATAGAAATGTAGCGTCCCTGGCCACAAGCACTTGTCCAGGTGTCAGTGGTTAAGTGTCCTTCCCAGTTATAGCGTTAGTCAATGCATGGCTGATTTTTTGGGACACGTGCTTATGTAAGGCGGGGATGACAGACTGGGAGAAATAGTGGCAGCAGTGGACTGAGTACCAAATGATGGCCGCCTTATGAAGTTGCGGAAAGGTTCGTCACTACTAGTCTAAATGGCTACATTTCCATGGCAAGCAGTCTGGAAATGTAGCCATTTAGCATTGTAACCTGTGGGTGGGTGGCTGCGTATTTACGCTTGCATTCAAAGGACTGGGGTAGGGACAACTGAACTCTGTGTTGAGACAAGTATTGCTGATGGTGGTTGCATCTTTGCTTCTATCATGGACAGGGATTAGCATGCCCATAGCACAGGGGAAGAGGTAGTGGTGTCACCCGCAGACACTGTTTCTGGACCCTGGCGTTTTGCCCAAGTAGTCAGTTGGTATGCCTGCATGTGCCCAAGCATGCTGGTGATGGTCAGGCTGGTAGTTGTGCTGTCGCTGTTGATGCTGGCATGGCAGTTAACTGTATTGTCTTTAAAAAAAGCACTGGGTTCGAGAACACCTAATCCTTGGCTTGCCAACTTCACTCGTGTTGATGCTCTGGGTATCTGTTCCCCCTTGTGTCTCTGGCCACCCCACTGCCTTTTCCTGCCTGTTGTGGTGCTGTGTTTCCCTTCCCTTGTGCGCTGTTGTCCTCGCTTCATTGTCCACCACCTCAACTTTCACTTCCGTACCCTGGTTCTCCTCCTGACTTGCTGACATAACAACACCACTTGCTGGTAATTGTGTCTTATCATCAGCCAGCTTGCAACTGTAATTGCATTTTCCCACCATCACCTTCTTGTGAGCGTGGCTGCTCAAATGTGTGAGCATCACTACATGCGATCTCTTCATGTCCCGGTTAAAGAGGGTAGGGTGAGAGGCCAGAATCTATAAATGGAAATGTGAACAGGTCTTCGGAGTGTCCAAGAGTGGGAACACTTGTCTCCGGGCACTTGGCATGGTGGCAGGAAGGAGGATCAGGGTGAGGAATATGTGTTCCAGAATCACGGCTACTGAGAATGGACCGTGTGGTAGACAAGGTAGTGCTGGCAAATTGGCTGGAAGCATTATTTGCTATCCATGCAACAACTTTTTCACATTTAAGAGTGGTGTTTTGCGACCCCCCTTCTAAGTGGGCCTCTGCACTTACCATCAACAGTATTACAATTAAAAAAGATTAAGGTTTGCACCATAACTTACCAAGGATGATTACTCTAGAGCAATGTTTTTCAAACTCCAGTCCTCACCGACCCCACGGGTCATGTTTTCAGGATTTCCTTTGTATTGCACAGATAGTGGAAGTATCATCAAGGCATCAGGAATTCTCTCACCTGTGCAACACTATGGTAATCCTGAAAACATCACCAGTGGGGTCCGTGAGGACTGGAGTTTGGGAAACACTGCTCTAGAGCATAGGAACTGCATTGCTGCCAGAGAAAATGGGAGAAAAAAAATTGAACAAAGCGCGATATAGTGTATATGTGAAATATGCATCTGCAAAAATTGCCACGAAAAAAGGAAGGTTCTTAGTGCATATATTGGCCAATATATGTGTGCCCAATTACCACGTCAAGGTGTCCTTCGTAAATTGGGTCCCTGTCCTGTAATGTCACCTCTCTTTGGCAAAAAGTCTACAATTTATGGGTGGTGTTTGTGACCCCCTACTAAGTGGGACAGGAACAAAATCAACATGATATGTGTGTTTGTTGTGCTCCCGCTGCAGACACAGTTTCATCTTGCCCACGGCATGGGCCTCTGCATTTACCTTCAACATCACATCCACCTCCCCATCCCTTACTACTTGCCTTGCCCATTTTTAATTACGTATGATATATCCCTGTTGTGAAAACAATGCAGACAGAATTACAATGCCAGAAAAATTTTCCCATTTCAGATTAACATATAAAACTGCAGTATCAACAAAGCAATGTGATTTGTAACCAATCAATTTGTTTTTGTTTGGGGTTTTGAAGCCCAACTATAGCACTATAAATGTCTTATACAGTGTCAGTGCAAAAAAAATTGCAGCATGCCAGCCAAATGTCCCGAGTTCAGATGGACGTATAAAACTGCAGTATCAACATAGGAATGCAATTTTTTTAACAAACTATTTTTATTTTTTGGGGGAAGTTGAGGCTGAACTGTAGCATGATAAATACTGTATAAATTTTCACTGCTCTAAAAAATTGCAGTATTAGAATGCCAGCAACATTTGTCCAATTGAGATTGACATATGTGACTGCAAAATATATATAACAATGCGATTTATTCAGCAAACAATTTTTTGGGGAGTTTTGATGCCTAACTATAGCACAATAAATGCTGTATAAATTGTCACTACTGAAAAAACTACAGCATTACAATGCCAGAAAAATGTGCCCAATTCAGATGGATGTATGAGACTGCAGTATAAATATAGCAATGTGATTTATTTAACAAACAATTTTTTGGGGGTTGGCTTTGAGGCCCAACTGTAGCACGCTAAATTTTACAGCTCAAAAGCAAAGGCAGTATTACAAAGCTGGCAAATTTGGACACCTCTGATGGACGTACGAGTCTGCAATATAAGTGGCAATACGATTTGGTTAACAAACAATTTCTCTTTTTGAGGTACAACTGTAGCATGCTTAATGCCATATAAAATTTCACTGCTCAAAAAAGTTGAAGTATTACAGTGCCAGGCAAATTTGCCCAATTGTAATGGACATATGAGACTGCAGTATAATATAGCAATATTATTGTGATGCAACCAAGTCTGGCTGGTTGCTTTTGATGCACAACTGCCACAGAAAAAATGGTTTATAATATTTTCCTGCTCAGAACAATTTGCATGGTTCAGAGCAAAAAGAATATTAATAGCCCTGGAAAGAGGTTTTGGCATCAGTTGCAGGCTGCAGCTGAAAAGACCTGAAATTCACCCTATCCTGTCCTACACGATCCCTTCAGCATAATCTCTCCCTAAGTGCTCTTAACAGCAGTATTACAATTGATCATAATATCCCTTTGAAGAACTGTTGCTGTACAATATAAATATGGTTTAATTATTATTATTATTATTATTATTACACATTTATATAGCGCCATTTATTCCATGGTGCTTTACATATGAAAAGGGAAAATATAGACAGGTACAATAAACGTGTGCTAGACAAGGGACACACAAGTACAGAAGGAGAGAGGACCCTGCCCGCGAGGGCTCACAGTCTCCCTTTCCCTACACTGCATGTGTCAGGGATGCAGTGTGCCCAGCATGACATCATGTTTCTTATGCAGACCTGATGACACTATGCGGTAAGCCAATCACAGTAATGCCACAACCAAGATGGCTACGGCATTACAGTGACTGTCAGGCAATCTCCACATGTTCATTGACTGTCTACAAAGAACCAAACATGGGGGGCAATATGGAGACCCAGAAGTTAAATGGGCCAGACATTTGAATCAGCATGTGGAGATACATAATCTTCCACCATGTTGTTGAAACTGTCTTGCTTATGGATTTGAACCCTTGAGCTTATGCTTTGTGGTCCGATTCTCTTTCTGCCAAGCCACAGGAGACACACCTTCTCTCTGGGTGTTTGTATTCTGTTTACTGGCTGCAGTATGTCAAGCTTAACACAGGTATTTTCATATGTCCACCTATCACCTTTTGGGTGCAGCTTGTGTTTCCAGATGGAAGTAAATTCATTTAGATGTTCTGACATTGCATTGATGTTTAAAGCCAGTCAGTGAGCAAAGGATTTTCATTTTGTTGTTCCTTTGATATACTTTGCACCTTTCTTCTGTTTAACTTTAGAAAGTAGGCTGTATATTTGTTAAGAGCATTTGCTTTATTCTTTGGTGTTTTGTTATTCACTTTACACACTGTGACATATTTCCTTTGTTCAGCACACTTCTCCTCATGTAGTTAATTCACACTCTGCAATGCCCTTTGGTTTTTTAGGATAAATCTGAAGCAACTCAAAGGCCGTTTAAGGAGTTTAGGTCCGAGTTGCCATCTAATAGTTCCTTGGTTAGGGCTATCTCTGTGCCTAGAGACACCACTAGGTAATGCGGTGTCAGGATATCTAGTCTACACAGAGCCCGGCTTCTCTGTTGCATTTTTTAGTGTCTAAACTATTAAACCTGAGTGAGTTGCTAAACAGACATAACCTAAATGATGCCTCCTGCTAATAAGGACCATATCAGATGGTGGTGCTGGATGTTGCGACGTGCTGAGTTAGGTTTGCCACATTTCTCCCATGCTAACCCTCCCTTCCCTAGTGGTGCCCCAGCAGCATTGGCAACTGCCTCCTCCTCCTCTGTCTTTTGCTTCCACTGAGCCCCTACTGTGAGGACGCCATCAGTAGTGTGTCTATCATTGTGTATAGGAAAGTCACCGTTGGTTAATTAAGACACATACTGACCTATATACACTTACCCATTTGAACCTTATCCAATACACCCCCTGATGAAGAAAGGGTGAATTGTATGTAAAGGCACCAGGACCATATTCCACACCAGTCTTTGGTATATGTAATTACCTTTAAGTCATCTTCTTGTACACAAATCTTCCCATGCAGCATATATATTAGGCTATCAAGACTTTGTTTTTGGCGTCTTCAATTCTATCGCTTAAACAATTTCCTACACTGTTTCTTGATTCAACACTAATAACATGTGAATTAACAATGCTTAAGCATTACGTGGTCCATAATTGCGCTACTCTGTTAAACTGCTGTTGTTTTTATATTGGTACCTTCAAAAAAGTTTAAGTTTTTAGAGACTATAGGCACCCAGTTGTTCTTTTGTCAGTATTTATAGTTCAAGTGAGTCCCCTGAGATCATGATTTTGATGATTTATGCTCTTTATGTTGGTAGTAGTGTTGAGCGATACTTTCCGATATCCAAAAATATCGGATCGAATGGTATCGCCGATATCACTAAAATATCGGCGATACTCGATACCGATACCGGAAGTCCCATGTAAGTCTATGGGAACAAAATATCGCAACTAAAAAGACCCTTTCTTTCGTTGTAAACACAAAATATACACACATAGAATACATATATATATATATATACATGTCATTGTGACATATATATATACATATATGTATAGTTTATACACTTCTACATAGTAAAATAGCCTCTGATTCAATTGCCGGGTAAAGCCGGCTTCTGTGAAAAGACAGAAGCACCCGACATGAAATGACACTTGGTGTACATAGGGTTAACCATGTCTTTTCATGTAGTTTGATATGTGATTTGCACAAACAATTACATCAGTCTATATGTGCAAAATTTCACACCTGTAGGGGTTAATTAAAGGTGTAAATTCGTTGTAAAAAACCCGGACTTTTTTGCTACGAATTTACACCTTTAATTAACCCCTACAGGTGTGAAATTTTGCACACATAGACTGATGTAATTGTTAGTGAAAACAATAGATCAAACAACTTGAAATGACAAGGTTAACTCTATGTAAACCATGTGTCATTTCATGTCGGGTTCTGCATTTTCACAAAAGCCGGCAATTGAATTAGCGGCTATTATACTATGTAGAAGTGTATGAACTATAAATATAAAATATATATATATGTGTCACAAATTCAATGACATGTATATATATATATATATATATATATATATATATGAGGTGTAAAATTGTTGCAAAAAAATGCGTGGGCTCCCGCCCTATTTTCGCAACCAGACAGACAAAGCCAGCAGTGGGGGCAGATAATAATAGCCCAGAGAGGGACCATTATTTTTGCCCCCCCCTGGCTACTAACATCTGCCCCCAGACACCCCAGAAAAGACAAATCTATAATTAGATTCGCCCTTTCTGGCACTTTGCCCGTCTATTCCCATTGCCCTGTAGCGGTGGCGAATGGGTTAATAAGGGGTTAAAGCCACCTTGCAATTGAAAGGTCACCTTAAGCCAGGTTAATAATTGAGAGCTGTCAATTATACAACTATCAATTATTAATCCTATTGCATGAAATAAAAATAAAACACACACACTTTAATGAAAAATCATTTTAATGAAATAAAAACACATGTTTTTGACCATCTTTTATTTGACTGCAAAAACCATTTCCTGTAATAAAAATAAAATAAAAAAGCAAAATTATTCTTACCTATCCCATGCACAGTCAGGTCCCACGGTGTAATCCTTCAGAAAGGGTTAATGTTTACTGCAGGGACCGCAGCTAATGCTGCAACCTCACAGTAAACCCCCAAATGAATGAGTTCCTCTCCTGGCTGACAGGAGAGGAAGTGGAAAGCTTAATTTATTACTTTCCACTTTCACTTCAGGTCAGCCAGGGACACCATCAGTGACGTCAGAGGGAACTGATTAACAAAAATAGGGGTTCCCTTCGAAAAAAAATTGGCGTGGGGTCCCCCCTATTTTTGTTAACCAGCCAGATGAAGCAGACTGCTGAGGCCTGGTTTTTCAGGCTGGTAAGGAGCCAAGATCCATGGACCTTGCCAGCCTGATAATACCAGGCCACAGCAGTCTGCATATCTTGGCTGGTTAACAAAAATAGGGGATCCCCTCGAAAAAAAATTGGCGTGGGGTCCCCCCTATTTTTGTTAACCAGCCAGATGAAGCAGACTGCTGAGGCCTGGTTTTTCAGGCTGGTAAGGATCCAATATCCATGGACCTTGCCAGCCTGATAATACCAGGCTACAGCAGTCTGCTTATCTTGGCTGGTTAACAAAAATAGGGGATCCCCTCGAAAAAAAAACAGCGTAGGGGTCCCCCTATTTTTGTTAACCAGCCAAGTAAAATGCAGACTGCTGCGGCCTGGTATTAAAAGACTGTCAAGGCCCATGGATTTTGGCCCTCAACAGCCTGATAATACCAGGCTACAGCAGCCCCACATTTGGCGCATCAAAAGATGTGCCAATTGTGGCACTTTACCTGGCTCTTCCCACTGCCCTGTAGCGGTGGCAAGTGGGGTAATAAGGGTTTAATGTCACCGTTGATTGCACGGTGACAATAAGCCCGGTTAATAATGGATAGGTGTCAATAAGACCCCGATCCATTATTAATCCCAAAGTTTTTAAATGTATAAAAAAAAGACACAGCAAGAAAAAAGTCTTTTAATGAAATAAAAGAGACAACACAGTTTTCATTTCTTTTATTACTCTCTCATTCCTGCGACGCCATCGATCTCCTGTAAAAAAAGGAAAAAAACAAACCAACAGTATACCACTTGTCTGACGCAGTCCATAGTAACGAATGTCCCACGACGATCCAGCTCTGCTACATCGGAATGACAGGCAGAGCCTGTCATCCCGGCGCAGCACAGCTGATTACCTGCTTCCCCGGCGGTGACGTCATCGGACTGACTGCTTTACGGCCGGGATTACCCAGCAGTCACTGCAGTTATCGCGAGAAACTGCATGTGACCGCCGGGGAAAGATGATGTCGGCCATCAAGCAGTCCAGGCCGTGACCGCCGGAGATCTTCTGCCAGGTAAGTGCCGCTGACTCCTGACAGACCCGACCGACGGACACTGACAGTGACAGTGACAATTCCGATTCCGGTATCCGATATGACGACAATATCGGATCTCGGAATCGAAAGCCCGATACAGCTAATATCGGCCGATACCCGATATTTGCAGTATCGTATCGCTCAACACTAGTTGGTAGTTATTTTTTAAAAAGTCTGCCTGAACATGGTGAACATGGGTTCACTCATCACTATTTATAATTTTGCAGAAAATGAACATGTGTGCAAATGTATTGGTAAACTTTTTTGTGTAATGCACAATATCTTCAGTACAGTTTGCAACTAAAAAGAACAACTAGCAGATATACAGCACAGTACACTTCTTCAGTTTACATGTCAATAGGGATGGGCGAACCAGAACTGTAAAGTTCTGGACCCCTACGAGCACATTGTCACAAAGTCCTAAACACGGGTTTTCATGGGAAACCCGTAATACAGTTTGTGTCCAGTTCAGGTCCTGGACCTGTAAAACAAAGCCTAAAATTAATAATAAACATTATAATTATACCTGTCCAACATCGCATCCTCCCATCCCGCTGTCTCCTGGCAGCATCTGCTTCCCGGGCAGCTCATTAACTTCTGGCAGTATTCACTGCACTTGGCAGTCTTCAGCTTTTGCTGGCAAAGTCCAAGCTTGGGGTTCAGACGCAAGTTCGCGTCATCTCCGGCCCCGAGTGTCATGTGTGCATTGCCACGAAGATCGTCGCGGTTGCACATTTTGACTTCTCACAGCTGAGCTGCTGTTTCTTTGTGTTTGGCAGCTAGGGAGTTAATTCTGTCTGTGCTCGGTGCTGGGACTGGGTGCAGTTTCTCCCGGCTGCAATTGATTATTTGTTGATTGGTTTCCTTTAAATTCCTGGTTGTCTGCTTGGGGAGTTGCCAGTGAAACCTTCATGCAGACCACAGATAGGAATGAATCTGTATAGACTTTAGTTGTGAGCTCCTTAGTTGTTTTAAGCTCAACTTGGTTAGAGTTTATTTCCCAGACCATTTATGTTCCTTTGGTGTTTGAGTGTGTATGCAAGCGAGTGTTATCCTGTCTGTCTTATATGTCTAATCTGTGTATTTAGCTGAGATCAGCCCATATCCCTTTGGTGGTAGTCAGGATCCTTCTTAGGACTGATTACAGGGTTCAGGGTCTGATAGGAGACAGGGTTAGGTGTTATGTTACAGTAGCTGAGGAGTGCAGGTAAAAAAGGAAATACACCAGAGCAGTTGGAATCTATGAGATTGCAGTACCCTGACTAACCACCGCAACTAGAGGCAGCTGTGGAGCGTTCCTACGTTGGTCCTAGACGCCTCGTCACAGCCTGAGAAACTAACTACACCTAAAGATAGAAATAGGAAAGCTATCTGCCCCGGAGCAGAACCCCAAAGATAATAGAAAGCCCCCAAACATGTAATGGCGGTTAGACAAGAGGAAATACTGACACAGAAAGAAAATAGTATGAGCAAACGCTGGGGCCCAAACTATCTAAATAGAAAAGGACAGGAAGGGTACTTACTGCAATCTCAGAAAACCCTGAAAAAACACCAACTCTACTAATTTCAAAATCACCTGAGATCACACGACCTCTACCACCTAAATTAGTTCTCTGGTGTAAAAAAATCAAAACAGCAGCCACTGAAAAAAAACTGGAAAAATCAAAAGTACAAAACACAGTGGCTGGACTAAATTGAGAGGGCAAAAGCCCCCGGATGGGACCCAGAAGGCCCCCACAGAAGTGCAGGACAAAATGCAAAAATATAGCAAAAACACAAAATAAGAAATTGTCTTATCTGATAGCAGGAGATGCAGACACGACACAGCAGGCTACAAGGAAACTGGAAAGAAGGATTCAGACCAGAACAATTGATCACCGGCAACCCTGATGGGAAAATGACTCCCTTATATAAGACCAATCAGTAACACCTGATTCCCAGTCCTCACAACCCTCACTAGTACCGCTTGTAACCACCAGAGGGAGCCTCTGCTCAGAACTCATCTCAAACCCATTCACAACAGTACCCCCCCCTTGAGGAGGGGTCACCGAACCCTCATTTGAGCAACCAGGTCGGTCAGGATGAGTTCTATGATACGCACGGATAAGTCTCCTAGCATGGATGTCCGAAGCAAACACCCAAGAATTGTCTTCCTGACCATAACCTCTCCATTTAACCAAATACTGGAGTCTTCGTCTAGAAAAACGAGAATCCAATATTTTCTCAACCACATACTCCAGATTGCCCTCAACCAAAACAGGGTCAGGAGGCACAGCAGCAGGAACCACTGGCTCAACAAACCTCTTCAACAAGGACTTGTGGAACACGTTATGGATTTTAAATGTCCCTGGAAGAAGCAAACGAAAAGAAACAGGATTAATAATCTCCATGATCTTATAAGGTCCAATGAACCTAGGCTTAAATTTAGGAGATGCTACTCTCATAGGAATATTCTTTGAGGACAACCAGACCAAGTCCCCCACTTTAAACCGAGGACCATCAGTCCTATGCCGGTTAGCAAACCGCTGGGCCTTCTCCTGAGAGAGGGACAACCTCTCCACTACCTGGTCCCAAATCTGCTGCATACGCTCAACAACAGAGTCAACACCTGGACAGACAGAAGCCTCCGTCTGTCCTGAAGAAAATCGAGGGTGAAACCCAGAATTACAGAAAAACGGAGACATCAAAGTGGCAGAGCTAGCCCTATTATTAAGAGCAAACTCAGCCAAAGGCAAAAAAGAGACCCAGTCATCCTGATCAGCAGACACAAAGCATCTTAGATAAGTCTCCAATGTCTGGTTTGTTCTCTCAGTTTGACCATTGGTCTGAGGATGAAATGCCGAGGAGAAAGACAGTTGAACACCCAGTTTAGAACAAAAAGTCCTCCAAAATCTGGAAACAAACTGGACTCCTCTGTCAGACACAATGTTCTCAGGAATGCCGTGTAAACGAACCACGTGCTGAAGGAACAACGGCACCAATTCAGAGGAGGAAGGCAACTTAGGTAATGGCACAAGATGTATCATTTTGGAAAACCTATCACAAATTACCCAGATGGTGGTCATTCTCTGAGAAACAGGAAGATCGGAAAAGATCAGAAAAGATCCTCCCCAGCACCCAGAGATACAGAGGGAAAAAAAAAAAAAAATGCAACAAACAGAAAAATATCTCTGACAACTTTTCTTCCTTCAAAATATTTTTTCCCTTCTGTGAGTACCATTCAATT
This sequence comes from Oophaga sylvatica, assembly GCA_033576555.1. Classification (NCBI taxonomy): domain Eukaryota; kingdom Metazoa; phylum Chordata; class Amphibia; order Anura; family Dendrobatidae; genus Oophaga; species Oophaga sylvatica. Next base: position 755,499,113 of record JARQOD010000001.1, on the reverse strand, counting down.
TTTATGGCCGGTGATACTGTTATGTTACGGTAGCTGAGGAGTGCAGGTAAAAAAGGAAATACACCAGAGCAGTTGGAATCTATGAGATTGCAGTACCCTGACTAACCACCGCAACTAGAGGCAGCCGTGGAGCGTTCCTACGTTGGTCCTAGACGCCTCGTCACAGCCTGAGAAACTAACTACACCTAAAGATAGAAATAGGAAAGCTATCTGCCCCGGAGCAGAACCCCAAAGATAATAGAAAACCCCCAAACATGTAATGGCGGTTAGACAAGAGGAAATACTGACACAGAAAGAAAATAGTATGAGCAAACGCTGGGGCCCAAACTATCTAAATAGAAAAGGACAGGAAGGGTACTTACTGCAATCTCAGAAAACCCTGAAAAAACACCAACTCTACTAATTTCAAAATCACCTGAGATCACACGACCTCTACCACCTAAATTAGTTCTCTGGTGTAAAAAAATCAAAACAGCAGCCACTGAAAAAAAAACTGGAAAAAGCAAAAGTACAAAACACAGTGGCTGGACTAAACTGAGAGGGCAAAAGCCCCCGGAGGGGACCCAGAAGGCCCCCACAGAAGTGCAGGACAAAATGCAAAAATATAGCAAAAACACAAAATAAGAAATTGTCTTATCTGATAGCAGGAGATGCAGACACGACACAGCAGGCTACAAGGGGAACTGGAAAGAAGGATTCAGACCAGAACAATTGATCACCGGCAACCCTGATGGGAAAATGACTCCCTTATATAAGACCAATCAGTAACACCTGATTCCCAGTCCTCACAATCCTCACTAGTACCGCTTGTAACCACCAGAGGGAGCCTCTGCTCAGAACTCATCTCAAACCCATTCACAACAGTTAGGTTGGAGACTTGGACCTCTGAACCATTATCAGTACCTCCAAGGTGAGGGATTAGTTAGGACCCCAGTTTAGGGTCAGGTTAGATCCCGGTCCACCTCTTTCCTGTTTCAGCTCATCAAGTCCTCAAGATTAACCCTGAGTTCAGCAGATATCGTGTCAGGTAAATCTATTCTATACTTACATGCTGATGTTGCTATACTAGTTGTTGTATAGAGTGTTGTTCCTGTATTAATAGTTTACTGACATTGTATACATATCATTAGACAGCGTGACACCGAGCTCGAACTTTACAAAAAAATTTTGGTGAACCCGCCGATCCCGATCATCGGGGGGTTCGCCCATCACTACATGTCAATAATATTTTCTAACTGACATCAACATATATAGGTAAATGGATTGGTAACTTTTCTTCACTGCTGTTATGTTTATTCAGTGATTTATGGTTATCTTCTATATCTCTATTGTTAAAAGGAACATGTCATCTGATGCATGCTGTCCAAACTGTAGGCAGCATGTGTCAGCCACTGGCTGTACGATCACAGCTATGTATGTTTGCCTCTGAAATGCTGTGGCATTGCAGAGAAGACACACTTTTAATAGCCACCGGGGACCGAGCCTCACTGTTGATTAGTCATACAGGGGGGTCCCAGCGGCTTCTCACCGCCTGCTGACAATGACTGACAGGTCCCTGTCTATACACACACGCATGTGTATAAAGAGACTGGGCACACTCGTGGTAGTGTATCAAGTGAAAATTTTAATAAATGCCGTGGTCACTTAACTAAAGCAAACGTTTCGGTCAAGAGACCTTCATCAGTGTGCTAGTTATAGTGTTGTTAATAGATATGGCATGACCTGCACATATAACTTCATGAAATCGCAGGGGATCATAGAGTCAGTTTTGTGATTCCAGTGATCGCGGTCTCACAGAATCTTCAGATCTACAGAGAGACTGCTGGCTACAGGTGCAAACGCAGTGAGTTCAATAGCCTAGGACCTAGGACGCTGCATCCACCGCTAGTGACCTGTGACTAGCGGTGGATGCCGCGTCCTAGGTCCTAGGCTATTGAACTCACTGCGTTTGCACCTGTAGCCAGCAGTCTCTCTGTAGATCTGAAGATTCTGTGAGACCGCGATCACTGGAATCACAAAACGGACTCTATGATCCCCTGCGATTTCATGAAGTTATATGTGCAGGTCATGCCGTATCTATTAACAACACTATAACTAGCACACTGATGAAGGTCTCTTGACCGAAACGTTTGCTTTAGTTAAGTGACCATGGCATTTATTAAAATTTTCACTTGATACACTACCACGGGTGTGCCCAGTCTCTTTTTTCACAGTATTCTGTTTGGGAACCTACTGTGGCACCTTCTCTATAGCTGTGCTAGCATTTTCTTCATATATAATATACACACACGCAGGCAGAGGCTTCTAAATCACTGTCAGCTGTGGGTAGACACAAACATAAATGGTTGTGATCATACAGCCAGTGGCTGATACATATTGCCCATGGTTTGAGCAGCATGTACAGTATCTGACAGGTTCCCATTAAACTATGAGATATGACATCCTCTCAGAGTTTAGATTCACCATAAAATGGTTACTGCATTCCCTGCCTCTGATTTTATTTAAGCTATCATAGTTCCCCCTGATAAACTTTGTTATACCATGTGAGGGGATTACTGCAAGTCTTCAAAGGCTTCACAGGGGAACCTGTTGTGAATGGGTTTGAGATGAGTTCTGAGCAGAGGCTCCCTCTGGTGGTTACAAGCGGTACTAGTGAGGATTGTGAGGACTGGGAATCAGGTGTTACTGATTGGTCTTATATAAGGGAGTCATTTTCCCATCAGGGTTGCCGGTGATCAATTGTTCTGGTCTGAATCCTTCTTTCCAGTTTCCCTTGTAGCCTGCTGTGTCGTGTCTGCATCTCCTGCTATCAGATAAGACAATTTCTTATTTTGTGTTTTTGCTATATTTTTGCATTTTGTCCTGCACTTCTGTGGGGGCCTTCAGGGTCCCCTCCGGGGCTTTTGCCCTCTCAGTTTAGTTCAGCCACTGTGTTTTGTACTTTTGCTTTTTCCATTTTTTTTCAGTGGATGCTGTTTTGATTTTTTTTACACCAGAGAACTAATTTAGGTGGTAGAGGTCGTGTGATCTCAGGTGATTTTGAAATTAGTAGAGTTGGTGTTTTTTTCAGGGTTTTCTGGGATTGCAGTAAGTACCCTTCCTGTCCTTTTCTATTTAGATAGTTTGGGCCCCAGCGTTTGCTCATACTATTTTCTTTCTGTGTCAGTATTTCCTCTTGTCTAACCGCCATTACATGTTTGGGGGCTTTCTATTATCTTTGGGGTTCTGCTCCGGGGCAGATAGCTTTTCTATTTCTATCTTTAGGTGTAGTTAGTTTCTCAGGCTGTGACGAGGCGTCTAGGACCAACGTAGGAACGCTCCACGGCTGCCTCTAGTTGCGGTGGTTAGTCAGGGTACTGCAATCTCATAGATTCCAACTGCTCTGGTGTATTGCCTTTTTTACCTGCACTCCTCAGCTACCGTAACATAACAGTATCACCGGCCTAAAAATTGTATGGTACTCACAGAAGGGAAAAAATATTTTGAAGGAAGAAAAGTTGTCAGAGATATTTTTCTGTTTGTTGCATTTTTTTTTTTTTTTCCTCTGTATCTCTGGGTGCTGGGGAGGATCTTTTCTCCCAATGGAGTTTGCACAGTTGTCTGGCCGTGTGGATCAGCTTGCCACTGAGGTTCAGAGTATTGCTGCATATCTTGCTAGGTTGCCTGTTGTGGAACCTAGGATCCCCATGCCAGATTTGTTTTTAGGGGATCGAGCTAAGTTTCAGAATTTCAAAAATAATTGTAAATTGTTTCTTGCCTTAAAATCTAAGTCCTCAGGAAACGCAGCGCAGCAGGTTCAAATTATCATCTCTCTCCTGCGCGGCGATCCTCAGGATTGGGCTTTTTCCCTGATACCTGGGGATCCTGTTTTGAGTGATGTTGATGCATTTTTTCAGGCTTTGGGGTTATTGTACGATGAGCTAAATGTCACTGATCAAGCTGAAAAAGCCTTGTTGGCATTAAATCAGGGGCTTGATGACGCTGAGTTATACTGTCAGAGATTCCGTAGGTGGGCAGTCCTGACCAAATGGAATGACGATGCTTTGGCGGCCCTTTTTCGGAAGGGTCTGTCGGATAATGTAAAGGATGTTATGGTGCGATTCCCTGTCCCCTCTGGTCTCAATGATTCTATGTCATTAGCGATTCAAATTGACAGACATTTGCGTGAGCGGAGAAGTATGCGTGGAGTGGTGTTGCCTTGTGAGCCAGCTTCTGAACCCATGCAGTGTGATGGAGTGGTGTCTGGGGCACAGCGTCATGATTTTCGAAAGCGCAATGGGTTATGTTTCTACTGTGGTGATGCCTCTCATGCTATTTCAGTCTGCCCTAAGCGGGGAAGACATTTTGCACGCTCAGTTGTCTTGGGTAGTGTTCAGACTAAGTTTTTATTAACTGTCACTCTGATATGCTCTCTGTCCTCATTTCCTGCTCAGGCTTTCGTTGATTCTGGAGCAGCTATTAACCTGATGGATTATGATTTTGCTAAACGTTGTGGGTTTCCCTTGATACCCCTACAGAAGTCTATTCCTCTACTGGGGATCGATTCTACCCCTTTGGCTGAGAATAAACCCCAGTTTTCTACTCAGGTGATAATGAGGGCTGAACCTGATCACCAGGAGTGCTGCAAATTTTTGGTTCTATATAATCTGCATGACATTATCGTGCTGGGTTTCCCTTGGTTACAGTCTCATAATCCTGTTTTGGATTGGAAATCTGTGTCTGTAACCAGTTGGGGCTGCCAATGTGTTAATACCAACACTCCTGTTTTTTCTGCCTCCCCCCAGGCTGAGGATGTTCCTGACTTTTTGATTGATTTTTCTGATGTGTTTAGCGAAAGTAAATCTGCATCCTTGCCTCCCCATAGGAGCTATGACTGCGCTATTGAATTAGTGCCAGGTAGTAAATTCCCTAAAGGTCGCCTTTTTAACTTGTCTGTACCTGAACATGACGCTATGCGGTCTTATATCAAGGAATCATTGGAGAAGGGTCATATCAGACCATCCTCTTCACCCTTAGGTGCCGGTTTTTTCTTTGTGGCCAAAAAAGATGGTTCATTAAGGCCGTGTATTGATTATCGTCTCTTGAACAATATTACTGTGAAATATCAATACCCGTTACCCTTGATTTCTGACCTGTTTTCCAGGGTGAAAAACGCTACTTGGTTTACCAAGCTTGACCTCAGGGGGGCGTATAACCTTATTCGCATTAAGCACGGGGATGAATGGAAGACGGCATTTAACACCCCTGAAGGGCATTTTGAGTACCTTGTGATGCCCTTTGGGCTCACTAATGCCCCTTCCGTCTTCCAGTCCTTCATGAATGACATTTTCAGGGATTTTGTGGATAAATTTCTGATTGTTTATTTGGATGATATCTTGATTTTTTCTAATGACTGGGACTCTCATGTGAAACATGTTCGAACTGTATTCCAGATTTTGAGAGAGAATGCTCTGTATGTGAAGGGATCAAAGTGTCTTTTTGGCGTTCAGAGGATCTCATTTCTGGGATTCATTTTGTCCCCATCTATTATTGAAATGGACCCGGTCAAGGTTCAGGCCATCTGTGATTGGGTCCAACCTACTTCATTAAAGGCTCTTCAGAGATTTTTGGGTTTTGCCAATTTTTATCGTAAATTTATTGGTAATTTCTCGGTTATTGTTAAACCATTAACTGATTTGACCAGAAAGGGTTCTGATGTGGTGAATTGGCCTCCTGAGGCAGTCTCTGCGTTTCAGGAACTTAAGCAGAGATTCACTTCTGCTCCTGTTCTACGGCAGCCTGATGTTTCTCTGCCATTTCAGGTGGAGGTTGATGCCTCTGAAATTGGGGCAGGTGCCGTTTTGTCTCAAAAAGATCCAGAGACCTCTAAAAGTAACCCTTGTGCCTTTTTCTCTCGAAAATTTTCTCCTACTGAATGTAATTATGACGTGGGTAATCGGGAGTTATTGGCCATGAAGTGGGCTTTTGAATAGTGGAGACATTGGCTGGAGGGAGCCAAACATCAGGTGGTGGTCCTTACGGACCATAAGAATCTGGTCTATCTGGAATCTGCCAAGCGACTCAATCCTAGACAGGCCAGGTGGGCCTTGTTTTTCACACGTTTTAATTTTGTGGTTTCCTTTCTTCCTGGCACTAAGAATGTTAAGGCGGATGCCCTCTCGAGGAGTTTCCTTGCGGACTCTCCTGAGCTATCTGATCCCTCTGTTATTTTGAAGGAGGGTGTAGTTCTTTCCGCCATCTCGCCCAATTTGAGACTTGCTCTGGAGGGGTGTCAGGAGGATAGGCCCGAGCGCTGCCCTGTTGGAAAATTGTTTGTCCCGGACCAATGGAAAAAGAGTGTGATGTCTGAGATTCATTGTTCCGCATTGGCTGGGCATCCCGGAATTTTTGGTACCAGAGACTTGGTTAGTCGGTCCTTTTGGTGGTCTACCTTGTCTCGCGATGTCAGGGAATTTGTGCAGTCCTGCGGGACTTGCTCTCGCTCCAAGCCTTGCTCTCGCTCTAGTGGTTTGTTGATGCCATTTCCTGTGCCCAAGAGACCATGGACCCATATCTCTATGGATTTCATTTCCGATCTTCCTGTTTCTCAGAGAATGACCACCATCTGGGTAATTTGTGATAGGTTTTCCAAAATGATACATCTTGTGCCATTACCTAAGTTGCCTTCCTCCTCTGAATTGGTGCCGTTGTTCCTTCAGCACGTGGTTCGTTTACACGGCATTCCTGAGAACATTGTGTCTGACAGAGGAGTCCAGTTTGTTTCCAGATTTTGGAGGACTTTTTGTTCTAAACTGGGTGTTCAATTGTCTTTCTCCTCGGCATTTCATCCTCAGACCAATGGTCAAACTGAGAGAACAAACCAGACATTGGAGACTTATCTAAGATGCTTTGTGTCTGCTGATCAGGATGACTGGGTCTCTTTTTTGCCTTTGGCTGAGTTTGCTCTTAATAATAGGGCTATCTCTGCCACTTTGATGTCTCCGTTTTTCTGTAATTCTGGGTTTCACCCTCGATTTTCTTCAGGACAGACGGAGGCTTCTGTCTGTCCAGGTGTTGACTCTGTTGTTGAGCGTATGCAGCAGATTTGGGACCAGATAGTGGAGAGGTTGTCCCTCTCTCAGGAGAGGGCCCAGCGGTTTGCTAACCGGCATAGGACTGATGGTCCTCGGTTTAAAGTGGGGGACTTGGTCTGGTTGTCCTCAAAGAATATTCCTATGAGAGTAGCATCTCCTAAATTTAAGCCTAGGTTCATTGGACCTTATAAGATCATGGAGATTATTAATCCTGTTTCTTTTCGTTTGCTTCTTCCAGGGACATTTAAGATCCATAACGTGTTCCACAAGTCTTTGTTGAAGAGGTTTGTTGAGCCAGTGGTTCCTGCTGCTGTGCCTCCTGACCCTGTTTTGGTTGAGGGCAATCTGGAGTATGTGGTTGAGAAAATATTGGATTCTCGTTTTTCTAGACGAAGACTCCAGTATTTGGTTAAATGGAGAGGTTATGGTCAGGAAGACAATTCTTGGGTGTTTGCTTCGGACATCCATGCTAGGAGACTTATCCGTGCGTATCATAGAACTCATCCTGACCGACCTGGTTGCTCAAATGAGGGTTCGGTGACCCCTCCTCAAGGGGGGGGTACTGTTGTGAATGGGTTTGAGATGAGTTCTGAGCAGAGGCTTCCTCTGGTGGTTACAAGCGGTGCTGGTCTGTCCAGTGAAGATTGTGAGGACTGGGAATCAGGTGTTACTGACTGGTCTTATATAAGGGAGTCACCTTCCCATCAGCCTGCTGTGTCGTGTCTGCATCTCCTGCTATCAGATAAGACAATTTCTTATTTTGTGTTTTTGCTATATTTTTGCATTTTGTCCTGCACTTCTGTGGGGGCCTTCAGGGTCCCCTCCGGGGGCTTTTGCCCTCTCAGTTTAGTTCAGCCACTGTGTTTTGTACTTTTGCTTTTTCCAGTTTTTTTTCAGTGGCTGCTGTTTTGATTTTTTTTACACCAGAGAACTAATTTAGGTGGTAGAGGTCGTGTGATCTCAGGTGATTTTGAAATTAGTAGAGTTGGTGTTTTTTCAGGGTTTTCTGAGATTGCAGTAAGTACCCTTCCTGTCCTTTTCTATTTAGATAGTTTGGGCCCCAGCGTTTGCTCATACTATTTTCTTTCTGTGTCAGTATTTCCTCTTGTCTAACCGCCATTACATGTTTGGGGGCTTTCTATTATCTTTGGGGTTCTGCTCCGGGGCAGATAGCTTTCCTATTTCTATCTTTAGGTGTAGTTAGTTTCTCAGGCTGTGACGAGGCGTCTAGGACCAACGTAGGAACGCTCCACGGCTGCCTCTAGTTGCGGTGGTTAGTCAGGGTACTGCAATCTCATAGATTCCAACTACTCTGGTGTATTGCCTTTTTTACCTGCACTCCTCAGCTACCGTAACATAACAGGAACCTACCAGTCTGAGTCTTTTGTGGCTAATGCAACCTTTTGCAGTGAGTAAAGTGACACAAGCTGATTTGAATGATTTGCTAAAATCAAATCTCAAATTGTTCAAATTTGTCGAGGTGAATGAATACCTAAAAACTCAACATGAATTCAATAACGGAAAATTAATAATAACAAAAATAAAGTAATTGACCTCTTCTTTTTGCTTTCTTATGAAGTCCAATTAAACAATTTGCATAACACTTGTTTTCGAATCATGTGTCTCTTCAGTGTGCATGATCTTTTTATATTACTAGACATCCGTACAATGATTAAAGCATTAGTACTTGATACAACTCCAAGACCACTTGTGGTTGTGTACGCAATTAAAAGCTATAGGGATGATATTGCTGTCAGATAATTCTTCTCTCGTTGCTTCTCAAGAAAATAATTTCAGCTAGCTACAGTGAATTATACATTCCCAAGGGAATGTAATACAATCAATTCCTTCTGTTTATGTGTGTTATTTTCATAGTATAATAGTATGGCAACATACCATGCTGCCTGGTACCTTCAGATAAAACAATGACAGCTGTATGCGTTTAAATATACATTTTCTTATTGACATATGGTGAAAATTTATGCTTAAAAGACTGGAGTGGAAACACTTTTAATGTGCAGAATGCTCAATTTTACTGTATATTTATATTCATAAACATTCACAAATATCTGGAATTTGTTCAGCTTGTTAATAATCATAATAGTGAGTCAATAGCTGCTGTGCTTAGACCATAGGAATACAAATTTCAATACGTAATGCTAATAAAATCTAAAATCGTTAAATGTGCTTCATTACATTTTTTGTTAACCTAACCTCCTGTTTGTTAAGATGACCTTGTCAATACTAAACATATTAAAAATATAAATTGCATGGTAATTAGAGATGAGTGAATATATTCAAGTGGAAATGAATTCTACTTGAATATTACAAAAGTCCACATTTGACAAAATGCAGATTTTTTAAATTCATGAAAGTATGTCAAAAGGTTAAAAAATAATACAAAAAAACTTATACTAACCTTACCGGCCAGCTCTCAGGCTCATCCACAAACCGTCAACTGGTTGGGCTTTGTTGAATTGTCTCTTAACTGTCACAAGCGCTGAACCCCTGGGCCTCTCACAGTAGGCTGGGACTTTTGTCTTTGATGAGGGCCCAGGACGATTCTGTGCAATAATCTAATTATTTCAGATTTTATGATTTTTTTTTATATATTTAGGATTACATGTTGAAAATTATATTTGTATGGTATAAACACATCAGTTTTTTGGGCTTAGTCAGTCAGACATCCGTGCAAATCGGACCGAGATTGGACTGAAATGCATGTACTAGCCGGTGGTTCTCCCAACTCGAGAGTGACAGCTTCATATATTTCTAGGAAGCTTGTTGTGAATAGGCTGAAAATGAGTTCTGAGCAGAAGCTCCCTCTGGTGGTTACAAGCGGTACTGGACTGTCCAGTGAAGATTGTGAGGATTGAGAATCAGGTGTTACTGACTGGTCTTATATAAGGGAGTCGCCTTCCCATCAGGGTTGCCGGTGATCAATTGTTCTGGTCTCAATCCTTGATTCCTGTTTCCTTGGTAGCCTGCTGTGTCGTGTCTGAATCTCCTGCTAACAGATAAGACATTTTCTTCTTTTTGTTTTTGTGCTTGATTTTTGCATTTTATCCTGCACTTCTGTGGGGGCCTTCAGGGTCCCTCTGGGGGCTTTTGCCCTCTCAGTTCAGTTCAGCCACTGATGTTTGTACATTTGCTTTTTCCAGTTTTTTCAGTGGCTGCTGTTTTGTTTTTGGTTACACCAGAGAACTAATTTAGGTGGTAGAGGTCGTGTGATCTCAGGTGTTTTTGAAATTAGTAGAGTTGGTGCTTTTCAGGTTTTTTGGGATTGCAGTAAGTGCCCTTCCTATCCTTTTCTATTTAGTAAGTTTGGGCCCCAACGTTTGCTCATACTATTTTCTATCTGTGTCAGTATTTCTTCTTGTCTAACCGCCATTACATGTTTGGGGGCTTTCTATGTTTTTTGGGGATCTGCTCCGGGCAGATAGCTTTCCTCTTTCTATCTTTAGGTGTAGTTAGTTTCTCAGGCTGTGATGAGGCGTCTAGGACCAACGTAGGAACGCTCCACGGCTGCCTCTAGTTGTGGTGGTTAGTCAGGGTACTGCAATCTCATAGTTTCCAACTGCTCTGGTGTATTTCCTTTTTGCCTGCTCTCCTCAGCTACCAAATCATAACAGTATCACCGGCCTAAACTGAAAATTATATGGTACTCACAGAAGGGAAAAATATTGTGGAAAGAAAAAAAAAAGTTGTCAGAGTTGTCAGAGATTTTTTTTTTCTGTGTGTTGCATTTTTTTTTTCCCTCTGTATCTCTGGGTGCTGAGGAGGATTTTTTTTTTCTCTCTCTCAATGGAGTTTGCACAGTTGTCTGGCCGTGTGGATCAGCTTGCCACTGAAGTTCGGAGTATTGCTACCTATCTTGCTAGGTTGAACCAAAGAAGAAAGGAGCATGAATCTTATTTAAAAAAATATCAAAATTTATTTATTTTAGTTTAAAATGCCAACAATAAAGGCCCAAAACAGAGGTGTAGTGAGGAAAAGCTGTCGGTATAAGAGACAGCAACAGACTAATACATCGCCAGGGTAAGATTCAAATGTGAAGCCAGCATGTAAATATAATCATGTAAACATGGATAGTTCCAATAGTATCTATTGTTCAATACATGGCTACACAAAGTATATAATAGCAAATCATACGTCCTGCTTACCCATGTTGTAAGGCTGAGTCTGTGCGTCTCTCAGGAGCTGACCCCTCTGACGCGCGTTTCGCGGTTGTGCTTTATCAAAAAGGGGACACATCTTGCTAGGTTGCCTGTTGTGGAACCTAGGATTCCCATGCCAGATTTGTTTTTAGGGGATCGAGCTAAGTTTCTGAATTTCAAAAATAACTGTAAATTGTTTTTTGCCTTAAAATCTAAGTCCTCAGGGAACGCAGCGCAGCAGGTTCAAATTGTCATCTCTCTCCTGCGTGGCGACCCTCAGGATTGGGCTTTTTCCCTGACACCTGGGGATCCTGTTTTGAGTGATGTTGATGCATTTTTTTCAGGCTTTAGGGTTATTGTACGATGAGCCTAATGTCACTGATCAAGCTGAAAAAACTTTGTTGGCATTAAGTCAGGGGCTTGAGGACGCTGAGTTATACTGTCAGAGATTCCGTAGGTGGGCAGTCCTGACCAAATGGAATGACGACGCTTTGGCAGCTCTTTTTCGGAAGGGACTGTCAGATAATGTAAAGGATGTTATGGTGGGATTCCCTGTCCCCTCTGGTCTCAATGATTCTATGTCATTAGCGATTCAAATTGACAGACGTTTGCGTGAGCGGAAAGGTATGCGTGGAATAATGTTGCCTTGTGAACCTGCTTCTGCATCCATGCAGTGTGATAGAGTGGTTTCTGGGGCACAGCGTCATGAATTTCGAAAGCGCAATGGGTTATGTTTCTACTGTGGTGATGCCTCTCATGCTATTTCGGTCTGCCCTAAGCGGGGAAGACGTTTTGCACGCTCAGTTGTCTTGGGTAGTGTTCAGACTAAGTTTTTATTAACTGTTACCCTGATATGCTCTCTGTCCTCATTTTCTGCTCAGGCTTTTGTTGATTCTGGAGCAGCTATTAACCTGATGGATTTTGATTTTGCTAAACGTTGTGGGTTTCCCTTGATACCCTACGGAAGTCTATTCCCCTACTGGGGATCGATTCTACCCCTTTGGCTGAGAATAAACCTCAGTTCTCTACTCAGGTGATAATGAGGGTAGAACCTGATCATCAGGAGAGTTGCAAATTTTTGGTTCTGTATAATCTGCATGACATTATCGTACTGGGTTTCCCTTGGTTACAGTCTCATAATCCTGTTTTGGATTGGAAATCTGTGTCTGTTACCAGTTGGGGCTGCCAATGTGTTAATACCAACACTCCTGTTTTTTCTGCCTCCCCCCAGGCTCAGGATGTTCCTGACTTTTTGATTGATTTTTCTGATGTGTTTAGCGAAAGTAAATCTGCATCCTTACCTCCCCATAGGAGCTATGACTGCGCTATTGAATTAGTGCCTGGTAGTAAATTCCCTAAAGGTCGCCTTTTTAACTTGTCTGTATCTGAACATGACGCTATGCGGTCTTATATCAAGGAGTCATTGGAGAAGGGTCATATCAGACCATCCTCTTCACCCTTAGGTGCCGGTTTTTTCTTTGTGGCCAAAAAGGATGGTTCATTAAGGCCGTGTATTGATTATCGTCTCTTGAACAATATTACTGTGAAATATCAATATCCTTTACCCTTGATCTCTGATCTGTTTTCCAGGGTGAAAAACGCTACTTGGTTTACCAAGCTTGACCTCAGGGGGGCATATAACCTTATTCGCATTAAGCATGGGGATGAATGGAAGACGGCATTTAATACCCTGAAGGGCATTTTGAGTACCTTGTGATGCCCTTTGGGCTCACTAATGCTCCTTCTGTCTTCCAGTCCTTCATGAATGACATTTTCAGGGATTTTGTGGATACATTTCTGATTGTTTATTTGGATGATATCTTGATTTTTTCCAATGACTGGGACTCTCATGTAAAACATGTTCGGACTGTGTTCCAGATTTTGAGAGAGAATGCTCTGTATGTGAAGGGATCAAAGTGTCTTTTTGGCGTTCAGAGGATCTCATTTCTGGGATTCATTTTGTCCCCATCTGTTATTGAAATGGACCCGGTCAAAGTTCAGGCCATCTGTGATTGGGTCCAACCTACTTTAAAGGCTCTTCAAAGATTCTTGGGTTTTGCCAATTTTTATCGTAAATTTATTGGTAATTTCTCGGTTATTGTTAAACCATTAACTGATTTGACCAAGAAGGGTTCTGATGTGGTGAATTGGCCTCCTAAAGCAGTCTCTGCATTTCAGGAACTTAAGCAGAGATTCATTTCTGCTCCTGTTCTATGGCAGCCTGATGTTTCTCTACCATTTCAGGTGGAGGTTGATGCCTCTGAAATTGGGGCAGGTGCCGTTTTGTCCCAAAGAGATCCAGAGACCTCTAAAAGTAACCCTTGTGCCTTTTTCTCTCGAAAATTTTCTCCCACTGAACGTAATTATGACGTGGGTAATCGGGAGTTATTAGCCATGAAGTGGGCTTTTGAAGAGTGGAGACATTGGCTGGAGGGAGCCAAACATCAGGTGGTGGTCCTTACGGACCATAAGAACCTAGTTTATCTGGAATCTGCCAAGCGACTTAATCCTAGACAGGCCAGGTGGGCCTTGTTTTTCACAAGTTTTAATTTTGTGGTTTCATTTCTTCCTGGCACTAAAAATGTTAAGGCGGATGCCCTCTCGAGAAGTTTCCTGGCGGACTCTCCTGAGTTATCTGATCCTTCTGTTATTTTGAAAGAGGGTGTAGTTCTTTCCCCATCTCGCCCAATTTGAGACTGGCTCTGGAGGGTGTCAGGAGGATAAGCCCGAGCGCTGCCCTGTTGGGAAATTATTTGTCCCGGACCAGTGGAAAAAGAGTGTAATGTCTGAGATTCATTGTTCCGCGTTGGCCGGTCATCCCGGAATTTTTGGTACCAGAGACTTGGTTAGTCGGTCCTTTTGGTGGTCTACCTTGTCTCGTGATGTCAGGGAGTTTGTGCAGTCCTGCGGGACTTGCTCTTGCTCCAAGCCTTGCTCTCGTTCTAGTGGTTTGTTGATGCCATTACCTGTGCCCAAGAGACCATGGACCCATATCTCTATGGATTTCATTTCCGACCTCCCTGTTTCTCAGAGAATGACCGTCATCTGGGTGATTTGCGATAGGTTTTCCAAGATGATACATCTTGTGCCATTACCTAAGTTGCCTTCCTCCTCTGAATTGGTGCCTTTGTTCCTTCAGCACGTGGTTCGTTTACACGGCATTCCTGAGAACATTGTGTCTGACAGAGGAGTCCAGTTTGTTTCCAGATTTTGGAGGACCTTTTGTTCTAAAATTGGTGTTCAATTGTCTTTCTCCCCGGCGTTTCATCCTCAGACCAATGGTCAAACTGAGAGAACAAACCAGACATTGGAGACTTATCTAAGATGCTTTGTGTCTGCTGATCAGGATGACTGGGTCTCTTTTTTGCCTTTGGCTGAGTTTGCTCTTAATAATAGGGCTAGCTCTGCCACTTTGATGTCTCCATTTTTCTGTAATTCTGGTTTCACCCTCGATTTTCTTCAGGACAGACGGAGGCTTCTGTCTGTCCAGGTGTTGACTCTGTTGTGGAGCGTATGCAACAGATTTGGGACCAGGTAGTGGAGAGGTTGTCCCTCTCTCAGGAGAGGGCCCAGCGGTTTGCTAACCGGCATAGGACTGATGGTCCTCGGTTTAAAGTGGGGGACTTGGTCTGGTTGTCCTCAAGAAATATTCCTATGAGAGTGGCATCTCCTAAATTTAAGCCTAGGTTCATTGGACCTTATAAGATCATGGAGATTCTTAATCCTGTTTCTTTTCGTTTGCTTCTTCCAGGGACATTTAAGATCCATAACGTGTTCCACAAGTCCTTGTTGAAGAGGTTTGTTGAGCCAGTGGTTCCTACTACTGTGCCTCCTGACCCTGTTTTGGTTGAGGGCAATCTGGAGTATGTGGTTGAGAAAATATTGAATTCTCGTTTTTCTAGACGGAAACTCCAGTATTTGGTTAAATGGAGAGGTTATGGTCAGGAAGACAATTCTTGGTTGTTTGCTTCGGACATCCATGCTAGAAGACTCATCCGTGCGTATCATAGAACTCATCCTGATTGACCTGGTTGCTCTAATGAGGGTTCGGTGACCCCTCCTCAAGGGGGGGGTACTGTTGTGAATAGGCTGAAAATGAGTTCTGAGCAGAAACTCCCTCTGGTGGTTACAAACGGTACTGGACTGTCCAGTGAAGATTGTGAGGATTGGGAATCAGGTGTTACTGACTGGTCTTATATAAGGGAGTCGCCTTCCCATCAGGGTTGCCGGTGATCAATTGTTCTGGTCTCAATCCTTGATTCCTGTTTCCTTGGTAGCCTGCTGTGTCGTGTCTGAATCTCCTGCTAACAGATAAGACATTTTCTTCTTTTTGTTTTTGTGCTTGATTTTTGCATTTTATCCTGCACTTCTGTGGGGGCCTTCAGGGTCCCTCTGGGGGCTTTTGCCCTCTCAGTTCAGTTCAGCCACTGATGTTTGTACATTTGCTTTTTCCAGTTTTTTCAGTGGCTGCTGTTTTGTTTTTGGTTACACCAGAGAACTAATTTAGGTGGTAGAGGTCGTGTGATCTCAGGTGTTTTTGAAATTAGTAGAGTTGGTGCTTTTCAGGGTTTTTTGGGATTGCAGTAAGTGCCCTTCCTATCCTTTTCTATTTAGTAAGTTTGGGCCCCAACGTTTGCTCATACTATTTTCTATCTGTGTCAGTATTTCTTCTTGTCTAACCGCCATTACATGTTTGGGGGCTTTCTATGTTCTTTGTGGATCTGCTCCGGGCAGATAGCTTTCCTCTTTCTATCTTTAGGTGTAGTTAGTTTCTCAGGCTGTGACGAGGCGTCTAGGACCAACGTAGGAACGCTCCACGGCTGCCTCTAGTTGTGGTGGTTAGTCAGGGTACTGCAATCTCATAGTTTCCAACTGCTCTGGTGTATTTCCTTTTTGCCTGCTCTCCTCAGCTACCAAATCATAACAGAAGCTGTCACACTTGGGTGGGTAGACCCACTGGCCAGTCCATTCATTGTGGTCCAATCTCGTGCACATTAATGCAGTCATCTAACTGTGCCGTTACTATTATAAACAAGCTTAACAAATTTCATATATTCATAAATAATTATGAATAGAATAAATCATAAAAATGATCATTCTGCACATTAAAAATGTTGCCACTTTTAATGTACAGGCAAATTCGAATTTTGCCTCATCTTTAATGGTAATGACTGACAATTTTGCTTCCACCTAAATTACCGGTATATAAAATAATAAAGAATGAATAAGAGAGGTATCTAATTTTTTTAACATAATGACAAATTGTGTTTTATTTTTATGTAATTCCCCTCAATATATTTTCTATTTAAAATTCATGTTTTCTTTCTTGATGGGTTCTGCGGCTGCTGGACCCTTTGTTTACATTTTCCATTTCCATGCATCTCAAAATAAAAAGCCTCATGTCCTTTGCAAAGCAAAAAGAGAAAGAAAAGCAATGTGCAAACCAATATAAAAATGTGTTTATTAGGATCAAAACTTCAAAAAAAAAATCCTTAGCACTGACAAACAGACATAGAAATACCCATATATAAATATAATAATATATAAATGCCAGCCTTGCAAACACCAGCAAAATGTAATGGGATATGAACCTTGCAAAATATGAGTATACAGTATATAGCAGCTTATATAAAGAGTTAAATCATATGTATAAATAAGTAAACATTTTGCAAAAACATTGATTAAATTGCAATAATATATGAAAATATAGGGTGCAATAATAAGAACTGGCAAGGTGATATAAGAAATAAGCTTAGAAACCACCAATATAAATACATTAAAAGGAGCTAGTAAAATGCAAGGCAATAAATATACAAAATAAAAACCAATATAGATACAATGTAAATGGTCATAATAAAGAGCTTTATTAATGGTCAATAATCTAGTAATATAATGCTGTATATTCTGCAGGTTAAAGTATAACTCTGATATTAAATATGAGAAACCCATAATGTGGGCTCCAAGCCAGGATAAAGAATGCCATGGTGTATCGCTGGTCAAGCCAGCTTCATCAGGGGAGAGGAAAACTCAAATATTTTGCAATTTTGTGTACTCCACTTTTCCTGCTGTGCAGATATGCCCACCCTACCTTTCAGCTGTGGATGATCCAGTCCACCAGTCGATAGCAAAGATGCAAATATACAGTATTTTGTCTACTGGAACATGGAGACATGTTGAGAATGTATGGCACACAACATGTATGGAACACATCAGGAAATAGAAATTTTCAGTAAATATGTGATTGGGGTTGGAATCTGAAAAACACCAATGAAAAAAGTTATGACAAAAATGAATTCTTTTTTCAATTTGAGATTAACTTGTTCAGCCCAAAATAACCCCCTTTTAGTACACATTTTAGGATATTTTTTGATTTACCTTATTTTTTGACAGTCAAATCTAAGTTTGATTATAACTTTTTTAGCCAGAATATTATAATTGTATGCTTTCATAATAATAGAATATAATTCAAGGCAGAAACTGCTATGGGGGTGTATTATACTTCTATAGAGGTACATTATATAACTATGGGGTGCATTATCCTGTTAAAGGGGTGCATTTTACTTCTATATAGGGGTGCATTATACTACTATGGGGTGCATTATACTACTATGGGGGTGTGTTATATTTCTATAGGGCTGCATTATACTGCTATGGGGGTGCATTATACTACTATGGGGTGTGTTATACTTCTATAGGGCTGCATTATACTGCTATGGGGGTGCATTTTACTACTATGGGGGTGAATTTTACTGCTATGGAGGTGCATTAGACGCCTATAGGGGTGCATTATACTACTATGGGTTTAAATTATACTACTATGGGGATGCATTATACTGCTATGGGAATGCATTATACTACTATAAAGGTGCATTATACTCTTATAGGGGTGCAATATTTTTCTATAGGGGTGCATTATACTACTATAGTGATGCATTATGCTACTATGGGGATTCATTATGCTACTATGGGGTGTATAATACTGCTATTGGGGTGCATTATACTCCTATACGTGTGCATTATACTACTATGGGGGTGCATTATACTGCTATGGGGTTGCATAACACTATTATGTGGGTGTACTATACTATATTTGACTATGGGGCACATTATAATATTATGGTTGTGCATTATATTGCTATATACGATTATGGGGTGCATTATTCTATTATATATAACTATGGGGGTGCATTATACTTTATTATACTACTATCATAGTGCATTATACTACTATGGGGGTGAATTATGATACTTTATACATTCTGTTAACGCTCCTACATATGCTGGTTACAGTGTGTGCATGCTTGTGTGCATGTTTGCGTGTGTGTGTGTTTCTTTACTGGTTTAGTAATGAGGGTGTCTGGCTGACACCTTTTCATTACTAAACCTAGGTCTTGGTGTCAATGACAGTTGCTGACACCAAGCCTTAATCCCATTACCCTGATACTACTGCATCAGACTGAAAAAGATGTTGAACCAAGAAATTAAATCACAAAACTTTTTTTAAACATCTTTATTTAGCTCAACATAGCCTTCATTGCTGTATAAAAATGTATACAAAACCACGCCAAAAAAACAGCCAAAAAAAGCAGCAAAATGCGTGTTTTTGCCGCAGCTTTTTTGCTGCCAAGAGATGCAGAAACCAAATTTAATATTTCTGCAAGCAAATACATAACGTGCACACATACCCTAAGGATGGAGTCACATTAGCAATTTTAAAATCGGTCCGATTTTGTTTCTGCAAAGTTGGACGAGTGTAATGCAAGTGTCATGCATTTTTCATATGAGTACAATCCGATTTCTAACACCTAAACACCTAGCATCAGATTTACATCCTAAGGCCAGTTTTCACACGTCCTGATATTTCTAGTTCTGGAAGAAAAACTGTACCGGAGATTTCAGTGACATATACAATTAGTACAGTGTGTGTGCAGCTTACTAAACATGTAATCAATTATTAAAAGATTATTTTTTAAAAAAAATGGCATGGTAATTTTCTTGACCAGCAGAGGGAAAGCCGACAGCTGGGAACCAATGTTTACAGCCTGGGAAGTGGGTAATACCCCGGGAGCTTCCCAGGCTATTAATATCAGCTCACAGCTGTATATTTAGCCTTTACTGGCTATTAAAATGGGGACCCCACAAAAAAAGGTGAAGGGTCCTCCTATAACTAATAGCCAGCAAAGGCTAGGCAGACAGCTGTGGGCTGATGTTAATAGCCTACGAAAGGGCCATAGATAATGTCCCCAGACGAAAGACAACAGCTATCAATTGCTCAAGTAAAGCTGCATCTATAAGATGCATCAATTTTGGCACTTAGCCTCATTCTTCCCACTTGCCCTGTAGTGGTGGCAACTGGGGTGATATTTGGGGGGTGATGTAACCTTTGTGTTGTCAGGTGACATCAAGCCCCCCCAAGGTTAGTAATGGAGATGAATCTATAAGATGCCCCATTACTAACCGCATAGTCATATTGTATAAAAACACAGACCCACTCAAAAAAGTCCTTTAATTGAAAGAATGACAGACTCCTTTAATAAATCTTAATTAAACCATACTAACAACATCGCCCATTCCACCGACCCCATTGTCTTCTGCAAAAGAGTTTAAAAAAACAACAATTTTCCACACATTTCCGCATGAGATAATTATCGATTTGTCCCGTGACAGGTCTGGCTCTGCTACATCTAGATGGCAGGCTGCATGGTTGCATGATGTGACCGCACAGCTTGTCATCCAGCAGACACTGAGAGTTGTCTGTTATGGCTGTCCAATATCTCGAGGTGAACTCATAGGATCTGTCTGACATCACCGTGAGCGTAAGAAAGCTTTCATGCTCCTGGTGCCTTCAGAAAGGTCCTGGGAGTTCAGAGCCAAGGAACTCACTTCAACTATCTGACATTAGAGAGAGCGACCATTGGAAAATTTCCCTCGGCGCTCGCACAAACATCAAAACGGTACCGTAGATGTCAGTGTCCATGTGTAATACTTGCGGCACACGTGTGGCAACCTTGTGTAGCTTGTGTGCAGCATCAGTACCACACGGTGGGCCCCAGGAAAGCAGTGGTACAGTAAGCGCTGTTCCTCGGTGCCGGGTGCTGAAGATGACTATCATCATTCTCCCCTGCTCTGCTGCGATCAGCCCGAGCAGAGGAGAAAGATGAGAGTTGTTTTCCAGAAATAAATAAAAAAACAGCATGGGTTCCCTGTATTTTTATAACCAGCCAGGCAAAACTCACAGCTGGGGGCTGCAACCCTCAGCTGTCATCTTCAGCAAAGCTGGTTATCAAAAATAGAGGGGTCCCCAAGCTGTATTTTTAATTATTTAAATAAATAATTTAAAAAATTATTTGGGGTCCCCTCATTTTTGACAACCAGCCTTGCTAAAGCTGACAGCTAGTGGCTGCAACCCTCAGCTGTCAGCTTCAGCAAAGTTGGTTATCAAGAATAGAGGGGTCCCCAAGCCTTTTTTTTAATTATTTAAATAAATAATTTAAAAAATGGTTTGGGGTCCCCTTATTTTTGACAACCAGCCTTGCTAAAGCTGACAGCTAGTGGCTGGTATTCTCAGGCTGGTAAAGGATCATTGATATAGGTCCCCAACCAAAAAACAGCAGCCTGCAGCCGCCCAGAAAAGGCACATGTATTAGATGCAACAAATTTGGCGCTTTTCCCACTTGCCCTGTAGCGGTTGCAAGTGAGGTTCATATTTGTGGGGTTGATTGCACCCTTATATTGTCAAGTGAAATCAAATCCACAGATTAGTAATGGAGAGGTGTCTATAAGACACCTCTCCATTACTAATCATATAGTTGTATGTTAAATAAAGACACAACTAGAATAAAGTCCTTTATTAAAAATAAGACTAAAACAAATTTCCTTTTTTACTTAAAACTAACAAACACACTTATACTCACCTTATGCCTAATTCCACTGAATCCCTCATCTTCCATAATAAAATAAAATAAAAATACCAATATCTCTCACCACCCGTCGTTCTGTTCCATGCCATAATCAATGTCTGGGGGACTAAAAGTTTTCAACTTGGATGGTGCCAAGATGTGTCTGTCCAAACTGAGAATCACTGGTGAATGAATGCAATATGCATATGTGATTTTTCATGCTGAGCACCATACACCAGTTGCTGAACCCGCCTTACTTCAGAAATACAGGATCAATCAGCTCCATGTGTGATATAAGTGTTCCACTGGTGCAGTTCACTTTTTTCTTGGTTTGAAAATATACATATTTAGAATCGCTGCCTCCAGAATCGCCTGATCTATCAATAAGAAAAAAGGATTAACCTGATTGCTAAACAACATAGGGAGAAAAAAAGTCAAAATGCCAGAATTACGTTTTTCTGGTTGCTGTGACATTGCATTAAAATGCAATAACGGCCAATCAAAAGATCATATTTGCACCAAAATGGTATCACTAAAAATGTCAGCTTGGCGTGCAAGAAATAAAAAAATAAGCCCCCACCCAACCAGAGATCACGAAAAATGGAGACGCTATACTGGTGTCGGAAAATGGCGCAATTTTTTTTTTAACAAAGTTTAGATTTTTTTCCACCACTTAGATAAAAAAGAACATAGACATGTTTGGTGTCTGTGAACTCATAATGACCTGGAGAATCATAATGGCAGGTCAGTTTTAGCATGTAGTGAATCTAGTAAAAAACAAAACAAAAAACAACTGTGGGATTGCCCTTTTTTTGCCCTTTCATCGCACTTTTAATTTTTTTTCCATTTTCCAGTACATGATATATTAAAACCAATGGTGTTGTTCAAAAGTACAACTCGTCCCGCAAGAAAACAATCCCTCACATGGCCATAGTGACAGAAAAAGAAAAAAGTTATGGCTCTGGTAAGAAGGGGAGCAAAAAACGAAAACGCAAAACCGAAAATACCTCTGATCATGAAGGGGTTAATTATAGGGGACCCTACGTAATTTTTTTAGGGTCTCTCATTTTAATAGCCAGTAAGGGCTAAGTATACAGTTGTGAGCTGATATTAATAGGCTTGGAAGCTCCATAGGTATTTCTCCCTTCCCAGACTACAAACATCGACCCCCAGCCGTCAGCTTTCCTTCTGCTGGTTACAAAAATTGCAGGATAGCTCACAACTTTTTTTCAGAAAAATGATCTTTAATTAATTAAATACATGTACAGTAAGGCTACTTTCACACATCAGTTTTTTTTTTACGTCAGGCGCGATCCGGCGTGTTGTTAAAAAAACGGATCGGGTACCGGATGCGTTATTTTGTAATTGACTTTAATTAGCGCCGGATCGCGCCTGATGTTGTTGCATTGCATCCGTTTTTGGCCGGATCCGGGGAAATGTACATTCATGCGGCCGGACAAGACGGTCACTGCAACGTTTTTTTTGTCCCGGACCCGCCTGATAGTGCCTGAAGCGGCGCATCAGGCGGCTGAAAATAATAGAAGAGTATGGAACCGGACCAGTCTTTTGTGCAATCCATCAAAAGACTGATCTGGATTCTGGAAACCAAGGTCTCTCTCTCTCTCCTCCGTGCCAGACATGCGTACCTGCATTTTCCGGGTTGAAAAGGTCAGGTCGGATCCGGCAAGAAAACTGATCCGTTGCATCAGTTTTTTCAAAATCAGCGTTGGATCCATCCTATCAGGTATACGACGGATTAGGCCTGACACAAAAAACATGATGTGTGAAAGTAGCCTAAGAGTCACACACATTGTACTAATTGCATTTGTCATAGACATCTCTATAGCTACCTATTCTATTGGAATTTACAATATGTATATGTATATCAACGCCTGCCTGTGTGTAGCAGAGGCGATCAAAGAGTTGTAGCTTCTAAAGAAAAATTAAAAATATTAAAAAAATATATCAAAGTTCAAATCACCCCCCTTTCACCCCACACAAAATGCAATAATAAAAAAATCAAATATACAAATATTTGATATCGCCGAATTCAGTCGTCCAATCTATCAATATAAAAAAAGAATTAACCTGACTGCTAAATGGCGAGACGAGAAAAAAATTAAAAATGTCATAATTATGTTTTGATGATCGCCTCTACATTGCAATAAAATGCAATAACAGGGTGTTCAAATGATCATATCTACATCAAATGGTGTCAATAAAAACATCAGCTCTCCATGCAAAAAACAAGCTCTCACTCAGCCCCAGATTGCGAAAAATGGAGACGCTACAGGTATCGGAAAATGGCACCTTTTTTATCTTTTAAGCATATTTTGGAATTTTTTTCACCACTTAAATAAAAAAGAACCTATACATGTTTGGTGCATGTGAACTAGTAATGACCTGGAGAATCATAATGGCAGGTCAGTTCTAGCTTTTAGTGAACATAGTTTAATACAAAGCAAAAAAAAAACTGTGGAATTGTACTTTTTTGCAATTTCACCACATTTGGAATTTTTTTCCTGTTTTCCAGTACATGATATGTTAAAACAAATAGCATTCAAAAGTACAACTTGTCCCGCAAATAGCAAGCCATCACATGGCCATATTGACAGACAAAAAAAAGTTATGGCTCTGGGTAGAAAGGGAGCAAAAAATAGCAATTTAAAAACTGAAATACCTCTGGTTCTTAAGGGATTAAATGGGTGGTCCAAGCCTAAAATATATTTTCATCTTAAACTCTATTTAATGTCATATTCTTATATTTTTTATTAACAAATTTAAATTACAAAAATCCTACCTCTCCTAGTGATGGGCAGACCCTGGTATGTTTGGGTCCGTTGTGTTCAGCTAAATATTAAAAAAAGTTTGATTTGGGTTCCAGAATTGTATCCAAACTGGAACCCGAACCTGGACCGCATTCAAATAAATGGGGGGCCCGAGCATCCGGCATTTGTCATGCTATCATATAGATGAGAAATACCAGCTATGATTAATGATAACTTTACAAGTAACAGCCTGTCACAGAGCTGCGGTTCCAACACAGTCTCACAGATGACAGCGTGCTAGCCAGCAGCTGTTACCAGCGATGAAAAGGTTAGTGCTGATCACAGGCATCAGCTGTCAACTCTATCTTGGCTGGTTATCAAAAATAGAAGGGTTCCAACACCTTTCTAAATTATTAAAATAATTTAAAAAAAACAGTGTGGGTTCCCCCCTATTTTTGATAAACAGCTGAGCTCAAGCAGACAGCTAGGGGCTGTTATTCTGATACTGGGAAGGGACCAATGATATTGACCCTCCCCAGCCTAAAATTGCATCCCACAGCCATCCCAGAAAAGGTGCACCATTAGATGCACCAATACTGGCTCTTTGCTTGCTCTTCCCACCTACCCTGGTGCAGTGGCAAGTGGCAAAGGGAAAATGGATAGCTGTGGTCTGGTGTAATTATTCTGGGATTAAGTCTGCGTAGCCTTTACTGGTTAAGTGGTCCCCCTATAATTAAAAACATTAAAATCTAAACAAACAGCTGCATGCCGATACTAATAACCCCCAGTCTGAGAATACCAGCCCCCAGCTGTCCACTTTAGCTTGGCTGGATATAAAAAATGGGGGACCTCACAACGTGTTTTTAATCATTTATTTAGATAATTTAAAAAAACAGAGTGAGGACTGCAGCTTGCAGCTGTCGGTTTTGCCTATGCTGGTTGCCAAAAATAAAGGAAACTCCACTTTTCTTTTTCTTACACAGTGTGCCAGCCAAACCCAGCCATGTCAAAACTTGACATGGCTATGATCGAGCTGGAAGTTATCACACAGGAAAGCTGCAGCCTTTCAACAAGCTTTGTTCGGACTGCTGAACCCAAACGCAAACAGTGGGACCTGTGCATGTACACTAGGTGTCCGGTACAGACTCTGAACTTTGCCATTTGGGCTCGCCCATCTCTAATCCTTCCCTACCTATACTATCTAACTGCTTTTTTATACTACTTATTATTTAGTGATGCTTTGTTTGAGCATCCCCAGTCCATGCTGAGTGTTATAGCTCGGTTGCAGCAGCTTTATTATATAATGGATTGCAACCAAACCCGGGCTCCGCGATGCAGTTTATGTTCACTGTTGCCGAACACCCCTATAGTATGAGGGTCAAACTGACAATAGAAATCAACATTAGATCTTGCCTGTGTTACATCACACTAGGAGAGATGTAGAATTGACACTATCTCCATTAACGTCACGGGAGATGTGCTCTCGACTGGCGTAGATGTAGCCCTGTTAATGGCACAGAAGCCACTTGCCAGATATTAGATTTGCACTATGTGCTGCAAGCTGGTATAGACGTAGCCCTGTTGACTGCACAGAGGCTACGTGCCAGCCTTTAGGAAGTGCGTGCAACTAACGCCAGGCATACGTGCTACTAGCCGGCGTGATACCGGACTGAGCCTCTCTCTGTTCAGCTTGGCAGCCGATGCCCAGGTTACACGCCCCGCTGTCTGCTCAGGGTGAATAGCTACCCTTTATTCGCAGCAAGACTGCACTACATTAGCTACAGGTTACGCGCCCCGCAGTCTGCTCAGGGTGTATAGCTACCCTATATTCGTAGCAGGACTGCACCACGTTAGCTACAGGTTACGCGCCCGACAGTCTGCTCAGGGCGTATAGCTACCCTATATTCGTAGCAAGACTGCGACATTGGCTACCTGCCTGGCATAAGCTGAACCTGCCTGAAGGACCTGAGCTAATAAGCTGAGCGTACTCGGGCAAGGTCCCGGAGAGCAAAGCTAGAGAGCACGTGGAGCCCAGATTCTGGTACGTCCACACATGAGCACTGCCTCTTTTAGTTTGATCTGACAGCGCCGCGCCATGGACAGACAAGCTATTTAAGGGCTAACCTCCATCCCCAGCCATATCGTCAATCGCATCACCGATGATGTCATCCGTGACCAATCAGGCGATGACAGGTCGCAGGATCAGCTGACACTAAGCACCAATCATGGCTCGCCATGTCACGGACATGCTCAGTGCAAGCATTTCTGGACTTAGGCTTGCAACATCCTTTTCTTGTTCCGTAACCTAGGTTTAAAGCTACTATGAACAAAGACCCGAGTAACTATTTGTGCCTCTCGGGTACTGGCTAGGCGTTGGGATCGACGGTGAAGCTGAGCAGCATCTACCTTGGCTGGGTCTGGATGGGAGACCACAGACTCCTCAGATCCAGCCATCGACCGATGCCTAACACTGAGATAGTGAAATGAAGCGTTATTTGAGGGCAGAGGCTGCAGTCATTGCAACAGCCTCTTCCCCCTCTCTCAAAAAATGTATCATCACTTACCTCCATTCTAGTGGCTGAGCTGTTCTCTGCTGCACTGAGCATGCATTGGTTGCCAATTCCGACAGATGCTCAGTAGTTTCCTGTCACTATACACTATTCTTATGTATGCATAATGACTATGTGCTCTCTTGCCGCTGTGATGAGTCAGCAACAGAGTCAGTGCACATTTTAAGGAGAGACCGATCAAGCAAGCAGAGATCAGCACTGCCCCCACTGTCATCATTTGCTCTCCCCACTCTCAATGCATCATCATTTGCTCTCACACTCGCTCAATACAGCATTATTTTGCTATCCTTCACCCCAGTCTCAATTTATCATCATTTGTTTTCTATGACCCTCAATTCATCATCATTTGCTCTCCCCATCCTCCATTCTTAACTCATCATCATTTGCTCTTCTCCATCCCCACCCTCAATACAGCATTTTTTGCTGTCTCCCATTCATCAGTCTCAACTAGTGTTGAGCGATACGATAATGCAAATATCGGCTATCGGCCGATATTAGCTCTATCGGCCTTTCGATAATTCGTTTCGATATTTTCGTCTTATCGAATACCGGAATCGGATTTGTCACTGTCACTGTGAGTGTCCGTCGGTCGGGTGTGTCAGGAGTCAGCGGCACTTACCTGGCAGAAGATCTCCGGCGGTCACGTCCTGGACTGCTTGATGGCCGCCATTATCTTCTCCCTGGCGGTCACATGCAGTTTTTCGCGATAACTGCAGTGACTGCAGGGTAATCCCGGCCGTAAAGCAGTCCGATGACGTCACCGCCGGGGAAGCAGGTAATCAGCTGTGCTGCGCCGGGATGAAAGGCTCTGCCTGTCATTCTGATGTAGCAGAGCTGGATCGTCGTGGGACACTCGTTACTATGTACTGCGTCGGTCAGGTGGTATACTTTTTTTTTTTTCATTTTTTTACAGGAGATCGATGGCGTCGCAGGATGAGACTGTAATAAAAGTAATGAAAACTGTGTTTTGTTTTTTTTTATTAAATTAAAAAACTTTTTTATGAACATTCACCCGTCCGGGTACATAAACAATTTAACTATTTACATACAGGGACCCTGTCCGGGTTATTTATAATTCTTTGACAGGGGTGTTCCAGGTACCACCTGGTACTCTTCTGATGCTTGCCAAACATCCGAGGCACCAAGGACCACCAAGACCTGATGATGTCATGTGGCCTGTACAGTCAAGTCGTGACCCGCTATCTGGGTCTTTGTGGCCACCTCTTTCATCTCCCTCCGGGTCTGGAACCCTATGTCCCGGACTGAACGAACCCCAGGGGGCCTAACAGGCGCCGGGTACGGGCCAGCTATACTTATCATGTCCATAGCTGGGGCTGCTGAGGAGACCACTGAGGTAGGCTTGGGAGATTTACGGCGTGGGGTGGGCACTTTTGCAGAGGCCTGGATGTGGGAGGCTGAAGGCTCCGAGGGTCTCACAGGTTCCTGACACTCTGGGGAGTAGGGGTCGCACCTGGTAACATTTAGGGCGTACCATCCATTGTAACCCCAGTGTCGGGTGTGAGTCACCAAGTCTCCTGGCAACAGGTCCCTCCCCGGGTGTCCTTCTGGGAGGTGAGCCTCCACGTCCCGCCGGTTCACAAAAACTTCTAAATAAAGTCCAGGCTCCTTGATGAAGCCCCAACCACCTTTCAATTTAAAGCTCCGTACTGCACCCTTACGCCGCGGCTCACACAGGGTTCCTTTATCCTTTCTCATCCGGTCCTTATCTGCCCGGTCCTTCTCCAGGTTACGTTGCCGAAATTTTTGGGATTCTCGCTGCTCCCTTTGTCGCTCTGCTTCCCGCTCCCAACGTCTCCACTCTTCCTCCTGACGCCGGTTGTAATTCTCCTCCACCAGCTGCTCCATGTCTCCACCATCAAACTGCAGCTTACAGTGTCCGGTTTGCGGCAGCTCTCCTGGCGCCCCCCAGTCCTGGCGGCGCTCACATGCGGAGGAAGCAGCCGGCTCTGGAACAGATGACAGTCGGGGCTCCGGTACAGGCAGGTAGACCTCTGGTGCCTGCGCGGCCTCCTCCATGAGGACGGGTGTCGCTTCTTCTGTCTCAGCGATGGGGGCAGACAGCGGGATCTGGGGTGCTGCCGGTGCAGCGTTTTTTGCACGAACGGGTGCCTCCACTGCGACAACGTCAACCGGATCACATTGCAAGGACTCCTCTACTAGAACGGGTGCCTCACCTTCCGGTACAGACACTTCAGGTAAGAGGGATTGGCGCCGCTCCAAGTTTAGTTTTAGGGCACGCCAGCTCGCTTCCATCCTGGCGACCTCCTCCCGGTGCCGGGCCAGGCCTCTTAGGGTATCCTCCGCTTCTTGCAGCGTAGGAGGGTTTCCAGGCCGGGTGCCCAACGGTGGTTCCGTGGCGATCGGGTCGCTTCCGTGGGGGGAGAGCTCTGACTGCTCCATCCCTTCACACTTCTGCTCGTGTCCATTAGCCATCTCTGCCAAGTCACATGTGTCATTAGCATCTGGAGAGGGCCCCTCTTTTGTAGGGAGGCGGGACCTTCGTGTTAGTTTCCGCACACTGAGGAGGATGAGGAGGCGGAACTGAAGAGCTGTGGGGCACATTACATTGCAGTACCATTTAGAGCCATCGTTTTTTGCGTCACTGAGTGAGTGTACACCCATGAAGAGCACGCCCTTCTTCTTCACCAGTGCCTCGTCGTGACGCAGATATGGCGGAAAAATGGCAAATACATTCTCTGATGATTTTAGCAATTCTCAAGCACAAAACCAGTTCAATTCAGGCACACAGGACTCGCTTATAGCGAGCTACAGAATCCTGTTCGTGACGCCCAAGTTGAGTCGCACAGAGCCAGAGGTTTTGGGGTATTCGGCACCGAGCCCGTCGACTTCTATGGGGTATGTCACGGCTTTACCCGGCAATTGAATCAGAGTCTATTTTACTATGTAGAAGTGTATAAACTATAAATATATGTATATATATATGTCACAATGACATGTATATATATATATATATATATATATATATGTATTCTATGTGTGTATATTTTGTGTTTACAACGAAAGAAAGGGTTTTTTTTGTTGCGATATTTTGTTCCCATAGACTTACATGGGACTTCCGGTATCATAATCGGATATCGACAATATTTAGTGCTATCGGCGATACAATTTCGATACGATATTTTTAGATATCGAGCAATATCGCTCAACACTAGTCTCAACTCATCATCATTTGCTCTCCCTTACCCTTAATTCATCATCATTTTGCTCTCCACATCTACAATTCATCAACTTTTGCTATCCCCACACCCCAGTCTCAATTAATCATCATTTACTCTCCCCACCCTCAATTCATCATCATTTGCTCTTCCTCATCATCTCCCATCCCCAAACAGCATTCATTTTTTTCTCCTCCACCCTCCATCCTCAATGCATCATTTGCTCTCCCCCACCCCACCTTCAATAAAGCAATATTTTGCTTTCCACCACCCCAGTCTCAATTAATCATCATTTGCTCCCCGCACTCTCAGTTTATCATTATTTGCTCTCTGCCACCCTCAATTCATCATTTCCTTTCTCCCAACCGTACCCTCAATACAGCATGATTTGCTGTCCACCACTCTCCAGTCTCAATAAATCATCATTTGCTCTCCCACACTCTCAATTCATCATCATTTGCTCTCTCCCTACCCCATCCTCAATACAGCTAAATTTTCTTTCTCCCACCTCACCCTTAAATCATCATCATTTACTGTACCTTATCCCCAGTTTCAATTCTTCATCATTTTCTCTCCCGTCCCCTCAATACATCATACATTTGCTCTCCCTATACCCAATTTAATTTATTTTGTTAAAAAAACATAGTATTCCATATTTTCTTCTCCATACAATCCCCTGAAGCTCCATTTCTGATAGCCAGCACATACATGCCAATGCCTGTGCGATGACGTAAATTTCACAGGCGCCGTTGCTCTCCCTATACCCAATTTAATTTATTTTGTTTAAAAAACATAGTATTCCATACTTTCTTCTCCATACAATCCCCTGAAGCTCCATTTCTGATAGCCAGCACATACATGCCAATGCCTGTGCGATGACGTCAATTTCACAGGCGCCGTTTCCAGCTGAAGCACATCACAAGAAAGACAAAGGGAGCTCCCATGGAGCGGCACTGCTGTTCTTGTTTTGCCAGTGATGGACCACCAGGAATGCTCATTGCTCAGAGATGTGCACTGACGATGTTGGCGCACAATACATTATAGTAAGGGCAATCTGACCATGAGCCCCCCCGGAATCTTGGGCCCCAGGCAGTAGCCCAGATTGTCCTCTTTTAAATCCGCCTATGCACAAGGACACCATCCTAGTGCCCTGCAGCTATGATATCTTATGAGTTATAACTTTAACAGTGGTGGTCAGTAACTGGTCCTTCACAGATCAGCAGTATGCAGTGAAGTACAGTATGCATGGCAGAGTTGTTTTTGATCTCCAGAATCACTGGGTCAATCTGTAGAGTGTAAGTTATTATGGTCACTCTTTCTCTCTTTATCTTGATTATAGAATGTAAGCTGTAGTGCTGGTGCCTCTGCCCTCTGCTCCTCTCCTCTCCTTTAGCATAGATATCAGTGTACTTAACAACGCAAGCACCATCCTGCTCTGACTCTTCCTTCCAGGTTTGCAACTGCCCAAAGTGCATGCACTGTTCACAGGCACTGTGTTTAGGATGTATAGGCATACACTTCACCTCTCTTAAAGGGGCAGCGCACATTCTCCTAAAATTGTTCCCAGCCAATTGCTAGACAACACTTACTATTAAAGGCACCTCCTCCAACCTGGAGGTACCTGTGCAATGTTGTAAGTTTGTCCATAAATACTCTTGTTAGTTCTCTGATCCCAGTGCTCGTATTCCTATAAACCTGCCTGTCTATCATCTGTCTCCGTCTGCCTGTCTATCAGTCGTGTCCGCCTGCCTGTCTATCAGCTGTGCCCACCTGTCTGTCTACCAGTTAGACCAGCCTACACCTGCCAGTGCTCATCTCTACGTCAGCCGGTTCAGCTGCACCAGTCTGAGCTAATCTTTATGTCAGCAGGTCTAACCGCATTTGTCAGTGCTCATCGGAACATCAGGAGGTCCCGTCTGCATCCATGGTTCCCATGTTCTTACAGCGCATGCCTGCATCTATCATACCTTCTTTCGGGACATCACAATTACCTGTCCCTAGGGGGTTAGCTGCCATGTACCCAAGGTCAGTCCTGGTGTAGCACCTGATCCACCACCTTTGTTTCTCCTAGGATCATGGTATCGTTTGCAGCTGTGTATCCGAGGTCGGACTAAAGCCCCCATCACACTAAGCGAGATCGCTGCTGAGTCACAAGTTTCGTGACGCAACAGCGACCGCAGCAGCGATCTCACTAAGTTTGACACGTACCAGCGATCACGCCCCTGCTGTGAGATCGCTGGTCGTGTCGGAAATGCCTGGACCTTTCTTTGGTCATTGAGATCTCGCTGGGTAGCATGCATCAGTGTGTTTGACACCTTTTACCAAGGATCTCGCTAGCGACTCAACACTGAAACACATAGGAGACACATCGTTACACAGGTCGCTATGGGTCGCTGATCGTCATTGGGAAGATCTGACTGCTTGACATCTCACCAGCGACCACAAAGCGACTCAACAACGATCCCTGCCAGGTCGTATCGTTGTCGGGATCGCTGTTGCGTCGCTGAGTGTGACGGTACCCTAAGTGAGGCTCCTAATTATGCCCCTCCAGGCAATTTTCTCTCACACTCTTTTTCTCCTGAAGAGTGCAAGCTCTTATGGTCAGCAGGGTTCTTTCTCTCTCCTTTCTCCGAAGTGTATTTTCTGAGCAATTATAAGCTTTCCAGCATTGAGATTTGCATGAATTTATTAGCCACAAATGAAATTTTTGAAGAAAACTTGGCAAAGTGGGCAAATTCCAATTTCAAAATATCCTCCCATCTCTAATTGCCACTATGACAAAGAGTCACATATGTTTACAAATGTGTTGGATTTTCTGGCTCTTGTTGAAAAGCCAACACAAATCACTTGCCACAGACTTTAATTCAAGTTGCATGCAACTGTGAGTAGCTTCAGACTTGATTTTAATTTGGCTGTTCACTTTGTAAAAGAAAACTTAAAATCTTAAAGAAAAAACTTTCTTGACAGATTCCATATTTGATACACACTTTATTTCTGTATTGTGTATTTTGTATACAGTCAATAAAATATAGTTTGTGATTAATAGCAAGTAAAAAGAATGCCAATTGACAGGGAAATGTTATAGATACATACGGTGCAATATTTAGAGTTTCACTTCACTAATCTCTAAGCAGCAGGCAACACATACAACTCAGCTCAGCTTAGCAATTCCTAGATATGCTAAGCCTCATTGTGGAAGAGTATCGGACAGTGGAGCTTTGCTACTCGGACAAGTATAAATTAAAAATACACAAAAGTACCAGAAGGAAACTTTATTTTGGCTTGATCTGTATAGAGTGTCTAACTGATTAATATATTTGTCTGTGGCAATTCATTTGTTTAAAACATGTTCTATGAAGTTATACAAATCCATATTTTTGGTCCAGAAATCAATAACTGAGATTGCTTTACTTTAACACACATATTGTTATAGTATTTCATAATGATTAAATAGAATAACTATACAAATAAACTGAAGATTTCACTTTGACTATTTTGTTCATAACTTGGATTAATGATTGATAATCACATTTGTTTGATAAAATAGTGAGTAAAATCCCCAAAGCTCTGGTCATTGCTGCTGATCACCTGTTAATGACAGATGGACTATCTATCAGAAAAGAATATTTATGTTTTCACACTCTTTAGTTGGCTTTTGGGGACATCACATTTTCAGTGAATTATTAGTTGATTGTCAAAGTCAAACTGATTTAGAAAGAAGTGTTCTTTTTTAGCTACACCTTGAACATTACATGTTTAAAACCAAGACTGATATTATAGAAACTACAGAGATGGATAAAAAATAGGTAATATTAAAATTGTATAATAGTATTAACAGATGGTAATATTTTATCTATAGTAAAAAACACACAGTGTAAGCAGCCTTATTCTGTGTTATACCCTACAAAATACATAACTGAAATACTGCAATCACAAGTAATTAAAATTTATTTTATTGGACAATATTAAAAAACTGATAACAGACACATGTGTAAAAATATAATTAAATTTACGGATCAAATTCACACAGAGAAAACATCAGAATTGAAGAACCTCAAATAAATTAGTTAAGACTATCCCTTTCTATAATATGATGCATAACACGGTATGGCAAGTCAAAAGTAGGTTAAGATAAATCATAGATAACTGATGTGTACAAGGGTATATGTCAAATATCTCCAAGCAAATAATGCCCCTCGCTCAGTCAAAAGAGGAGCAAGATCTTATGAGATCTACCTTTTTGTACTAACCCAGCACTCAGGGTTATAACTATATATAGTACTATGAGGGAAAATTTTAACCAGGGCCACCACCAACATATTAATCAGATCTATGGGCACCTGTGATAATGTCCTCCAATCTTGCCCCTAACCTGTAGTAATGTCACCCATCCTATAAAAATGTTCCACTTCCAGTAATAATGTCCACTATCAGGTAAAATTGCTCCACGTTCTGGGTTTCATCCTGTAATAATGTCCCCATCCTGGCACCCATGCTGTAATAAAGTCCCCCATTCTGGCTCTGATCTTGTAATAATGTCCCCCATAATAATTGTTGTAGCTGTTTTAGTTCAGACCCAAAGTCAGATATGCCAGATCACCAGTTAGACCAAGTTAAGAGGTTATGCTCCAGATAACGAGCTTGGAGAAAAGCACGCACACAGGTTGTGAGAAAATCACTTTTCTGATTTTAATGAAACACAAGGCAGTGTTTAATACCATTTATAGCAGTGTGTAACTCAATGTAGCTCATGTAGCCCATGTAGCCCCCCATTACCCAGGGTCACGCTTTATTTACCATGTACCCAGAACATGTTGTTAAGGTCTGCGGAGCGCACCAAATATATGAGGTAGAGAGGTGCGTTCGCAGCCCGAGGTCCACCGTGCAGGCGGAACCTGCTGCTAGTAAAATGGCGAAAGTAGCGAACTCTGTTATCCCGCAGAGTCGCTAAAATAAACGCCGTAGCGCGTTGTGGCAGTAAGTGCGAACTCTGTTAATACCCAGAGCCGCTAACGGAAATGCCACAGCGCTATATGGCGATAGGTGCGAACTCACTTAGCTTCAGTGAGCCGCAAAGTAAAACGCTAGGGCGCTGTCTAGCGTCGAAAGCAAACCCTGTTACGTCACAGGGCCGCTGAGGAAAAGTGCTGTGTCCTGTCAGGCTCCCAGGTACACAGTTAAGTGCTAAGCGTACATAACGCGTGATCATGTGCTAATGTCCTCGCGGGAGTCACCCGCAATCTATGGCGTCTGAACGCCAGACCCTGAATACGGCAATCAAAACTCCTCACCGGTTACGCCGGTAATCTAGGGCATCTAGGACACCGACCCTGGCCAGCTACCATACCAAACTCACCGATTAAGTCGGTATTCTAGTGGCTTATTTCAGCTGGATCCCTAACCACACATACGCATGATCACACTGGCGCATAGCATACAATGGTTGATATTAGCGCATGCCATGCTACCCTTTTATAGCAACAGCTACAGGACCTTCCAGGAACAAGGACCAATGAGAAGCTGTTACAAACACACGTAGCTACATGACCTTCCTGGCGGACCAATAGGAGCCGCTGCAGCACCTGAACATGTGACCCCTGATCTCCAATGAGAGATCTCACTCTGGGCATGCTCAGATGGGAAAACGCAGGACTTTGTCTCAAAGACGGCTGCTCCAGCACTGGCTATAATAGCAGATCCAGGAAAGGCAGCAGCAAGTCACTGCACAGTAGAGGAGTGGGCAAGACGCCTGGACTGATGTCTCTGCTGAGCAGGCTCCATTGCGGCCAGAGATGAATGGGAGACCGCAGCGGGACAGGTTCGAGACTCCCCTTGTGCAGCAGCGGGAACTCGAACCCTAACACATGTTTTTGCTGACTATTGAAAACATTTCATATAAGATAAGGAGCATAGAATCCTTGAATCGGAGACTATAAGACTGCTACATCATAAGAACAAATTCTAGCAAATTCTAGCAATTAAAGGCAAAACATTTAACCCTTCTATATCAATCAGAGAAGAGTCACCAGAATGGTGACGGTCTGCAACCAGTCCTATAGGAACGTTGCAGGATTGGGAATGTTTAGCTTGCAAAAAGAAGATGAGAGGAGACTTAATAGCTGTCTACAAATATCTCAAGGGCTGTCACATTGTAAAGGATCATCTTTATTCTCATTTGCACAAGGAAAGACTAGAAGCATGGGATGAAACTGAATGGAGGAGACACAGATTAGATATAGAAAAACTTTTTGACAGTTAGGTGATCAATGAGTGGAACAGCTGCCACAAGAGTGTGAGTTCTCCTTCAATGGAAGTCTTCAAACAGAGCTGATAGACATCTGTCTGGGATGATTTAGAGAATCCTGCTTTGAGCAGGGGTTGGACCAGATGACCCAGAGTCCCTTCCAACTCTACCATTCTATGATTCTATGATTCTATGATTAATTCCACCATTTGTAAATGGTATAACCTCTGCCACAGGATCAGTTGGTGTCCACAAAGGAGCTACTGTTTCATGGATCTAGTACCAAATAGGGGGCTTCCTACCTGCTTTGCCCATCCACCCTCAGTATGGACACTCACTTCCCCATCAGCAGTGGTTATCTGTGGTCTATGATACACTATGGGAGGTTCAGCCTTAGATTCTTTTTTTTTTTTTACACACATTATTCAATAGCTTAGGTAATACATGTAGCAATGCTTTTACGGCTACATAAAGCAATAAACAAAACAATAAACTCTGCTACAAGTCTGTACAATACCAGAAATCCATCCTGCTAGGCCACTAAACCAGTTGGCAGGATTCAAAAAGCAGTCTTTGTATTGTATTAGTCTCATTAAGAACCTGAAGGAACCTGGAAAATCTGAGTCCAGGTCTCATTATATATGCAGTGTGGTGTTAATACCTTTCATGGCTCCAGAGGTAAGGCTAAGTACAGCATAGTCCTTGCGGATACTGGTCTGTGTGTACAGAAACAACAGTATTTTGTTGTTTTTTTTCTTTTCCATGTCCTTTAATAAGAAAAGCATGATGTCGAATAAGTTTGTTGTCCCAGTCAATATTTAAAAGTTTATCCAGTGTCTCTGTAAGGTGCAATAATCCTGCTATTTCCAGCAAGGTGATTAGTAGAACAGTCATTCTGATGGTAAAGTAACCTTTTGCAGTGAGTGGCGTGGATCCAGGTGGGCTTTCCCTCAAGTTTCACTGAGGTGGATATGGTCAGCTGTCAAACCGTGGATCTAGGCTGCTTCTCATGTCTCTGCATATGACCACCAATCACCTGGATTTAGCTGATGCACGTCTGCACTGGCATTAGGATCTGGAATGGATGAGAACACATGTTTATGTACCACATTAAGTTTTTCCTGCAAGGCCTGGACATAGGCTGTCGTAACACTGTGTTACATTTGTAGCACTCATCGGAAGTACAGACCAGTGTTTGGGGCACTATCAAACAGGACTTTAACCCCTTAGTGACAGAGCCAATTTGCAGCTTAATGACCAGGCCAATTTTTACAATTCTGACCACTGTCACTTTATGAGGTTATAACTCTGGAAAGCTTTTGCATATCCAGCTGATTCTGAGATTGTTTTTTCTTGACATATTGTACTTCACGTTAGTGGTAAATTTTTTTTGATATGACTTGCGTTTATTTATGAAAAAATGGAAATGTAGCGAAAATTTTTAATTTTTATGCCCTTAAATCAGAGAGATATGTCACACAAATTTCTTAATAAATAACACTTCCCACGTGTCTACTTTACATCAGCACAATTTTGGGACCAAAATTTTTTTTGGTTTCGAAGTTATAAGGGTTAAAAGTTGACCAGCGATTCCTCATTTTGCAACACATTTTTTTTAAGGACCACATCACATTTGAAGTCACTTTGAGGGGTCTATATGATAGAAAAATCCCAAAAGTGACAACATTCTAAAAACTGCACCCCTCAAGGTGCTCAAAGCCACATTCAAGAAGTTTATTAACTCTTTACGTGCTTCACAGGAACTGAAGCAATGTGAGCAATGTGGAAGGAAAAAATTAACATTTAAATTTTTTTGCAAAAAATTTACTTCAGAACCAATTTATTTTTATTTTCACAAATGTTAGAAGAAAAAACGAACCACAAAATTTGTGCAATTTCTCCTGAATACGCCAATACCCCAAATGTGGGAGTAAACCACTTTTTGGGCGCACGGCAGAGGTCGCAAGGGAAGGAACGCCGTTTGACTTTTTCAACGCAGAATTGGCTGGACGCCATGTCGCGTTTGGAGGGCCCCTGATGTGCCTAAACAGTAGAAACCCCCCACAATGACACCATTTTGAAAACTGGACCCCCCAAGGAGCTTATCAAGATGTGTGGTGTGCACTTTGAACCCCCAAGTGCTTCACAGAAATTTATAAAAGCAGAGCCGTGAAAATAAAAAATCATTTTTTCCTCAAAAATTATTTTTTTAGCCAGCTATTTTTTATTTTCCCAAGGGTAACAGGAGAAATTTGAACACCACAATTGGTGTGCATTTTGTCCTGAGTACGATGATACTCCATATCTTGGGGTAAACCACTGTTTAGGTGCACGGCAGGGCTTGGAAGGTAGGGAGTGCCATTTGACTTTTTCAATGCGACGTCGTGTTTGGAGACCCCCCTGATGTGCCTAAATAGTGGAAACCCCTCAATTCTAGCTCCAACCCTAACCCCAACACAAAACCTAACCCTAATCCCTCCCCTAACCCTAATCCTATCCCTAACCCTAATCCTAACCCTAATACCAACCCTAATTCCAACCATAATTGTAATCCTAACCCTTATTGTAACCCTAACCCTAATTGTAACCCTAACCCTAATTCCAACCCTAACCCTAATTATAACCCTAACGCTAATGGAAAATTTAAAATAAATACAATTTTTTTATTTTATTATATGTCCCTAACTAAGGGGGTGATAAAGGGGGGTTTATTTACTATTTTTTTTTATTTTGATCACTGTGATAGAGTTTATCACAGTGATCAAAATGTACTTTCACAGAATGAATGAATCTGCCAGCCGGCAGATTCGGTGGGCACACTGCGCATGCGCCCGCCATTTTCTTTTACAGGAAGAAGACGCTGGGAGGCTGGGAGTTGCAGGAGGACAGGGGGGACACCGGGCGGTATGGGGGGCACATCGGGGGACCCAGGGACCCTATTTCTCTCCCCTCTCACATCAGAGGAGAGAAAAATTACATGCAGGATTGCTGTTTTTTTTTTTGCGGTCGCCGTTATATGGTTAATAACAGATATCTCAAAAGTGGGGGACCTGAATTATGTTCTCTGGGGTCTCGGCTACCCCTGGTAGCCGAGACCCCGGAGAAAATCCGACTTGGTAGGCGCACTGCGCATGCGCCCGCCAATTTTTTTGGCGGGACAAGAGGCGGGGAGCTCGGGGAGCCATGAGAGGACAGGGGGGACACCGGGAGGTACGAAGGACAGATCGGGGTCCCGGAGAAATTAAATGGAGAATTTTTTTGCGGTCGCCGTTATAGGGTTAATAATGGCGATCACAAATGCGTGGTCGGTAAAAACCGACCCAAATTATGTTCTCTGGGGTCTCAGCTACCGAGACCCCGGAGAAAATCTGACTTTGGGGGGGCGCTATATACTTTCTCCACAGCGCTGTTAATTAACGGCACTGTGGTTTAAGTATCCTTAACTACCGCAGTTAAAAGGAGTATCGGCGGTTGTTAAGGGGTTAGAAGGAGACAAGCCCTTCTATTTGGAGTGTGTCTGACTGAAAAGAGTGCAAGAGACAAGCACTGTACTCAATTCTTTCATGTCTCTGTCATGGCCTTTTGAACTTTTTAAGTTTTAGTGTCATTTTAGCATTAGCACATTTTACCAGATCGGCTTCTGGCCAACCAGAGAAGAGATCTACATATACTTGGATGTTTTCATACACTTCTACCTTGGGTAGCTGTATGTAGTCAACCTGCAGTCTCTGAAATGGGTAGAGAGGCCTTAGTGTCGCTTTCTTAGGGACTATTACTGTTTTACCTGAGTTGTGCTGTGCACAGATGAGGCATGACTGCACGAGTTTGGCGGCTGCGTAACTGAAACCAGGAGTGATCCAGAAGGCATTTACCATGGTACACATGTGACTTTTTGAGGTGTGAATGGAGCCATGTGTTGCTTGCACCATGAATGGGAACAGGGATCTCTGTAAACACAATTTATCCTTATTATCCCATACTCCATTTGAGTTCAGCTCAGCTCCCATTCTCCCCCCATTAGCCATAATCATGGGATATTCCCCATGCATAATTTGAATTTGTGTAAATATTAGTGACTTTTCCTGCAGCAGCTCTACACGCCGCAGTGATTGCCTTCAACTCTGCCTCCTGTGCTGACATTTGAGGAGGGAGTGTTTCAGCTCAGATTACCTCATGTGACAATACTACTGCAGATTCAGAGTAGAATCGCCCATCCTGATGGTATCTGGAGACTTCTACAAAAAAAACCTAAAAATCCGCATTAGGAACACGTGCAAAACCCATTGTCTCCTGACTCATCAATTCTATGCAGTCATGTTCGTGCATGATGGCAAAGTACTCTTCCTCACTTGCTAATACTGTCACCAATTCCATGCCTCCAAGGAAGACTGGGAGGCCCCCAGGTCCAATTCCCCCTTTTCTGAATCCACGGGCAGAAGGGTGGCTGGAATCAAAACATTACATCTTCTGAGGGTGACATATTCAGGAATTAGTAGAGCACATTGAAGTCTTGGCTGTCTGGCCATAGACAGGTGTTTTGGTTGAACTTGTACAAGTATGGCATGGATGTCATGTGGGGAGTAAATTGTCAAAAGAATAGTCAATGTGATCTCACATGCCTTTCCTAGCAGTAGTGCAGCAGCCCCAACAGCACGGATACACGTAGGAGACCCTCTGATCACTGGGTTTAATTGTGCTCAGTAGTAAGCTCTCGGTCTCTGTTTTCTACCATGCTGTTGTGTCAGCACTGCCTGTTTTCTCTCTTCAGTTAGGTGCCTTGTACCTTCAGCAATACAGTGGCCTAGAAATGTTACCTTTTGTTTACAATACTGTAATTTGTCACGTGAGACTTTGCAACCCTTTTCTGCTAAAAACCATAGCATCAAAACTGTCACTTCCTTGCAGGACATCTGGTCTGGACAGTAGAGCAAAAGGTAATCCACGTACTGTAATAGTACACTCTATGGATGAAAAGATACTGACAATCAGGGTGAACATGTACAGAGAAGAATGCATTTGCCAAATCAATGACTGTGAAACATTTTGACGTCGCTGGGATCAGTGACAGTTAAGTGTGTGGGTTAGAAACAATTGAGGTCACACTCTCTGCAACATCATCAATAGCCCTCAAATCATGAACCACTCTGTGTCAGGGGAACCCTTGGGTCCCTTTTTTTTCCTTTAATGGGATACAAAGGGGTGTTGCAGAGGGAAGCACTAGAGCCTCTGCTTTGACATACTCCTCTATATCCCTGGTCAGGTCCATTGTTTTGGCTTGGCTAAAGGGGTATTGTTTTAAAGAAGGAGGAGTGGTTCCCTTTTTAAATTTAATTATAGATGGGGGAATGGTTAGCCGACCCCATAAGTTTTTCTCTTTGCCTTAACGGTGTCTGGTACCTGACTCATTTCCCTGTCCTCCACATTCTGGAGTCAGATGCTACTTTCACTGTTTTTGTCATATATGCTGCTATCTTACACAAGTGTTTATCTGAGAGGGGACTTGTGACTGTAATACCCTCAGGAGAGTACTGTTTGGTGGCCTGGATAGAACTCAACACATCGGCTCCCAGAAAATTCATAGGGGTATTGTCACTAACAATAAGCTTTGTAAGCACCTCTTGGCTATCTTGTAATTTTAGTTTTATTTATTTATTCATAGGGGTTTCAGTCACTTGTCCCTCTACCCAAAACACACCCCCCACCCGCACATTTCACAATCTCGTTAGTAATCATGTCTGGCATTATCAAGTCTTTGTCCACCA
Organism: Oophaga sylvatica; assembly: GCA_033576555.1. NCBI lineage: Eukaryota > Metazoa > Chordata > Amphibia > Anura > Dendrobatidae > Oophaga > Oophaga sylvatica. Next base: position 755,457,443 of record JARQOD010000001.1, on the reverse strand, counting down.
CAGTCCTGGGTGCCCCAGTGTCAAAAGATTAGTCTGCTTAAGGGTATGCCACACTAAACAATATCGCTAACGGGATCGCTAAAAAACGTCACTATTTAGCGATCCCGTTAGCGATGTTGTTCTGTGCGGCATCTGCCAGCGACGAGCTTCCTGCTGTGATCTCGCTCGTCGCTGGAATCGTTCCGGACCCTATTTTCTCGTCGGCGCTCCCGCTGGGTAAGTATATATCGCTAGTGTGGCACCTTTTCTTAGCGATTTAGCGGACTTTTGTACCGCTAAAGTCGTTAAGAAGATCGCTAACGGCGATAGCGTCGTTAACTATATCGCTAAATGTGGCCGCATTTAGCGATATAGAAACGATCCCGCTAGCGATCTCATTAGTATGCAACGCTAACGAGATCGCTAGCGGGATTGTTTAGTGTGGCAGTACCTTTAGTGTCCTTTATCACATCTGTAAGAGTCTTAATTATGCATCCTAGTAAGTCATCTGACCTTTGCAGTCACCAAACTTTCTAGGTCTGCCCAGGTGCACTTATACGTCTGGTGTATTGTCTTTGTTTGTCTGTAAAATGGGAAAGGTTGGTTCTCAGGGTAAGACAACTGCTTTAGCATAGCTACCTGGTCAGAGGGGCTCCAGGGATAATACTTCTGTGTCTGTCTTAACCTAGTCACCCTTCTTTGTCCTGATGTGGTTGGTTGTCTGGTGGTGGAGGTGACCGATTGATCAGAGGGGGTGACATGCTGTTCTACAACTTCCTCCCTCTCAGGACTGCTGTCAGCTACTTATTAGTGATGGGCGAGCAGTAAAATGATTGGGTGTTCGTTGCTCGGGTCAAGCAAATTGGAATATTTGTGTACTCGGACAGAACAACGAGCCCAATGTAAGTCCACGGGGGTCCTTTTAAGGTCTAAAAACATCTGAAAATGATGGAAACACTGCTCAAATGACACAGGGATATTATGGCAACTGCCCCTGGATGCATTTCTGACTCCTAGGTCACAGCTCTAAACAATGTTGTCAGAGTTTCACGCCCTTTTTACAGGTGCACAAAAAAAACAAAAAACAAAACCAAAATGGATTTTCCTGGAAATATGTTAAGGAACATCCTTTCCATGTTAAAGACTTTTATCTAAGCCACAATAATTAGCCCAAAACAAAATTGTTCCTCCACCACTTGGGCTATGTTCACACACAGCGTTTTGGAGGCGTTTTGAAACTTTAGCATTGCTTTCAACCAATACAAATGAATTCACTGGGAAATGTCATTGTAACATTTAACAACTCTAGCTGGCCATGTGGTGTTTGACATATAAGAAGACACATCTTGTTTCATTTATGAAGGAGGGACTCTTTAAGTCACAGAGCCTACTTTTACAGGGGCATCAGGCAGCATTAATCTTCTTAAAGGGCCATTATTAAACATTGGGTCTCCTATGCTGCTATTGCCTATGCAGTGAGTGGATGGGCTTCCAAGAATTTCGATGCCCCCCCAATAAAGAAATACCGTCTTTGGAGACAAGGAGGTCTACAAGACAGGAGTGAGAGGGAAAAAGATGTAACCCTGTGTTTGGGTAATGGAGTAATCGTCTGGATCTGCTGGCCTGCTGCTCAAACCAGGTGGAGCGAACTACCTTGTAGGAGGTTCATCAGGGAGTGCAGAAAAAAAATTCCAGTTTGTCCAGGAGCGCTTCCGGCTGATTCATTAATTACTCCGAATATTTCAAGGAATATCCAATTTATTATAATGCCCCCAAATACCCCTTTCAAGAGAGGTACAGGAGGGCTTCCTGAGAAAATGTTGCATTGAATGCAAGGCCTGGCTTGCCCCAAAGTTACATGCACCCTAATAGGCTTTTCAAGCCACGTACTGTATGGCCACCGGTAAATCAACTTCACATTATTCATTTCATACTCCCAAACTCTTTTCTTATGCATTGATTGCAAGGCCTGCCCTGCAACCAGGTCATATGCACCCTAATAAGCCTTTGAACCCAGGTACTGGATGGGAACAGGAAAATCCACTTCACATTATTCATTTTGTACTTCCATAAACTTTTCTAATGCATTGACAGTAAGGCCTGCCCAGCTACCAAGTCATATGCATCCCAATATGCCTTTGAACCCAGTTACTAGATGGGCACAGAAAAATCCACTTTACATTATTCATTTTTAGGGTTGAGCGAAACAGGTCGTTAAATTTCAAAAGTCGCCGATTTTCGCCAAAGTCGGCTTTCATGAAACGAAACCCGACCGTGGCGTGCAGTCGGCCGAACGCTCGGAGACCAATTTGGCAAAGTCGGGGCCGGGTTTCGCCGTTTGCAGGCGCCTTTTTTTTCATTCAAATTCCCCGCCCAAGCCGCGTCATTGGCTGAGCCGCCCGACGGCTGTGCCGCCCGGTTTTGCTATGTGTGTGTGCGAGGCTGTGTGTGTGTGTATGTGTGCGTGTATGTATGCAGGCAAGTCCCATCCAGCTATTCCTGCTACACTCTCAGTGAGTGACACATTAGCCGGATGATGGGACACTAGTCCCATCATCCGGCTAATGTGTTGAATGTAAAAAAAAACATACATTACATACACAACATACAGAACATACAACATATAACACAGAACATACATATAACATACAACACATAACATACATATAACATACATATAACACATAACATACAGTACATACATATAACATACAACACATAACATACAACACATAACATACATATAACACAAAACATACAGTACATACATATAACATACAACACATAACATACAGAACATACATATAACATACAACATGTTAACAAACATATAACATACAACACATAACATACAGAACATACATATAACACATAACATACAGAACATACATATAACATACAACACGTTAACATACATATAACATACAACACATAACATACAGCACACACATATAACATACAACACGTAACATGCATATAACATACAGTACAACACATAGCATACAGTGCATACATATAACATACAACACGTAACACACATATAACACATAACATACAGTACATAGATATAACACATAACATACAGAACACACATATAACATACAACACATAACATACATATAACATACAACACATAACATACATATAACACATAACATACAGTACACACATATAACGTACAGAACATACATATAACATACAACACATAACATACATATAACACATAACATACAGAGCATACATATAACAGACAACACATAACATACATATACACATAACATACAGAACATACATATAACATACAACACGTAACATACAGAACATACATATAACACATAACATACAGTACATAGATATAACATACAACGCATAACACACATATAACACATAACATACAGTACATACATATAACATACAACACATAACATATAAATAACTTACAGCAAGTAACATGCATATAACATACAACACATAACATACAGAACATACATATAACATATAACACATAACATACATATAACATACAACACATAACATATATATAACACATAACATTGAGAACATACATATAACACATAACATACAGAGCATACATATAACACATAACATACAGAGCATACATATAACACATAACAAACAGAACATACACATAACATACAACATACAGAACATACACATAACATACAACACATAACATAGAGTACATATTCACCAATCACCTATTCCCTGATGCCATCGTCTCCTGTGATAAAAATAAAATAATAATGCAACCTATACATCACCTGTCCACCATAGTCCAGATAATAACGAGTGTCCCACGACGATCTCCGGTATAGAACACTGACATCGGGTGATGTTAGCGCTCTACACCGCCCCTGCGATACACTCCTGTGTATCGCTCAGACACCGGGAGAGAATGACGTCACTACAGTTCATTCTCTCACCGGCAATGCAGGGTGAGAAAATTCCCACTCAGCATTGCCATAAAGTGAGAGAATGAACTCAGTGATGCACTGCAGGAGCCATTGTCTCCTGTCAGTGCATCACTGGGAGGCCCAACAGAGCAGTTGCATCACCTGATGTCACTGTTCTATAGGGGAGACCGTCGTGGGATATTCGTTATTAATTGGACTGCGTCGGACAGGGAGTATATGGTTTGTTTTATTTTTTTACGTTTTATTACAGGAGATCAAGGTCGTCGCTTCGATCTGAGCGTATAATAAAGATATGAAAACCGTGTTGTGTTTTATTTCATTAACCCCTTCACCCCCAAGGGTGGTTTGCATGTTAATGACCGGGCCAATTTTTACAATTCTGACCACTGTCTCTTTATGAGGTTATAACTCTGGAACGCTTCAACGGATCTTCACGATTCTGAGATTGTTTTCTCGTGACATATTGTGCTTCATGTTAGTGGTAAAATTTCTTCGATATACCTTGCGTTTATTTTTGAAAAAAACGCAAATATGGCGAAAATTTTGAAAATTTTGCAATTTTCAAACTTTGAATTTTTTTTCCCTTAAAACAGAGAGATATGTCACACAAAATAGTTAAGAAATAACATTTCCCACATGTCTACTTTACATCAGCACAATTTTGGAACCAAAATTTATTTTTTTTTGCTAGGAAATTATAAGGCTTAAAAGTTGACCAGTGATTTCTCATTTTTACAACAAAATTTACAAAGCCATTTTTTTAGGGACCACCTCACATTTGAAGTCACTTTGAGAGGTCTATATGGCAGAAAATACCCAAAAGTGACACCATTCTAAAAACTGCACCCCTCAAGGTACTCAAAACCACATTCAAGAAGTTTAATAACCCTTCAGGTGCTTCACAGGGGCTGAAGCAACGTGGAAGGAAAAAAATAATATTTAACTTTTTGGCCACAAAAATGATCTTTTACAAACTTTTTTTTATTTTCACAAGGGTAAAAGGAGAAAATGGGCAGATAAAGTTGTTGTGCAATTTCTCCTGAGTACGCCAATACTCCATATGTGGGGGAAAACCACTGTTTGTGCACACGGCAGAGCTCGTAAGGGAAGGAGCGCCGTTTGACTTTTTCAAACTAAAATTGGCTGGAATTGAGATTGGACGCCATGTTGTGTTTAGAGAGCCCCTGATATGCCTAAACAATGGAAACCCCCCACAAGTGACACCATTTTGGAAACTAGACCCCCTAAGGAACTTATCTAGATCTGTTGTGAGCACTTTGAACCCCAAAGTGTTTCACAAAAGTTTATAATGCCTGGGTGTGAAAAAAAAAAAACAATTTTCCACAAAAATGATTTTTTAGTCCCAAATTTTTGATTTTTCCCAAGGAAATTGGACCCCAAAAGTTGTTGTCCAATTTTTCCTGAGTACGCTGATACCCCATATGTGGGGAGGGAAACTGTTTGGATGCACGGCAGGGCTTGGAAAGGAAGCAGTAACGTTTTGGAATGCAAACATTGATGGGGGTCATGTTCCGTTTGTAGTGCCCCAGATGAGCCTAAACAGTGGAAACCCCCCACAAGTGACCCCATTTCGGAAGCTAGACCCCCTAAAGAACTTATCTAGATCTTTGGTGAGCACTTTGAACCCCAAGTGCTTCACACAAGTTTATAATGCCCGGGCATGAAAATAAAAAATCCTATTTTTTTCCCACAAAAATTATCTCTTAGTCACTAATTTTTTATTTTCCCAATGGTATCAGGAGAAATTGGACCACAAAATTTGTTGTCCAATTTGTCCTGAGTACGCTGATACCCCATATGTGGGGGGGGAACCACCGTTTGGGCGCATGGCAGAGCTCGGAATGGAAGGAACACCATTTGACTTTTTCCAACCAAAATTGGCTGGAATTGAGATTGGACGCCATGTTGCATTTGGAGAGCCCCTGCTGTGCCTAAACAATGGAAACCCCCCACAAGTGACCCCATTTGGGAAACTAGACCCCCTAAGGAACTTATCTAGATCTTTGGTGAGCAATTAGAACCCCAAGTGCTTCACACAAGTTTATAACGTAGAGCCGTAAAATTAAAAAATCATATTTTTTCCACAAAATTGATCTTTTCACCCCAATTTTTATTTTCCCAAGGGTAACAAGACTCCAAAAGTTATTGTGCAATTTGTCCTGAGTGCGCTGATACCCCATATGTGGGAGTAAATCACTGTTTGGGTGCATGGCAGAGTTTGGAAGGGAAGGAGCGTCGTTTGACTTTTTCAACACAGAATTGGCTGGATGCCATGTCGTGTTTGGAGAGCTCCTGATCTGCCTAAACAGTGGAAAGCCCCCACAAATTACACCATTTTGGAAACTAGACCCCTCAAGGAACTTATCTAGATGTGTGGTGAGCACTTTGAACCCCAAAGTGCTTCACAGAAGTTTATAACGTACATCCGTAAAATAAAAAATCTCTTTTTTTTTTACAAAAATGATTTTTTTGCCCCCAATATTTTATTTTCACAAGGGTAACAGGAGAAATTGGACCCCAAAAGTTGTTGTCCAATTTGTCCTGAGTATGCTGATACCCAATATGTGGGAGTAAACTACTGTATGGGCGCACGTCGGGGCTCGGAAGGGAAGTAGTGACGTTTTGGATTGCAGACTTTGATGGAATGGTCTAGGGGAGTCATATCGCATTTGTAGAGCCCCTGATGCATCTAAACAGTGGAAACCCCCCACAAGTGACCCCATTTTGGAAAATAGACCCCACAAGGAACTTATCTAGATGTGTGGTGAGCACTTTGAACCCCGAAGTGCTTCACAGAAGTTTATAACGTACAGCCGTAAAAATAAAAAATCCTTTTTTTTTTACAAAAATGATTTTGTCACCCCCAGTTTTTTATTTTCCCAAGGGTAACAGGAGAAATAGGAAAAATTGCACAATAACTCTTGTGGTCCAGAGTACGCTGATACCCCATATGCGGGAGTAAACTACTGTTTGGGCGCATGGCAGAGCTCAGAAGTGAAGGAGCACCGTTTGACTTTTTCAATGCAGAATTGGCTGGAATTGAGATCAGACACCATGTCACATTTGGAGAGCCCCTGATGTGTCTAAACAGCAAAAACCATCCAATTCTAACTCCAACCCTAACCCCAACACACCCCTAACCCTAGTCCCAACCCTAACCACAAACCTAACCCTAACACACCCCTAACCGTAATCCCAACCCTAATCCTAATCCTAACATTAGCGTCAACCCTAACCCTAACTTTAGCCGCAACCCTAACCCTAACGGGAAAATGGAAATAAATACATTTTTTTAATTTTATTATTTTTCCCTAACTAAGGGGGTGATAAAGGGGGTTTGATTTACTATTTATAGCGGGTTTTTATGATTGGCAGCTGTCACGCTAAAAGACGCTTTTTATTGCAAAAAATAGTTTTTTCCATCACCACATTTTGAGAGCTATAATTTTTGCATATTTTGGCCCACAGAGTCATGTTAGGTCTTGTTTTTTGCGGGACGAGGTGACGTTTTTATTGGTACCATTTTTGAGCATGTGACATTTTTTGATCGCTTTTTATTTCGATTTTTGGGAGGTTAGAATGAACAAAAATCAGCAATTCATGAATTTCTTTTGGGGGAGGCGTTTGTACCGTTCCGCGTGTGGTAAAATTGATAAAGCAATTTTATTCTTCGGGTCAGTACGATTACGGCGATACCTCATTTATATCATTTTTTTTATGTTTTGGCGCTTTTATAGAATGAAAACAATTTTATATAAAAAATTATTATTTTTGCATCGCTTTATTCTGCGAGCTATAACTTTTTTATTTTTTCACTGATGATGCTGTATGACGGCTCGTTTTTTTTCGGGACAAGATGACGTTTTCAGCGGTACCATGGTTATTTATCTCGGTCTTTTTGATCGCGTGTTATTCCACTTTTTGTTCAGCGGTATGATGATGAAGCATTGATTTTTTGCTTCGTTTTCTTTTTCTTTTTTAAGGGGTTCACTAAAGGGGTTAACTAGTGGGACAGTTTTATAGGGGGGGTCGTTACGGACGCGGCAATACCAAATATGTGTACTTTTATTGTTTTGTTTTTTTTATTTACAGGAAAGAATGAATTTATTGGGGAATATATATTTTTTTTTTTATGATTTTTTTTACCACTTTTTATTTTTTTTTTTAACTTTTTTACTTTGTCCCAGGGTGGGAAATCACTGTATTTTAGCAGATCGCTGGTGTGACAGTGTGCACAGTACTCTGTCACACCAGCGATCGCTCTGGCATCGCTGCAGGCTTCCTCAGCAGGCACTGAGGAAGCCGCCTCCCTGCAGGACCCCGGCGCCATCTTGGATCCGGGGACCTGGAGGGAGGACGGACCCTCGGAACAGCGCGACACATCGCGCTGCTCTGAGGGTCTCAGGGGAGCGCGCAGAGAGCCCCCACCCTGCGAGATCCTCCCCTGTGCCCCGGGTACACCGCGATCATGTTTGATCGTGATGTGCCAGGGGTTAATGTGCCGGGAGCGGTCCGTGACCGCTCCTGACACACAGTCACGGGTGTCAGCTGTGATAATCAGCTGACACCCGGCGGCGATCAGCTGCGCTCCGCCTGGGAGTGCAGCTGATCGCCCATGACGTACTATTCCGTCCATGGGAATTAGGTCCAGGGTCACATGGACGGAATAGTACGTCTGATGGAATAAAGGGGTTAAAATAATTTATTCTTGTGCGTGTGTTGTTTTTTAACCCTTTATTAATATAAGATTAATAATGGATAGGCGTCTTATTGACGCCTCTCTATTATTAACCAGGCTTAATATCACCTTACAATAGCAAGGTGATAATAACCCCTTATTACCCCACCGCTGCAGGGGAGTGGGAAGAGAAGGGCTAAGTGCCGGAATTGGCGCATCACAGGGCCTCCCAGTGATGCACTGACAGGAGACAATGGCTCCTGCAGTGCATCACTGAGTTCATTCTCTCACTTTATGGCAATGCTGCGTGGGAATTTTCTCAATCAGCATTGCCAGTGAGGGAATGAACAAAAGTGACGTCATTCTCTCCCGGCGTCGATGTCAGTGCATCGCAGGGGCGGCGTAGAGCGCTGACATCACGCGATGTCAGCGTTATAGACCGGAGATTGTCATGGGACACTCTTTATTATCTGGACTACGTCGGACAAGTGATGTATAGGTTTGTTTATTATTTTATTTTTATTACAAGAGACAATGGCATCGGGGAATAGGTGATTGGTGAGTATGTACTCTGTTATGTGTTGTATGTTATGTGTATGTTCTGTATGTTATTGTTATATGTTATACGTATGTACTGTATGTTATGTATTGTATGTTATGTGTATGTTATATGTTATGTGTATGTACTGTATGTTATATGCTGTATGTTATATGTATGTTCTGTATGTTATGTGTTGTATGTTATATGTATGTTATGTGTTGTATGGTATATGCATGTTATATGTATGTTACGTGTTGTATGTTATATGTATGTAGTGTATGCTATGTGTTATATGTACAGTACAGACCAAAAGTTTGGACACACCTTCTCATTCAAAGATTTTTCTGTATTTTCATGGCTATGAAAATTGTACATTCACACTGAAGGCATCAAAACTATAAATTAACACATGTGGAATTATACATTACACTTTACAAAAAAGTGTGAAACAACTGAATATATGTCTTATATTCTAGGTTCTTCAAAGTAGCCACCTTTTGCTTTGATTACTGCTTTGCACGCAAAAAAGGTGAACGGATGGATTCTACATGCCTGGTTCCCACCGTGAAGCATGGAGGAGGTGGTGTGATGGTGTGGGGGTGGTTTGCTGGTGACACTGTTGGGGATTTATTCAAAATTGAAGGCATAGTGAACCAGAATGGCTACTACAGCATCTTGCAGCATCATGCTATTCCATCCGGTTTGCGTTTAGTTGGACCATCATTTATTTTTCAACAGGACAATGACCCCAAACACACCTCCACACTGTGTAAGGACTATTTGACCAAGAAGGAGAGTGTTGGGGTGCTACGCCAGATGACCTTGCCTCCACAGTCACCAGACCTGAACCCAATCAAGATGGTTTGGGGTGAGCTGGACCGCTCACCGCTTCAATTTTGAATAAATCCCCAACAGTGTCACCAGCAAAGCACCCCCACACCATCACACCACGTCCTCCATGCTTCACGGTGGGAACTAGGCATGTAGAGTCCATCCGTTCACCTTTTCTGCGTGCAAAGCATTAATCAAAGCAAAAGGTGGCTACTTTGGAGAACCTAGAATATAAGACATATTTTCAGTTGTTTCACACTTTTTTGTAAAGTGTAATATATAATTCCACATGTGTTAATTCATAGTTTTGATGCCTTCAGTGTGATTCTGCAATTTTCATAGTCATGAAAATAAAGAAAAATCTTTGAATGAGAAGGTGTGTCCAAACTTTTGGTCTGTACTGTATATGTATACAGCACTCTTTACTATATGCAGTGGTCATCTTACCCCTGATGAAGCCCCATTATCCCTATGGGGGGAAACGCATCGGGCATTGCTTGGGCATTGCCATGATTTTGTTGCTTTAAGTGCCTGACTATGGCCATTTGGGATCCCTTGGACTGAAACATCGCCACTCTGAGATGAGTATACCTCCTCTTTGAGATTGCACATGCACTTTATATGATCTATACATATTCTGGATGATATTATTCCCAGTGTGTGACTTTTCTTGTTATTATATTCGCTAAAGATCATTTAGTTATTTCATTGCATAGTGCACTTTATTTATTTAATACTAGGTGATTGTTTCCTTATTTTCTTGTTTATATTAAGCCTGGGTAGATGGATGTTTATGAGCTCTTTGTATTCAGTGAAGAATTTTCTTCCTTTTTTGAGTAAGCTAATATATAAGCTGCATTTATAGAGCTACATCATTATATGATATAGAGCATTTGATTTATTGATCATCAAGTGATTCATTCATCTGTATACACTATATATTGGAGCAAATACATCAATTTGAGCTCCATACTATTGACCTTGGCTTCAGCATCTATATTGGGATCCCATTATTATTTAGGACAAAAAATAAAATATAAAAAAAAAATTCACACCCATTTGTATATTTATTATTATAATTATAGATATTTGATAAACAATATTTTTCTCTTGGTGATGGTTATTTGGGTGTGTTAGGACAACTTCTTTATTATCTCTATTATAGGGACAACTAGGGACCCTAGGGTTAGCCGCCGAGGAGTGGGGGCGCCAACCGCAGAAACTTAGGGTGCCAACCTCCACTGCCAGGCAGGGTCATTTCTTTAGGGAGCACCTAGGGTTCTTTAGTATTCCGCATTGCAGGGAGTGCTAGGGTTTACAGGGTGAGCCACCAAGGAGTGGGGCGCCAACCGCAGAAAAGTAGGGTGCCAACCTCCACTGCTAGGCAGGTCTCATTGTAGTTACTCTGTAGGGCCTATTAGGCACATATTTGGCTATATATTTTAAATTAATTGTTGTCCTTTTTTGAACAATTTTTAACTTTATCTATTAAAAGTTACATTTTAGGATCCGAGTTTTTGCTTTTTGGTTTTCTTTTTTATGCTTATATGTATGTAGTGTATGTTATGTGTTATATGTAAGCTCTGTATGTTATGTGTTATATGTATGTTCTGTATGTTATCTGTTGTGTGTTATATGTATGTTATGTGTTGTATGTTATATGTATGTACTGTATGTTGTGTTATATGTATGTTATGTGTTGTATGTTATATGTATGTACTGTATGTTGTGTTATATGTATGTTATGTGTTGTATGTTATATGTATGTACTGTATGTTAATGTTTTATATGTATGGTCTGTATGTTATGTGTTATATGTACAGTATGTTCTGCATGTTATGTGTTATATGTATGTTCTGTTTGTTATGTGTTGTACAGTCATGGCCAAAAGTTTTGAGAATGACACAAATATTATATTTTCACATGATCTGCTGCCCTCTGGTTTTTATGTGTGTTTGACAGATGTTTTTATCACAGACAGAAATATATAATTGCAAACATATGAGTAACAAAAGCTTATATTGACAGTTAGAATGAGTTAATGCAGCAAGTCAATATTTGCAGTGTTGACCCTTCTTCTTCAGGACCTCTGCAATTCTCCCTGGCATGCTCTCAATCAACTTCTGGACCAAATCCTGACTGATAGCAGTCCATTCTTGCACAATCAATGCTTTCATTTTGTCAGAATTTTTAGGTTTTTGTTTGTCCACCCGTCTCTTGATGATTGACCACAAATTCTCAATGGGATTAAGATCTGGGGAGTTTCCAGGCCATGGACATCAAAATCCCTATGTTTTGTTCCCTGAACCATTTAGTTATCACCTTTGCTTTATGGCAAAGTGCTCCATCATGCTGGAAAAGGCATTGTTGATCGCCAAACTGCTCTTGGAGGGTTGGGAGAAGTTGCTCTTGGAGGACATTCTGGTACCATTCTTTATTCATGGCTGTGTTTTTAGGCAAGACTGTGAAGCAACCCCACACATGAATGGTTTCAGGATGCTTAACAGTTGGCATGAGACAAGACTGGTGGTAGCGCTCACCTTGTCTTCTCCGAATGAGGCGTTTTCCTGATGTCCCAAACAATCGAAAAGGGGATTCATCAGAGAAAATAACTTTACCCCAGTCCTCAGCAGTCCACTGCCTGTACGTTTTGCAGAATATCAGTCTGTCCATGATGTTTTTTCTGGAGAGAAGTGGCTTCTTTGCTGCCCTCCTTGAGACCAGGCCTTGATCCAAGAGTCTCCGCCTCACAGTGTGTGCAGATGCACTCACACCTGCCTGCTGCCATTCCTGAGCAAGCTCTGCACTGCTGGTAGCCCGATCCCACAGCTGAAACACTTTTAAGAGACGGTCCTGGCGCTTGCTGGTCTTTCTTGGGCGCCCTGGAGCCTTTTTGGCAACAATGGAACCTCTCTCCTTGAAGTTCTTGATGATGCGATAGATTGTTGACTGAGGTGCAATCTTTCTAGCTGCGATACTCTTCCCTGTTAGGCCATTTTTGTGCATTGCAATGATGACTGCACGTGTTTCTTTAGAGATAACCATGGTTAACAGAAGAGAAACAATGATGCCAAGCACCAGCCTCCTTTTAAAGTGTCCAGTGGTGTCATTGTCAGTCAGCCGGCAGGCGGCTCAGCCAATGAGCGGTGCCGGTGCAGCTTTGACGGGGGATTTGAATCTCTCGCCGCTCAAGGCCGCGCCGAAACCACTCTTTGACTGAGCCGCCCGCCGGCTGTGAAAATGGGCACTGTAGGTGTGTTTGCTGTCCTCCACCCCTGCCGACTTGTATTCCCCTTTGACTTGCATTGGGTTTCGTGTTTCGGCCGAACCACCGACTTTTCACGATAGTCGGTCGATTTCACTTGACCCGACTTTTGCGAAAGTCGGGTTCCGTGAAACCCGACTTGACCCGAAAAAAGGGAAAGTCGCTCATCTCTATTCATTTTGTACTCCCATTCTGTTTTCTTATGCATTGACTTCAAGGCCTGTCCTGCTACCAAGTCATATGCACCTCAATAACCCCAATCCCCCCTTGGAAGAAAAATGGAGGAGGGCCTCATCAACAAAAATGTCCCATTAAAAAAGAGCGGGTCTCCTAGACTTGAAATGCCCATACACTAAGTGTATGGGCTGGCAAACATTTTCCCTATGGGGTACACCTCAACCTTTGCCATAACAATTATTTTACGCCCAGCATAAACACCCACCCTGTTAGGAATTCGTCACTGGCTGTAGCAGCATGGAACGCATTAACCTTGTTGATCTAGTGGCGGTGGATGATGAGCCATGGAGGAAGGCCTAAGTAAAAACTATGCCCAATTTAAAGGAGCGGGTCTCCTAGACTTGGAATTCCCATACACTAAGTGTATGGGCTGGCAAACATTTTCCTCTATGGCAGTGCTCCCCAACTCCGGTCCTCGAGAGCCACCAACAGGTCAAGTTTTCAGGATTTCCTTAGTATTGCACAGGTGATCAAATTCTTGCCTGTTCAGATGATGCAACTATCACATGGGCAATACTAAGAAAATCCTGAAAACATGACCTGTTGGTGGCTTTCGAGGACCGGAGTTGGGGATCACTGCCCTAATGGGTACACCTCAACCTTTGCCACAACAAGTATTTTACATCCAGCAAAACCACCCACCCTTGTTAGGAATTTGATATTGGCTGTAGCAGCATGAAACATGTAAAACCTTTTAATCTAGTGGCAATAGATGATGAGACTAGGAGAAGGCCTGCTTAAAAAATAGGCACAATTTCTAGAAACGGGTCTCCTAGATTGGAATGCCCACACACTTAGTGTATGGGCTGTCAAACATTTTCCCCTATGGGGTACATCTCAACCATTTTCAGAACAAGTATTTTACGCACAGCATAACCACCCACCCTTGTTAAAAATTCGACACTTGCTTGAGCTGCACGGAACACGTAAATCCTTTTGATCTAGTGCCGGTGGATTATGAGATTGGAGGAAGGCCTGATTAAAAATAGGCCAAATTTCTAGGAGTGGGTCTCCTAGACTTGGAATGCCCATACACTTAGTATATGGGCTGTCAAACATTTTCCCATGTGGGGTACACCTTAACCGTTTTCAGAACAAGTATTTTACGCACAGCATAACCACACACCCTTGTTAATAATTCGACACTGGCTGTGGCTGCATGAAACACTAAGTTTTTGGGTTGGCAAACATTTCCCCTTTGGGGTGTACATAATTTTTGTATTTTCGTGACGGGCATCATAACACCCTTGCCAAAACACAGAGTGGCCAGAGCATGACTGAATATGTTCACCCTGGTGTTCAAGTAGTGGTGGACGGTGAGGATGAGGAGGAGGACACCAACTAGCCAAAATCAGGAAGGGTATATCCATGTTTGGTTGTGAAGAGGTGCATGGGAATACACCTCCCAAAAAAACACTATATTTGAGTTTAGGCTTCGCTGTCATCATTTGGTGGTGTTGAGAAGTCAGGCCCAATCCATCCCTTGTTCATTTTTATAAAAGTCAGCGTGTCTGCATTTTCCGTAGAAAGGCGAATGCGCTTATCTGTGATAATGCTACCAGCAGCACTAAAAACCTGCTCGGACAAAACACTAGCGGCAGGGCAGGCCAGGACCTTCAAGCCATGCCACGTGTCCAGCTTGGATACCCAATAATTAAAAGGCACAGAGGAATCACAGAGGACGTTGGTACGGTCAGCAAGGTACTCCCTCAGCATCTTAGAAAAAATTACATTCATTGAGATATTACCCCGTGCCTCAATGCATGGGCGATGGGAAGGTCATAGAAAACTGTCACAGAACTTTGCCTCTGCTGGAGTGGACTTGTGTCTTTCTCGCCTGTCCTGCTTGATTGGCCAATGAACTGTTATCTCTGCGCCAGCATTTTGAGATGGGAATTTTTTAAATAATTCTGCAACTATGGCCCTATGGTACTGCACCATTTTGGTACACCTGTCTTCCTCTGCAACAAGAGATTGAAAGTTATCCTTGTACCCTTGGTCTAAAAGTGTCGCTAGCCAGTAATGACTGGTACCAAATATTTTGACAATACGAGGGTCACGAGAAAGGCAGAGCAACATAAAGGCTTGTAACAGGCAAGCCTTCCGTGTCCTCACCAACAAGACAACTGACCAAGGTGTCCTCCTCCTCCTCTTCCTCTTCCTCTTCTTCCCTGTCCTCAGGCCATCCATACTGAACAGATGGTATGACAGTTGTGGTTGTAGTCCCGTCTATAGCGCATGAAAGTAGCTCCTGTTCTTCTTCCTCCTCCTCTTCCTCATTGTAAACCAATCCACGTTGGGATGACATGAGGCTGGGCTGTATGTAATAACCCTATATGGTTCCTTGATCCATGTCCTCGTACTCCGCCTGCAATGCTTCCTGTTTCATTGTGAGGAGAGAGCTTTTCAGAATGCAGATGAGCGGAATGGTGACCCTAATTATGGCGTCATCGCCGCTCACCATCCTGGTGGACTCCTCAAAGTTTTGGAGGATGCTACATACATCTGACTTCCATGTCCACTCATAAGGTCTTATGTGTGTAGTCAAACCTGACAAACGATGGCCTTGTTGATGCTGGTATTCAACAACTGCCCGCTTCTGCTCACAAATCCTTTCTAACATATGCAGTGTATAGTTCCAATGCGTGGGGACATCACACACCAGTCGGTGAGTCGGAATATGCAATCGCTGCTGAAGCACTGCAAGGGAGGCTGAAGCTGTAGCTGACTTTCTAAAATGTGCACACAGGCGGCGTACTGACTATCCTTATGGGATAGCCAGTGAAGCTTATTAGAAAGGGGATGGGTAGACGTGGATACTGCATCTGGTGGCACGTCTGCCCTATCCCCGTTCTAAAACTCTTCACTGGCTGTCCCATAAGGACTCCACAAAATGGCGCAAAACCCTTTTGTTTCCCACATGGAGACATTTTCTCTTATCCGATAAGTATGTAACTGAAGAAGGTCTTCACAGACCGAAACGATTGGTGTACTACAATAACATCACACTTAATATAGCCAAGTTGAGTGCTAGGTTTATATTTACTATTGACCATGTTGAAGACAGGGTGCTGGTGGTGGTGGATAAGTAACTGAAAGTGTTATCATCTATCCAACCAACAACCTTTTCACACTGCTCGGGCTTCAATAGTGCTGTCTTGCCGCGGTCCCCTAGTACTTCGGACTCTAAGGTCCAGCGAGAACATGTGGGTGTTTTTGGTGGGTCAATTTCAGCTTGCCCACGGCCTCGGCCTGCACCATCACCATCACGTCCGCTTCACCGTCCCTCGCTACGCGCCTTGCCCATTGTAAGTGGACAAGAATATTAAACATGTTTATTACAAAAGGGTGATTTGGGAGGCAACTTGTATGCTATACGAGTGTTGGAAAAACAAAATTTTACTTATCTGGACTTTAGGTAAAAATGTGTTTTGCCTTATCAGATTTAATAAGTACGTTAGCAGACTGCAAAACAAATGCAATGTGTTGGCCTAAAATGGCCAAATTTTTGTCAATGATAAATGAGGCCTGTCAGGGAGATACCACAATGACAAATGTGTGGCCTGTTTTTTTATCTTTAGGCTAACTAGTGCTGTATATAAGTACTGTGAAACCCAGGACAAACAAAGAAAAACCGGCCAAAAATGGCCAAACTTTGATCACGCACAGATATCAGCTGTCACGGACATACCACACCGAAAAATGTGTGGCCTGTCCTTTTTTTAAATTTTTTGGCTAAATACTGCTGTATATAAGTACAATGACACCCAGGACAAAAAAAGAAAAGCGACGTAAACTGGACAAACTTTGAGCACGCACAGATATGAGCTGGCACAGAGATACCACTACTAGAGATGAGCGACTTTGCCTCAGGGAGGGTCGAGTCGGGTTTTGGACCATTCGACTTTTCCAAAAGTCGAGTTGAACGAAATCGACCGACTATCTTAAAAAGTCGAAGTTCCGACTGAAACTCAACCCGACCCCAATGCAAGTCAATGGGGAAGAAAATTTGGCAGGGAGTGGAGGACAGTAAACACACCTACAGTGCCCATTTCAATGCCAATGACATCAATTCTTATTACTAAAGCTTGTCAATAGTGTTGAGCGATACGATACCGCAAGTATCGGGTATCGGCCGATATTAGCTCTATCGGCCTTTCGATACTTAGTTCCGATATTTTCGTCTTATCGGATACCGGAATCGGGATTGTCACTGTCACTGTCAGTGTCCGTCGGTCGGGTCTGTCAGGAGTCAGCGGCACTTACCTGGCAGAAGATCTCCGGCGGTCACGGGCTGGACTGCTTCATGGCCGCCATCATCTTTCCCCGGCAGTCACATGCAGTTTCTCGCGATAACTGCAGTGACTGCTGGGTAATCCCGGCCGTAAAGCAGTCAGTCCGATGACGTCAACGCCGGGGAAGCAGGTAATCAGCTGTGCTGCGTTGCGATGACAGGCTCTGCCTGTCATTGCGATGTAGCAGAGCTGGATCGCCGTGGGACAGTCGTTACTATGGACTGCGTCGGACAGGTGGTATACTGTTGGTTTGTTTTTTTTCTTTTTTTACAGGAGATCGATGGCGTCGCAGGAATGAGTGTATAATAAAATTAATGAAAACTGTGTTGTCTCTTTTATTTCATTAAAAGACTTTTTTCTTGCTTTGTCTTTTTTTTATACATTTAATAACTTTGGGATTAATAATGGATCGGTGTCTTATTGACACCTCTCCATTATTAACCGGGCTTATTGTCACCGTGCAATCGACGGTGACATTAACCCCTTATTACCCCACTTGCCACCGCTACAGGGCAGTGGGAAGAGCCGGGTAAAGTGCCACAATTGGCACATCTTTTGATGCGCCAAATGTGGGGCTGCTGTAGTCTGGTATTATCAGGCTGTTGAGGGCCAAAATGCATGGGCCTTGACAGTCTTTTAATACCAGGCCGCAGCAGTCTGCATTTTACTTGGCTGGTTAACAAAAATAGGGGGACCCCTACGCCGTTTTTTTTTTCGAGGGGATCCCCTATTTTTGTTAACCAGCCAAGCTAAGCAGACTGCTGTGGCCTGGTATTATCAGGCTTGCAAGGTCCATGGATATTGGATCCTTACCAGCCTGAAAAACCAGGCCTCAGCGGTCTGCTTCATCTGGCTGGTTAACAAAAATAGGGGGGACCCCACGCCAATTTTTTTCGAGGGGATCCCCTATTTTTGTTAATCAGCCAAGATATGCAGACTGCTGTGGCCTGGTATTATCAGGCTGGCAAGGTCCATGGATCTTGGCTCCTTAACAGCCTGAAAATCCAGGCCTCAGCGGTCTGCTTCATCTGGCTGGTTAACAAAAATAGGGGGGACCCCACGCCAATTTTTTTCGAGGGGATCCCCTATTTTTGTTAATCAGCCAAGATATGCAGACTGCTGTGGCCTGGTATTATCAGGCTGGCAAGGTCCATGGATCTTGGCTCCTTAATAGCCTGAAAATCCAGGCCTCAGCCGTCTGCTTCATCTGGCTGGTTAACAAAAATAGGGGGACCCCACGCCAATTTTTTTCGAGGGGATCCCCTATTTTTGTTAATCAGCCAAGATATGCAGACTGCTGTGGCCTGGTATTATCAGGCTGGCAAGGTCCATGGATCTTGGCTCCTTAACAGCCTGAAAATCCAGGCCTCAGCGGTCTGCTTCATCTGGCTGGTTAACAAAAATAGGGGGGACCCCACGCCAATTTTTTTCGAGGGGATCCCCTATTTTTGTTAATCAGCCAAGATATGCAGACTGCTGTGGCCTGGTATTATCAGGCTGGCAAGGTCCATGGATCTTGGCTCCTTAACAGCCTTAAATACCATGCCTCAGCAGGAGGGGCGTACATAGAAATCATGGGGCCCCATAGCAAAAGTCTGAATCGGCCCCCCCCCAAAAAAAAAAACCCAGAGCCATTGTAAATGTAAAGTGCCAGCACAGTGAGGGGACACATTAAACAAAAAAATGTATTATGCCCCCATAGATTGTGCCCCCATAGATGCTCCATAGTATAGGCCCTTATGCTGCCGCAGCTGCTGCAACCAAAAAAAAAAAAAGGCATACTCACCTTTCGTCGCTGGGGGCCAGGTGCCGGTGTCCTGAGCAGGGGGTGACACCAGGTGCCGATGTCACCGCTCGCTCAGGGCCCCGGCACCTGAGATATTTACCTGTCCTCTCTCCACTGCTGAGTGCCGCTGTCTTCGGGGTCCTCCAGCAGTGAATGATGAGGCAGAGGGCGTGGCGCGCACTAACGACGTCATCGCGCCTTCTGATCTGAACATTGCAGCAAGAGAACACGAGCAACGGTGGAACGGGACAGGTAAATATCCCTTATACTCACCCTTCTGCCGGCGCGGTCTGTGCAGCCCCTGCTCTTCTCCCACGGTCTCCGCCGCCAGTGTTCAGCGGTCACGCGGGACAGCTCATTAAAGTCATGAATATGTGCGTATTCATGACTGTAATGAGCGGTACCACCTGACCGCTGAACACAGGCGTCGGAGACCGTGGGAGAAGAGCAGGGGCTGCAGAGACCGCACCAGGAGGGGTGAGTATATAGAAGAGCTGCGCTCCCCCTCCCCCGCCGACCCCCTGGTAGTACTGTGTCAGCACAGCTACCCGACCGTCGAGGGCCCCCTCACCTGTCCGGGCCCCATAGCAGCTGCTTGGTCTGCTTCATTCACGGTACGCCACTGCTCAGCAGTCTGCTTCATCAGGCTGGTTAACAAAAATAGGGGGGACCCGACGCCATTTTTTATTCGAAGGGAACCCCTATTTTTGTTAATCAGTTCCCTCTGACGTCACTGATTGTGTCCCTGGCTGACCTGAAGTGAAAGTGGAAAGCAATCAATTAAGCTTTCCACTTCCTCTCCTGTCAGCCAGGAGAGGAACTCATTCATTTGGGGGTTTACTGTGAGGCTGCAGCATTAGCTGCGGTCCCTGCAGTAAACATTAACCCTTTCTGAAGGATTACACCGTGGGACCTGACTGTGCATGGGATAGGTAAGAATAATTTTGCTTTTTTATTTTATTTTTATTACAGGAAATGGTTTTTGCAGTCAAATAAAAGATGGTCAAAAACATGTGTCTTTATTTCATTAAAATGATTTTTAATTAAAGTGTGTGTGTTTTATTTTTATTTCATGCAATAGGATTAATAATTGATAGTTTTCTAATTGACAGCTCTCAATTATTAACCTGGCTTAAGGTCACCTTTCAATTGCAATGTGGCTTTAACCCCATATTAACCCATTCGCCACCGCTACAGGGCAATGGGAATAGACGGGCAAAGTGACAGAAAGGGCGAATCTAATTATAGATTTGTCTTTTCTGGGGTGTCTGGGGGCAGATGTTAGTAGCCAGGGAGGGCCAAAAATAATGGTCCCTCTCTGGGCTATTATTATCTGCCCCCATTCGCTGGCTTTGTCTGTCTGGTTGCGAAAATAGGGCGGGAGACCACGCATTTTTTTTAAACAATTTTACACCTCATATATATATATATATACATGTCATTGAATTTGTGACACATATATATATATATTTATATTTATAGTTCATACACTTCTACATAGTATAATAGCCGCTAATTCAATTGACGGCTTTTGTGAAAATGCAGAACCCGACATGAAATGACACTTGGTGTACATAGGGTTAACCATGTCTTTTCATGTCCTTTGCTATCTGATTTGCACAAACAATTACATCAGTCTATGTGTGCAAAATTTCACACCTGTAGGGGTTAATTAAAGGTGTAAATTCGTAGCAAAAAAGTCTGTTTTTTTTACAACGAATTTACACCTTTAATTAACCCCTACAGGTGTGAAATTTTGCACACATAGACTGATGTAATTGTTTGTGCAAATCAGATTGCAAACGACATGAAAAGACATGGTTAACCCTATGTACACCAAGTGTCATTTCATATCGGGTGCTTCTGTCTTTTCACAGAAGCCGGCTTTACCCGGCAATTGAATCAGAGGATATTTTACTATGTAGAAGTGTATAAACTATACATATATGTATATATATATGTCACAATGACATGTATATATATATATATGTATTCTATGTGTGTATATTTAGTGTTTACAAGGAAATAAAGGTTTTTTTTAGTTGCGATATTTTGTTCCCATAGACTTACATGGGACTTCCGGTATCGGAATCGGATATCGCCGATATTTAGTGATATCGGCGATACCATTCCGATCCGATATTTTTAGATATCGAGCAGTATCGCTCAACACTACTTGTCAACCTTAATTTACTTTATAATAATAGTAACGCATTGAAAACTGGAGGTTATTTGGCTAAAGTTGTGGGGTTGGCAGGGCTGGCTCCAGGTTTTCGTGGGCCCCAGGCGACAGAGTCTCAGTGGACCCCTTTAACACATACCACAATTCATGATGCTCCGATATGGCAGAGAAATATAGGTATAGTACAATGCCAAATACTACACTTCTTACATTACATGAGTGATATCTATTGTAAATTCTACATTAGCTCAAAAAACAAAAAGTATAGTCCTCCATACAGTATTATGGGCACCACATAGTGCGCCATACAGAATAATGAGGCCCATATATTGCTCCATACATAATTGGTCCAATATAATGTCCCATACAGTATTTGATGAGCTCCACATAATGCTCCAGCATATGATGGTCCCCATATAATGTGCCATACAGTATAGGACGGTCCCCATAGAGTATAATGAGCCCCACATATTGCTCCTTACAGTATAATGAGTCTCACATAAAGCTCCATACAGTATATGACGGGCCCCATATATTGCTTCATACAGAATGGGCTCCATATATTGCTCTATACAGAATAGGCTCATATGTGCTGCATATGATGCTCCATATATAAAGGGCCCTATATGATGCCCCATAAATAATGAACCCCATATGATGCTCTAGTATGTGATGGGCCCCATATATGATTCTCCAGTGTATGATGAGCCTCATATAATGCTTCAAATATAATGGTACCCATATATAATGCTCCATATATAATGGGCTCCATGTGATGCTCCATATATAATGGGCCCCATATGTTGCTCCAGTGTATGATGTGCCCCATGGATGATGCTCCAGTGTATGATGGGCCTATATAATGCTCCATATATAATGGTCCTCATATGATGCTCCAGTGTACAATGGGCCCTGTATATGATGCTCCAGTGTATGATGGGCCCCATTTATGATGCTCCAGTGTATGATGGGCACCATACATAATGCTCCAGTGTATAATGGGCCCTATCTATGATGTTCAAAAAAATGATGGGCCCCATATATAATTCTCCAGTGTATAATGCTCCATATATATTGCTCCAAACATTAAATAAAATGAAATACCTCTCCTCGCTGGGCACCGCTCTACTCTGGACTCCTCAGCGTCGCCATCTTCCATCTCTCTGCATTGTGACTGTTCAGGCAGAGGGCGCACAGATGTGACATCATTGCGCTCTCTGACCTGAATGTCTCTGTCAGGAAAGGCGGAAGACGTCACAGCGGTGGAGCAGGGAGAGGTAAGTATTGCAAGTGCTGGGGCTATGAGCAAGCAGGGGGGGCACACTGATGGGCGCAAGCACTGACATAAAGCCCCTCATAGAACGCCGGTGTCTCTGATGACGAGTGGGCCCCCCCTACCTGCTCAGGGCCCCGGCACTTGCCCGGGTGCGCCAGGTGCTGACGCCGGCCCTTTGGGGGAACAGCCCAGTTAGGGAGGTGGAAAAACTGGCATATGTTGAGGTGTAGGCTGGACATTCAGCAGCTGCAAATGGAGGAATTGGAGAAGTTGGAGGAAGAGGAGGACAAGGCGAGCCATTTTGCTGGCAACCTATGTGTCATCAGGGAAGGTGGTACAAATTCCTTTGAAACCCAGGCATGGTTCATTTTAATGAAGGTGAGATCACCTACTTTTTGGGTCGTCAGCCGGGTCCTTCTTTCTGTCAGGATTGATCCAGCAGCACTGAAGACTCTTTCTGATAGCACACTACCAGCAGGGCAAGCGAGCTCCTGTAAGGCATATTGTGCCAATTCAGGCCAGGTGTCTAGTTTACAGGCCCAGTAGTCAAAGGGGAATGAACTGTGAGGGAGAGCATCGATAGGGGAGGAGAGGTAATTTTGAACTATAGTTGACAACTGCTGTCTCCTTTCTGTTGCAATCAATTCAGTATTACCAGTCGTGTGAGCGGTACTCGAGAAATCAGTCCACAACATGGTCATGAAACCCTTGTCTCCAACACCACTTCAGCTGTGTGCACCATGAACACCTCTTCCATGTTGCCCAGTACGGCTCGTGGTAGAACCTGCACCGCTGCTGTGTGCTGGGAATGCCTCTAACTAATGGTTTACCAGAGTTGCTTGTTTGTTTGCAAATATTAGCTCTAGGTTCTCCTGTGGCATGATGTTCTGTAATTTGCCTTTATAGCATGGATCGAGGATGCCGGCCAACCAGTAGTCATCATCCTTCATAATTTTGGCAATGCGGGGGTCCCTTTTTTAGGATCCGCAAGACATAATCACACATGTGGGCCAATGTTTCAGGTGTCAATGATGCACTGCCAGTGGTGGGTTGAGGAGCACTTTCTGCCAAATCCAAATCCCTCCAGTCATGCACAAACTCTGTGCCTGATCTTGGCAAGCCAACATTTTCTCTTGCCCCCTGAGAAGCATCCTCTTCCCCAAAATAATCATCCCCCTCATCCTCCTCCTCCTTCTCTTCCTCTTCTTCCTCCACCTCATACAAGATATTTCCCTGAGCAAACAATAGCTGACTGTCATCAAGGCTTACCTCCTCCTCCTCCGCTGCAGACGCATGATCCTTAATGTGCGTCAAAGTTTGCATGAGCAGACGCATAAGTGGGATGCTCATGCTTATGATGGCGTTGTCTGCGCTTACCAACCGTGTGCATTCCTCAAAACACTGAAAGACTTTGCTGAGGTCTTTAAGCTTTGACCACTGCACACCCAACAACTCCATGTCTGCCCCCAAACTGCCTGCCCATGTATCCTCCCAAAAATGCATTACAGCCTGCCTCTGTTTGCACAGCTTCTCAACCATGTGCATGGTGGAGTTCCAACTTATTGAAACGTCTATGATAAGGTGGTGCTTGGGGAGGTGGAGCTATGGCTGCAGCCTCTGCATACGACTGGAGTCTACTGGCGAGCGACAGATGTGCGAGCACACTCTTTGCACCTTATGGAGCAGGGCTGGTAACTCTGGATAATTATTTTGAAGCACTGCACTACCAGGTTCAAGGTGTGAGCCAGGCAAGGTATGTGTCTGAGTTTTGCCAGGGCTATGGCCGCCACAAAATTACGGCCGTTCTCACTGACTACCTTGCCTGGCTCAAGATGTAGACTGCCCAGCCATGACTCAGTTTCTCGCTGCAAGTAGTCGGCCAGTACATCCACAGTGTGTCTGTTGTCGCCCAAAGACATCATCTTTAAAACAGCCTGCTGACGCTTACCACCAGCTGTTTGATAGTGGGACACCTCGTGTGCAACACTGGCAGCTGCGGATGGAGTGCTCGTGCGACTGCGCTCTGTCGACGAGCTTTCTCTTCTGGAGGAGGAGGGTCGAATGCCTACAGCCAACTGTTGCCTATACCGTGGGCTAGGCAGCACTGTTGCACCGCCGCTGTCCCTTGTGTACCCTGCATCCTCCACATTAACCCAGTCGCAGTGATGGACACGTAACGGCCCTGGCCATACATACTGGCCCGTGCATCTGTTGTGAGGTGCACCTTTTCACTCACTGATTGTTTGAGTGCATGGACAATGCGGTCTTTCACATGCAGATGGAGGGCAGGGATGGCTTTTCTAGAAAAGAAGTACCGACTGGGTAGGTCATAGCGTGTGACAGCGTAGACCATGAGCTCTCGGAACACTGCACTTTCATCCAAAACGGAAGGGCATCATCTGTAATGAGATCAGTTTGGCAATGTAGGCGTTCAAAGCCAGTGTACGTGAATAAGAGGATGAATATTTTCTTGTCCTCAGAGTCTCTGCTACGGTGAGCTGGACTTGAGAGCTGCATATGGTGGAATTAGCGGTGGACATGGCGGACTGAGAGGTGGTTGGTGATGGTGGTGGTGATGGCCTAGATGCAGTTTTTTGTTGGAAAACCATTGGGATTCCCTGACTGCATTAGCATTGTGACGCACCTCAATATTTCTTGCTGGTGGTGTGCTAACCGGTGGGCTTACAGTGGGGGAAGCGATGTAGCGTTGCTGGCTACCTTCAGTCGGAGCAGGTGCACGTGTGCTAACTGAGGTTTTGTAGTCCGTCCACGCTTGCAAGTGCATGGTGTTTAAATGTCTAAGCATGCAACTGGTATTCAAATTTCAGAGATTTTTCCCTCGGCTAAAGGTCCTTCCGCACTTCTTACAGATAACCTTTGCCTCATCAATAACATTTTGGTAAAAAAAAGGGCCACACTGCACTCTTCCTACTATGGGAAAACTTTTCAGGGCTTGCACGCTGTGCTAATTTGACTGTCTGGCCAAGCTGTACCACAGCTTTTTTTTTTTTTTTTTAACACGGTTTGGACTGCTACGGGCCTGCCAGATAACCGCAGCTGCAATGTCGATGCCTGCTGCGGATCTTCCTCCTCTTCCAAGCTATTGCCAGCGGCACCCTCTTCCCTAATAGATGCCAATCCAGGTCAACAACTGGGTCATCCATCACCTCCTCTTCAATTTCATCTGCACCTTCCTCTGTGTCATGGTGTAAGGTGGTATAGTATGCCGGAAGGGGCACCTGAGTTTCATCAGGGTCAGATTCTGGCTCAGTAGACTGCAAGGGCAATGTATTGCTCTGGATAAATGTACCAGCAGAATCATATAGCAGTGGCTGTGCATCAGTGCACTCCATGTCATATTCATCTTGGACTGGGGAATTCAGGATTTGACTTGATAAGTTAGGCATGGTATGTGAAAAGAACTCCAGGGAGTAATCTGAAGTGTGGCCTGCCACATCCTTCACTTTTGGTGGGGGTGTAGGACACAAGGAAAGGTGTTGTTCCTGACTAGGAGTCTGCACTGATGACTCAGTGCTTGCAGTTTTTGAAACTTCAGAAGAGGAGGCGATAGAGCTGGAGGCTGTTTCGGCAATGTAAGCCAAAACCGGTTCCTGATACTCCGGCTTTAAAAGCGGTTTACCTACTCCCAGAAAAGGGAGCCTTCCAGGCCTTCTGGAGCCAGACGATGATGAAGGCTAAAGACCTCCTGCCTTAGGTGCTATTGTGTTTTTTTCACTACCAGCAGATGCACCACCACCACCATAAGTACCAGCTGGCCCCCCGCCCACGTCCGCGGCCTCTTCCACAAGACTTCCTCATGTTTGTGAAAATGTAACAAAAATACCAGCAGATATATGGTAATTTATGAGGAGCGTACAGCTGTATACGGTGTAAGGGAAAATTTAAATCTCCGTATATATTTCCGGAGTGACACACAGATGCTCACTCAGTATGGATTTGAGCGGAATACAAAAAGCAGAAAAACGGTACTGTATCAGAAGCGTACAGCTGTATACAGTGTAGGGGAAAATTTAAATCTCCGTATATATTTCCAGAGTCACACACAGACGCTCACTCAGTATGGAATTGACCGTAATACAAAAAGCAGAAAAACGGTACTGTATCAGAAGCGTACAGCTGTATATGGTGAAGGGGAAAATTTTAATCTCCGTATATATTTCTAGAGTCACACACAGACGCTCACTCAGTATGGATTTGACAGTAATACAAAAAAAAAAACGGTATTGTTTCAAAAGCCTACAGCTGTATACAGTGTAGGGGAAAATTTAAATCTCCGTATATATTTCCGGAGTCACAGACAGACGCTCACTCACTATGGATTTGACCGTAATACAAAAAGCAGAAAAACGGTACTGTATCAGAAGCGTACAGCTGTATACGGTGAAGGGGAAAATTTTAATCTCCGTATATATTTCCGGAGTCACACACAGACGTTCACTCAGTATGGATTTGACCGTAATACAAAAAGCAGAAAAAACGGTACTGTATCAGAAGCATACAGCTGTATACGGTGAAGGGGAAAATTTAAATCTCCGTTTATATTTCCGGAGTCACACACAGACGCTCACTCAGTATGGTTTTGACCGTAATACAAAAGCAGAAAAACGGTGCTGTATCAGAAGCGTACAGCTGTATACAGTGTAGAGGAAAATTTAAATCTCTGTATATATTTCCGGAGTCACACACAGACGCTCACTCAGTATGGATTTGACTGTAATACAAAAAGCAGAAAAACGATACTGTATCAGATGCGTACAGCTGTATACGTTGAAGGGGAAAATTTAAATCTCCATATAGATTTCCGGAGTCACACACAGATGCTCTCTCAGTATGGATTTGACCGTGATACAAAAAGCAGAAAAATGGTACTGTATTAGAAGCGTACAGCTGTATATGGTGAAGGGGAAAATTTAAATCTCCGTATATATTTCTGGAGTCCACACAGATAGTCACATGTATTTGTCCGTGATCCAGCTGGTACACGTAGTGTGTGAGGAGCGTACAGCTCTATACGGTGTGGGAAAAAATGAACCTCGGTAACTGTGCAGAAAAAAAGAATAAAAGTATTAGTGCTGTGTAGTGTTGAGCGATACTTTCGATATCAAGAAATATTGGATCGGATTGGATCGGACCGATACCCAAAAGTATCGGATATCGCGGATTCCGATACTGGAAACCAATGCAAGTCAATTGGACGAAAAGTCAGAATTAAAATAAACCTTTCTTTCCTTGTAAACACTAGATATATACACATAGAATACATATATAAATATACAGTACAGACCAAAAGTTTGGACACACCTTTCATTCAAAGATTTTCTGTATTTTCATGACTATGAAAATTGTAGAATCACACTGAAGCATCAAAACTATGAATTAAACATGTGGAATTATACATTACACTTTAAAAAAAGTGTGAAACAACTGAAAATATGTCTTATATTCTAGGTTCTTCAAAGTAGCCACCTTTTGCTTTGATTACTGCTTTGCACGCAGAAAAGGTGAACGACTGGACTCTACATGCCTAGTTCCCACCGTGAAGCATGGAGGAGGTGGTGTGGGGGTGCTTTGCTGATGACACTGTTGGGGATTATTCAAATTGAAGCGGTGAGCGGTCCAGCTCACCCCAAACCATCTCGATTGGGTTCAGGTATGGTGACTGTGGAGGCCAGGTCATCTGACATAGCACCCCAACACTCTCGTTCTTGGTCAAAAAGCCCTTACACAGCCTGGAGGTGTGCTTGGGGTCATTGTCCTGTTGAAAAATAAATGATGGTCCAACTAAACGCAAACCAGATGGAATAGCATGCTGCTTCAAGATGCTGTGGCAGCCATGCTGCTTCAGTATGCCTTCAATTTTGAATAAATCCCCAACAGTGTCACCAGCAAAGCACCCCCACACCATCACACCACCTCCTCCATGCTTCACGGTGGGAACCAGGCATGTAGAGTCCATCCGTTCACCTTTTCTGCGTGCAAAGCAGTAATCAAAGCAAAAGGTGGCTACTTTGAAGAACCTAGAAATAAGACATATTTTCAGTTGTTTCAAACTTTTTTGTAAAGTGTAATGTATAATTCTACATGTGTTAATTCATAGTTTTGATGCCTTCAGCGTGATTCTACAATTTTCACAGTCATGAAAATACAGAAAAATCGTTGAATGAGAAGGTGTGTCCAAACTTTTGGTCTGTACTGTATATATATATATATATATATATACATGTCATTGTGACACACATAAATATATATAATATATATTTATAGTTAATACACTTCTACATAGTATAATAGCCGCTTATTCAATTGCCGACTTTTGTGAAATTACAGAACCACCCGAAATGAAATGACACATGGTTTACATACAGTTAACCATGTTATTTCATGTAGATTGATATATTGTTTTCACTAACAATTACATGAGTGTATGTCTGCAAAATTTCATACATGTAGGGGTTAATTAAAGGTGTAAATTCATTGAAAAAAAATGCTGGGCTCACGCGCTATTTTCTCAACCAGACAGGGAAAGCCAGCGAGTGGGGGCAGATAATATTAGCCTAGGGAGGGTGCATTTATTTAGTGCCCACCCTGGCTACTAACATCTGCCCCTAGACCCCCAGAAAAGGCAAATCTATAATTAGATGCGCCCTTTCTGGCACTTACCCCATCTATTTAAAACACACACACATTAATTAAAAATCATTTTAATGAAATGATCAAACAGTTTTTGACCTTCTTTTATTTTACAGGTAATCCGTGCGAAGCCCTTCTTCACCTGTATTAAAAATAAAATAATAAAGCAACATTATTCTTACCTATTTGGTGCACTGTCAGGTCCCACGCTGTAATCATTCACAAAGGGTTAACTGGCTTTTAGCTAGCAGCACAGCTAATACTGGCTGCTCAGCTGTAAGCCCCCGAATGAATGAGTTCCTCTCCCAGCCGACAGGAGAGGAAGTGATTAGTGTAGGAACTTAATTGATTGCTTCGCAGGCTAATCAGTTCACTTCAGGTCAGCCGGGACTCCCTCTGACGTCACTGATGTTGTGCGGTGTCCCAGGCTGACCTAGCCTGATTAGCTTGGGAAGCAATCAATTAAGCTTCCCACATTAATCACTTCCTCTCCTGTCGGCCGGGAGAGGAACTCCTTCATTCGGGGGCTTACAGCTGAGCTGCTAGCATTAGCTGTGCTGCTAGCTGTAAGCCAGTTAACCCTTTGTGAAGGATTACAGCATGGGACCTGACAGTGCACCAGATAAGTAAGAATAATGTTGATTTATTATTTTATTTTTATTACAGGTGAACAAGGGCTTCTCACGGATTACCTGTAAAATAAAAGATGATCAAAAATGGTGTGATTATTTCATTAAAATGATTTTTAATTAAAGTGTGTGTGTTTCATTTTTATTTCATACAGTAGGATTAATAATTGATTGTTGTCTAATTGACAACTCTCAATTATTAACCTGGCTTAAAGTCACCTTCCAATAGCAAGGTGGCTTTAACCCATTATTAACACATTAGCCACCGCTACAGGGCAATGGGAATAGACGGGCTAAGTGCCAGAAAGAGCGTTTCTAATTATAGATTTGCCTTTTCTGGGGTGGCTGGGGACAGATGTTAGTAGCCAGGGGGGGCATTAAATAAATGCACCCTCCCTAGGCTAATATTATCTGCCCCCACTCGCTGGCTTTCCCTGTCTGGTTGAGAAAATAGCGAGGGAGCCTGTTGTGTTTTGGTAGCTGAGGAGAATAAGCAAAAACGGGAATACACCAGAGAGGCTGGAACCTATTGGATTGCAGTAACCTGAACTAACCACACAACTAGAGGTAGCCGTGGAGCGTTCCTACGTTGATCCTAGATGCCTCATCACAGCCTGAGAGATAACTACAGTCATGGCCAAAAGTTTTGAGAATGACACAAATATTAATTTTTACAAAGTCTACTGCTTCTCTTTTTCTAATGGCAATTTGCATATACTCCAGAATGTTATAAAGAGTGATCAGCTTAACAGCAATTACTTGCAAAGTCAATATTTGGCTAGAAAATGAACTTTATCACCCAAAACACATTTCAACATCATTGCAGCCCTGCCTTAAAAGGACCAGCTAACCTCTTTTCAGTGATTGCTCCATTAACACAGGTGTGGGTGTTGATGAGGACAGGGCTGGAGATCTGTCATGATTAAGTAAGAATGACACCACTGGACACTTTAAAAGGAGGCTGGTGCTTGGCATCATTGATTCTCTTCTGTTAACCATGGTTATCTCTAAAGAAACACGTGCAGTCATCATTGCAATGCACAAAAATGGCATAATAGGGAAGAGTATCGCAGCTAGAAAGATTGCACCTCAGTCAACAATCTATCGCATCATCAAGAACTTCAAGGAGAGAGGTTCCATTGTTGCCAAAAAGGCTCCAGGGCACCCAAGAAAGACCAGCAAGCGCCAGGACCGTTTCTTAAAAGTGTTTCAGCTGTGGGATCGGGCTACCAGCAGTGCAGAGCTTGCTCAGGAATGGCAGCAGGCAGGTGTGAGTGCATCAGCACGCACTGTGAGGCGGAGACTCTTGGAGCAAGGCCTGGTCTCAAGGAGGGCAGCAAAGAAGCCACTTCTCTCCAGAAAAAACATCATGGACAGACTGATATTCTGCAAAAGGTACAGGCAGTGGACTGCTGAGGACAGGGGTAAAGTTATTTTCTCTGATGAATCCCTTTTTCGATTGTTTGGGACATCAGGAAATCGCCTCATTCGGAGAAGACAAGGTGAGCACTACCACCAGTCTTGTCTCATGCCATCTGTTAAGCATCCTGAAACCATTCATGTGTGGGGTTGCTTCTCAGCCAAGGGAATCAGCTCTCTCAAAGTCTTGCCTAAAAACACAGCCATGAATAAAGAATGGTACCAGAATGTCCTCCAAGAGCAACTTCTCCCAACCCTCCAAGAGCAGTTTGGCGATCAACAATGCCTTTTCCAGCATGATGGAGCACCTTGCCATAAAGCAAAGGTGATAACTAAATGCCTCAGGGAACAAAACATAGAGATTTTGGGTCCATGGCCTGGAAACTCCCCAGATTTTAATCCCATTGAGAACTTGTGGTCAATCATCAAGAGACGGGTGGACAAACAAAAACCTAAAAATTCTGACAAAATGAAAGCATTGATTGTGCAAGAATGGACTGCTATCAGTCAGGATTTGGTCTAGAAGTTGATTGAGAGCATGCCAGGGAGAATTGCAGAGGTCCTAAAGAAGAAGAGTCAACACTGCAAATATTGACTTCCTGCATTAACTCATTCTAACTGTCAATATAAGCTTTTGTTACTCATATGTTTGCAATTATATTTCTGTCTGTGATAAAAACATCTGTCAAACACACATAAAAACCAGAGGGCAGCAGATCATGTGAAAATAAAATATTTGTGTCATTCTCAAAACTTTTGGCCATGACTGTACACCTAAAGGCAGAAAGATGAAAGCTATCTGCCCCGGAGCAGATCCTCAAAGAAAATAGGAAGCCCCCAAACATGTAATGGCGGTTAGACAAGAAGAAGCATGGACACAGACAGAAAATAGAATGAGCAAACCTGGGGCCCAATCTGTCTACACAGAAAAGTACAGGAAAGGATACTCACTGCAATCCAAAAAAACCCTAAAAAATACCAGCTCTTCTGATTGCAAAAACACCTGAGATCACACGATCTCTACCACCTATATCAGTTCTCTGGTGTAACAAAACTAAGCCGCAGCCACTGAAAAAACAGGAAAAAGCAAATGAACAAACAACAGTGGCTTCAGATAAACTGAGAGGAGCACAAGCCCCCGGAGGGGACCTGGCTGACCTTCACAGAAGTGCAGGGAACAATGCAAAAATCAAGCTTAAAAATAAAAGCAGAAAATATCTTATCTGATAGCAGAAGATGCAGGTAAGACTCAGCAAACTTCCAAATGAACCAGGAACCACAATTGAGACAAGAACAATTGATCACCGGCAACCATCATGGGAGGAACCTCCCTTATATCAGACCAGTCAGCGATCCCAGATTGCCATTCCTCGCTGAAAGGTTCAGTACTGTCTGCAACCACCAGAGGGAGCCTCTGCTCAGAAACCATCTCTAGCACATTCATAACAGGAGCCCACATATTTTTATTCAACTAACTTACACCTTTCATTAACCCCTACATGTCTGAAATTTTGCACACATACACTCATGTAATTGTTAGTGAAAACCATATATCAAACTACTTGAAATGACATGGTTAACTGTATGTAAACCATGTGTCATTTCATATCGGGTCTGTAATTTCACAAAAGTCAGCAATTGAATTAGCGGCTATTATACTATGTAAAAGTGTATGAACTATATATATATATATATATATATATATATATATGTGTCACAATGACATGTATACTGTATATATATGAGGTGTAAATTCGTTGAAAAAAATGCGTGGGCTCCCACGCTATTTTCTCAACAAGTCAAACAAAGCCAGCGAGTGGGGGCAGATAATATTAGCCTAGGGAGGGTGCATTTATTTAATGCCCCCCCTGGCTACTAACATCTGCCCCCAGCCACCCCAGAAAAGGCAAATCTATAATTAGATGCGCCCTTTCTAGCACTTAGCCCGTCTATTTCCATTGCCCTGCAGCGGTGGCGAATGGGTTAATAATGGGTTAAAGCCACCTTGCTATTGGAAGGTGACTTTAAGCCAGGTTAATAATTGAGAGTTGTCAATTAGACAACTCTCAATTATTAATCCTATTGTATGAAATAAAAATAAAACACACACACTTTAATTAAAAATCATTTTAATGAAATAATCACACAGTTTTTGACCATCTTTTATGTTACAGGTAATCCGTGCGAAGCCCTTGTTCACCTGTAATAAAAATAAAATAATAAAGCAACATTATTCTTACCTATACGGTGCTCTGTCAGGTCCCACGCTGTAATCCTTCACAAAGGGTTAACTGGCTTACAGCTAGCAGCACAGCTAATGCTAGCAGCTCAGCTGTAAGCCCCCGAATGAAGGAGTTCCTCTCCCGGCCGACAGGAGAGGAAGTGATTAATGTGGGAAGCTTAATTGATTGCTTCCCAGGTAGGGTTGAGCATTCCGATACTGCAAATATCGGGTATCGGCCGATATTGGCTGTATCGGAATTCCGATTCCGAGTACCGATATTTTCGTCATATCGGATACCGGAATCGGGATTGTCACTGTCACTGTCAGTGTCCGTCTGTCGGGTCTGTCAGGAGTCAGCGGCACTTACCTGGCAGAAGATCTCCGGCGGTCACGGGCTGGACTGCTTCATGGCCGCAATCTTTTTTCCCCGGCGGTCACATGCAGTTTCTCGCGATAACTGCAGTGACTGCTGGGTAATCCCGGCCGTAAAGCAGTCAGTCCGATGACGTCACCGCCGGGGAAGCAGGTAATCAGCTGTGCTGCGTCGCGATGACAGGCTCTGCCTGTCATTGCGATGTAGCAGAGCTGGATCGTCGTGGGACTGTCGTTATGGACTGCGTCGGACAGGTGGTATACTGTTGGTTTGTTTTTTTTCTTTTTTTACAGGAGATCGATGGCGTCGCAGGAATGAGAGTATAATAAAATTAATGAAAACTGTGTTGTCTCTTTATTTCATTAAAATACTTTTTTCTTGCTTTGTCTTTTTTTAAACATTTAAAAACTTTGGGATTAAAGGTACTGCCACACTAAACAATCCCGCTAGCGATCTCGTTAGCGTTGCATACTAATGAGATCGCTAGCGGGATCGTTTCTATATCGCTAAATGCGGCCACATTTAGCGATATAGTTAACGACGCTATCGCCGTTAGCGATCTTCTTAACGACTTTAGCGGTACAAAAGTACCGCTAAATCGCTAAGAAAAGGTGCCACACAGCGATAAGATACTTACCCAGCGGGAGCGCCAGCGATGAAATAGGGTCCGGAACGATTCCAGCGACGAGCGAGATCACAGCAGGAAGCTCGTCGCTGGAAGCTGCCGCACTGAACAATATCGCTAACGGGATCGCTAAATAGTGACGTTTTTTAGCGATCCCGTTAGCGATATTGTTTAGTGTGGCATACCCTTAATAATGGATCGGTGTCTTATTGACACCTCTCCATTATTAACCGGGCTTATTGTCACCGTGCAATCAACGGTGACATTAACCCCTTATTACCCCGCTTGCCACCGCTACAGGGCAAGTGGGAAGAGCCGGGTAAAGTGCCACAATTGGCACATCTTTTGATGCGCCAAATGTGGGGCTGCTGTAGCCTGTTATTATCAGGCTGTTGAGGGCCAAAATCCATGGGCCTTGACAGTCTTTTAATACCAGGCCGCAGCAGTCTGCATTTTACTTGGCTGGTTAACAAAAATAGGGGGGATCCCACGCCGTTTTTTTTTTGAGGGGATCCCCTATTTTTGTTAACCAGCCAAGCTAAGCAGACTGCTGTGGCCTGGTATTATCAGGCTGGCAAGGTCCATGGATATTGGATCCTTACCAGCCTGAAAAACCAGGCTTCAGCGGTCTGCTTCATCTGGCTGGTTAACAAAAATAGGGGGGACCCCACGCCAATTTTTTTCGAGGGGATCCCCTATTTTTGTTAATCAGCCAAGATATGCAGACTGCTGTGGCCTGGTATTATCAGGCTGGCAAGGTCCATGGATCTTGGCTCCTTAACAGCCTGAAAATCCAGGCCTCAGCGGTCTGCTTCATCTGGCTGGTTAACAAAAATAGGGGGGACCCCACGCCAATTTTTTTCGAGGGGATCCCCTATTTTTGTTAATCAGCCAAGATATGCAGACTGCTGTGGCCTGGTATTATCAGGCTGGCAAGGTCCATGGATCTTGGCTCCTTAACAGCCTGAAAATCCAGGCCTCAGCGGTCTGCTTCATCTGGCTGGTTAACAAAAATAGGGGGGACCCCACGCCAATTTTTTTCGAGGGGATCCCCTATTTTTGTTAATCAGCCAAGATATGCAGACTGCTGTGGCCTGGTATTATCAGGCTGGCAAGGTCCATGGATCTTGGCTCCTTAACAGCCTGAAAATCCAGGCCTCAGCGGTCTGCTTCATCTGGCTGGTTAACAAAAATAGGGGGGACCCCACGCCATTTTTTTTTCGAAGGGAACCCCTATTTTTGTTAATCAGTTCCCTCTGACGTCACTGATTGTGTCCCTGGCTGACCTGAAGTGAAAGTGGAAAGCAATCAATTAAGCTTTCCACTTAAGGGCCCGTCTCACATAGCGATATCGCTACCGAGATCGCGCTGAGTCACTAGTTTTGTGACGCAGCAGCGAGCTCACCAGCGATATCGCTGTGTGTGACATTCAGCGACGATCAGCCCCCCTGCCGGGTATCGCTGATCGTCGCTGAAATGTCAGGACCTTTTTTTGATCGCTGGTTTCCCGCTGACAGGCACACATCGCTGCGTGTGACAGGCGGGAGACCAGCGATCCGCTGGTAACCAAGGTACACAGCGGGTTTCCAGGCGCGGGGCTGTGCCTAGAAACCCGCTGTGTATCTTGGATACCAGCGCCCTGATGCAGGGAGCTGGTATCCAAGGTACACAGCGGGTTTCCAAGCGCTGCGCGGTGCCTGGAAACCCGCTGTGTACCTTGGTTACCAGCGGATCGCTGGTCTCCCGCCTGTCACACGCAGCGATGCGTGCCTGTCAGAGGGAAACCAGCGATCAAAAAAAGGTCCTGACATTTCTGCGACGATCAGCGATACCCGGCAGGGGGGCTGATCGTCGCTGAATGTCACACACAGCGATATCGCTGGTGAGCTCGCTGCTGCGTCACAAAACTAGTGACTCAGCAGCGATCTCGGTAGCGATATCGTATGTGAGACGGGCCCTTAAGCGATGTTACCCGCAGTGTCGCTGTCCCAGATCGCTGCCTGAGCTGCCTGTTTGGCAGCTCAGCAGCGATCATGTAGCGATACACCAGCGATCCTGACAAGTGCATATCGTTTTTCGGGATCGCTGGTGTATCATTATGTGACACCCAGCCTTTACTCTCCTGTCAGCCAGGAGAGGAACTCATTCATTTGGGGGTTTACTGTGAGGCTGCAGCATTAGCTGCGGTCCCTGCAGTAAACATTAACCCTTTCTGAAGGATTACACCGTGGGACCTGACTGTGCATGGGATAGGTAAGAATAATTTTGCTTTTTTATTTTATTTTTATTACAGGAAATGGTTTTTGCAGTAAAATAAAAGATGGTCAAAAACATGTGTCTTTATTTCATTAAAATGATTTTTAATTAAAGTGTGTGTGTTTTATTTTTATTTCATGCAATAGGATTAATAATTGATAGTTTTCTAATTGACAGCTCTCAATTATTAACCTGGCTTAAGGTCACCTTTCAATAGCAAGGTGGCTTTAACCCCATATTAACCCATTCGCCACCGCTACAAGGCAATGGGAATAGACGGGCAAAGTGCCAGAAAGGGCGAATCTAATTATAGATTTGTCTTTCCTGGGGTGTCTGGGGGCAGATGTTAGTAGCCGGGGGGGGCAAAAATAATGGTCCCTCTCTGGGCTATTATTATCTGCCCCCACTCACTGGCTTTGTCTGTCTGGTTGCGAAAATAGGGCGGGAGCCCACACATTTTTTTTCAGGAATTTTACACCTCATATATATATATATACATGTCATTGAATTTGTGACACACATATATAATATATATAATATATTATATTTTATATATATTTTTTTATTTGTAGTTCATACACTTCTACATAGTATAATAGCCGCTAATTCAATTGCCGGCTTTTGTGAAAATGCAGAACCCGACATGAAATGACACTTGGTGTACATAGGGTTAACCATGTCCTTTGCTATCTGATTTGCACAAACAATTACATCAGTCTATGTGTGCAAAATTTCACACCTGTAGGGGTTAATTAAAGGTGTAAATTCGTAGCAAAAAAGTCCGTTTTTTTTACAACGAATTTACACCTTTAATTAACCCCTACAGGTGTGAAATTTTGCACACATAGACTGATTTAATTGTTTGTGCAAATTAGATAGCAAAGGACATGAAAAGACATGGTTAACCCTATGTACACCAAGTGTCATTTCATGTCGGGTGACCTGACATGAAATGACACTTGGTGTACATAGGGTTAACCATGTCTTTTCATGTCCTTTGCTATCTAATTTGCACAAACAATTAAATCAGTCTATGTGTGCAAAATTTCACACCTGTAGGGGTTAATTAAAGGTGTAAATTCGTAGCAAAAAAGTCCGTTTTTTTTACAACGAATTTACACCTTTAATTAACCCCTACAGGTGTGAAATTTTGCACACATAGACTGATTTAATTGTTTGTGCAAATCAGATAGCAAACGACATGAAAAGACATGGTTAACCCTATGTACACCAAGTGTCATTTCATGTCGGGTGCTTCTGTCTTTTCACAGAAGCCGGCTTTACCCAGCAATTGAATCAGAGGATATTTTACTATGTAGAAGTGTATAAACTATACATATATGTATATATATATATGTCACAATGACATGTATATATATATATGTATTCTATGTGTGTATATTTAGTGTTTACAAGGAAAGAATGGGTTTTTTTTAGTTACGATATTTTGTTCCCATAGACTTACATGGGACTTTCGGTATCGGTATCGGGTATCGCCGATATTTTAATGATATCGGCGATACCATTCCGATTCCGATACTTTTGGATATCGGAAAGTATCGCTCAACTCTATTCCCAGGCTAATTTTACAACATTGATTTGTGAAAATGAAAAAATATATATTTTTCTCACAAAATTATCTTTTTAGCCCCAAATTTGTTCATTTTAACTTGGATAGCAGGAAAAAATGGGCTCAAAATTTTTGTGCAATGTTTCTGAGTACTCAGATACGTCATATGTTGTTGAAAACTACTTTTGAGGCACAGTGCAAAGCTCAAAAGGTAAGAAGCACCCTATTGGAGTTCAGATTTTGCTGGAATGGTTTGAGGGAGTCATGTTACATTTCCAAAGCCCCTAAGGTACCAGAACAGCAGAAACCCACATTTTACAAACTTCCCCTCTCAATGAATTCATATAAGGGTGCAGTGATCATATTGACACCTTGGGTATGTTACAGAATTTTATACCAATGGACAGTGAAGAAAAAATAATTACAATTTTACCAGCAAAATTTTGTTTTAGCCACACATTTAATATCTTCACAAGTGAAAATAGGTAAAAGTGATGCCAAAATTGTCCCACAATTTCAGTTGAATGTAGAAATACTCCATGTGTGGCTGTACAGTACTGCTTAGCCACGTGGTGAGACTTATGAGGGGCGGAGTGCTACTTCCCTCCTGGAGCAGTCTTACACAAAATGATATACTGAAGGGTGAAAACACCAGCTTATTCTAGAAAAAACTCTTACTAAAATATAACTTTCATTAAGTTTTGTAATATAAATGACAAAAAGTCTAAAAACCCACTAGTGAAGGTGCAACAGTGCATGAAAAGCAATAAAAAGAAAAATAAAGCAGAGGGGCTTGGAAGGCCTAGGGGTAAACTAAGTATGTATATAGCAATTAATCCCACTAGGCTAACAATATTGTCAGTATAGCATTTATCTGTCTACAAAACATCTCTGCTTGATAAGCAAAACAAACACACAGAGATTAGACCCCATAGCACCATGCCTCAACAAATAGAACCTATTAGACCAGGGTTACAGATGAGTAGCTCATTCCCTAGAAAAAATAGTGATACCAGTAGTTGTGCTCAAAAAACTTCAGTCTCACTGCGGATACAAGCCCTCTGGCTCTCTGTTTCTGACTATATGTCTTATAGGGTGAAGAATGAGTGGAGGGACAGTCGATGCACGAGCGGGACACCAATTCTCGCATTCTTAGGGTGCCAACCTTCGCACCTAGTTAGTTTTTCAGATAGTTATGCTTCTAGGGTCAGATCCCTCATTTCTGCACATCGTCTGAGTGAGACTGATGTTTTTTGAGCACATCTACTTGTGTTACTATTTTTTTCTAGGGAAAGAGCAACTCATCTGTAACCCTGGTCTGATAAAAGATTTATATCAAGTTTTTCTGTTTGGCTGCTGTCACACACTAATATATATATTTTTTCATTGCCATATTTTGAGAGATATGATTTTTCCATATTTTTGCCGATAGAGTCATGTGATGACTTATTTTTCGCAGGACGAGTTGACATTTTTATTGGTACCATTTTCTTCAGATACTGTGTTTTAATCGCTTTCTATTTTAATTTTGTGAGGCAGAATAAACAGAAACCAGCAATTCAGGAATTTATATCTTAGCGTTTTTTATGCCATTCTGCATGTGGTAAAATTAAAAAGGCAGCTTTATTCTTTGGCTTAGTACAATTACAGCAATACCTCATTTATATTTTTTTTTAAGTTTTGGTGCTTTTACACAAAAACGATTTTATTGAAAAAATAATTATTTTTGCACCTCTTTATCCCAAGGGATATAAGTTTTTCTTATTTTTCCCCTGATGGAGCTTTAGGGCAGCTGTTATTTGGCAGGACAAGATGACGTTTTCAGTTATAGCATTTTTATTTACATTCATCTTTTTCATCGTGTTTTTTTTCTACTTTTTTTTGTTCAGCGGTGTGATTAAAAAGCATTGATAATTTTGCTGTGTTTTCTATTATTTCTTTTTTATGGTGTTCACTGAAGGGGTTAAGTGTGACAGTTTTATGCTGTGGGTCACTCAGGAGAAGGCAGTACCAAACGTACTTTTTATGTTTATTTTTGTTTTTCACATAAAATACAAATTTTGTGATTTTTAAATAAATATTTTTAAAATTTGTTACTTTTTTTACCTAGTCATTAGTGTTGAGCGATATTGCTCGATATCTAAAAATATCGTATCGAAATTGTATCGCCGATAGCACTAAATATCGTCGATATCCGATTCCGATTGCGGAATCCAATGTAAGTCTATGGGAACAAAATATCGAAATTAAAAAAAAACATTCTTGCCTTGTAAACACTAAATATACACACATAGAATACATATATATATATATATATATATACATGTCATTGTGACATATATATATACATATATGTATAGTTTATACACTTCTACATAGTAAAATATCCTTTGATTCAATTGCCGGGTAAAGCCGGCTTCTGTGAAAAGACAGAAGCACCCGACATGAAATGACACTTGGTGTACATAGGGTTAACCATGTCTTTTCATGTCGTTTGCAATCTGATTTGCACAAACAATTACATCAGTCTATGTGTGCAAAATTTCACACCTGTAGGGGTTAATTAAAGGTGTAAATTCGTTGTAAAAAAACGGACTTTTTTGCTACGAATTTACACCTTTAATTAACCCCTACAGGTGTGAAATTTTGCACACTTACACTCATGTAATTGTTTGTGCAAATCAGATATCAAACTACATGAAAAGACATGGTTAACTCTATGTAAACCAAGTGTCATTTCATGTCGGGTTCTGAATTTTCACAAAAGCCAGCAATTGAATTAGCGGCTATTATAATATGTAGAAGTGTATGAACTATAAATATAAATATATATATATGTGTCACAAATTTAATGACATGTATATATATATATGAGGTGTAAAATTGCTGAAAAAAAAATGCGTGGGCTCCCGCCCTATTTTCGCAACCAGACAGACAAAGCCAGTGAGTGGGGGCAGATAATAATAGCCCAGAGAGGGACCATTATTTTTGGCCCCCCTGGCTACTAACATCTGCCCCCAGACACCCCAGAAAGGGCAAATCTCTAATTAGATTTGCCCTTTCTGGCACTTTGCCCGTCTATTACCATTGCCCTGTAG
Source organism: Oophaga sylvatica (assembly GCA_033576555.1). Lineage (NCBI taxonomy): Eukaryota > Metazoa > Chordata > Amphibia > Anura > Dendrobatidae > Oophaga > Oophaga sylvatica. Next base: position 755,415,572 of record JARQOD010000001.1, on the reverse strand, counting down.
CGGTGGCGAATGGGTTAATAAGGGGTTAAAATGACCTTGTAATTTAAAGGTCACTTTAAGCCAGGTTAATAATTGAGAGCTGTCAATTAGACAACTATCAATTATTAATCCTATTGTATGAAAGAAAAATCAAACACACACACTTTAATAAAAAAGAAGTTTAATGAAATAATCACACAGTTTTTGACCATATTTTATTTTCCTGCTAAAACCATTTCCTGTAATAAAAATAAAATAATAAAGCAAAATTATTCTTACCAATCCGATGTACAGTCAGGTCCCACGGTGTAATCCTTCAGAAAGGGTTAATGTTTACTGCAGGGACCGCAGCTAATGCTGCAGCCTCACAGTAAACCCCCAAATGAATGAGCTCCTCTCCTGGCTGACAGGAGAGGAAGTGGAAAGCCTAATTGATTGCTTTCCACTTTCACTTCAGGTCAGCCAGGGACACAATCAGTGACGTCAGAGGGAACTGGTTAACAAAAATAGGGGATCCCCTCGAAAATAATTGGCGTGGGTCCCCCCTATTTTTGTTAACCAGCCAGATGAAGCAGACCGCTGAGGCCTGGATTTTCAGGCTGTTAAGGAGCCAAGATCCATGGACCTTGCCAGCCTGATAATACCAGGCCACAGCAGTCTGCATATCTTGGCTGATTAACAAAAATAGGGGATCCCCTCGAAAAAAATTGGCGTGGGGTCCCCCCTATTTTTGTTAACCAGCCAGATGAAGCAGACCGCTGAGGCCTGGTTTTTCAGGCTGGTAAGGATCCAATATCCATGGACCTTGCAAGCCTGATAATACCAGGCCACAGCAGTCTGCTTAGCTTGGCTGGTTAACAAAAATAGGGGATCCCCTCAAAAAAAAAAAACGGCGTAGGGGTCCCCCTATTTTTGTTAACCAGCCAAGTAAAATGTAGACTGCTGCGGCCTGGTATTAAAAGACTGTCAAGGCCCATGGATTTTGGCCCTCAACAGCCTGATAATACCAGGCTACAGCAGCCCCACATTTGGCGCATCAAAAGATGTGCCAATTGTGGCACTTTACTCGGCTCTTCCCACTTGCCCTGTAGCGGTGGCAAGCGGGGTAATAAGGGGTTAATGTCACCGTTGATTGCACGGTGACAATAAGCCCGGTTAATAATGGAGAGGTGTCAATAAGACACCGATCCATTATTAATCCCAAAGTTATTAAATGCATAAAAAAAAGACAAAGCAAGAAAAAAGTATTTTAATGAAATAAAAGAGACAACACACTTTTCATTTCTTTTATTACTCTCTCATTCCTGCGACGCCATCGATCTCCTGTAAAAAAAGAAAAAAAACAAACCAACAGTATACCACCTGTCCGACGCAGTCCATAGTAACGACAGTCCCACGACGATCCAGCTCTGCTACATCGCAATGACAGGCAGAGCCTGTCATCGCGACGCAGCACAGCTGATTACCTGCTTCCCCGGCGGTGACGTCATCGGACTGACTGCTTTACGGCCGGGATTACCCAGCAGTCACTGCAGTTATCGCGAGAAACTGCATGTGACCGCCGGGGAGAAGAGGATGGCGGCCATGAAGCAGTCCAGGCCGTGACCGCCGGAGATCTTCTGCCAGGTAAGTGCCGCTGACTCCTGACAGACCCGACCGACGGACACTGACAGTGACAGACCCGACCGACGGACACAGACAGTGACAGTGACAAATCCGATTCCGGTATTCGATAAGACGAAAATATCAAAACGAATTATCGAAAGGCCGATAGAGCTAATATCGGCCGATAGCCGATATTTGCATTATCGTATCGCTCAACACTACTAGTCATTTAATAGAACTTTCACTTTCAGAATTGTTATTGCTGTTATTATGCACTGCAATGCACTGTAACTGTCACTTTTGCTTTTACATAAGTTTCTTAGACAATGCTCTCAGCATGGTTTAACAAGCTTGCTAGAGCCTGGTGACCCCGATGTTGTCATGATGACATTGGGTCACCATAGTAATGATTGAGTCCTTGCGATGACATTACGGAGGCACCAATCGGAGGGCAGAGTAGTCCCCCTCCCTACCTTCTAAATAATGTGATCAATATCAATCACAGCATTTATAGGGTTAATTTGTCAGGAGCGATCGTGCTCTCACAGCTTGTGTGCATGCAAAATCACCAGTACCCACCGAGTATGTCCAGGTTGGGAAGCACTTCCCAACCATGACGTACTGCTTACGTCCAAGGTCAAAGAGGGGTTAAGGGAATACAAAGTTCTGAGTAAATTGACTATTTTTCATATTTTTTGTAAAATTTTCTATATTTTCAGAAATAAACAGACATTATATTAATCAAAATTTACCACTAACAGGAAATACAATGTGTTATGAAAAATCACTCTCCAATGGCATATGTTCAAGCATTCAAGAGTTATTACCTCATAAAGCGATGCTGGTCAGTATTATAAAATTTGACCTAATCATGAGGATGAAAATAGGCTTGGGGTGAATGGGTTAATATGAATTAACTGTGCATACACCACCATATCTCGAGCTTTTACATGCATTATCATCTCAATTCTCCAATAAATCTGGTTGCCCTCACAACATTTGGAAAAGTGTCTCAAAATCTAAATTATAAAAATTTCAAATGTAAAGTTTAGCAAAGAAGGAAATGCTAAGTTAAATGCTCTTTAACTATGGTTATTTAACATATATTATTCAACCAGTTCATTTAACAAGTTAATTTATATTTTATTGCTATGTTCCTTTCACTTTAAGTTCACGTAAGGACTTGGCTATGAAATATAGCATTGATAAATTTCTAAAACAAGACTGGAAGTTGTTGTGGAAAGGTGGCAATCCTCTTCCTAATTAGATGGGACAGTTATATTTGGAAAGAACTTGGAGCCTAAAATCAAGTGAAGAAAACACATTACAATCTATCTTGGTGGTGACTTACAGAAAATGTTAATTTTATTGGATTGTAACATACTCTCTACATATGAATGAAGACTGTGCTTTTGAAGTAAAGTATGATGTTGACATGATAGGAAATGAATAACCCAACAAAGAAAACAGATATTTATGTTTAAGAAATCTGTGCTACAAATATATATAGTTTATAATTTGCTCTTGCTAAAATTAACATGACAAAATCAAAGGTGACTTCTCACAATCAGTGGTTTCAGTTTTTAATTGCATCCTTATATTATGAAAGAGAGGTTAAATGGGGAACTGTAACAAGTAATCACTGAAAGAAACTTCATGACCTGAAATATACAGTATACAGTGGGTATGGAAAGTATTCAGATCACTTTAAATTTTTCACTATTTGTTTCATTGCAGCCATATGGTAACTTCAAAAAAGTACTTTTTTATCATTAATGTACACTCTGCAACCCATCTTGACTGAAAAAAACAGAAATGTAGAAATTTTTGCAAATTTATTAAAAAAGAAAAACTGAAATATCACATGGTCATAAGTATTCAGACTCTTTGCTCAGTATTGAGTAGAAGCACCTTTTGAGCTAGTACAGCCATGAGTCTTCTTGAGAATGATGGGCCAGTCAAGAATGGTCACAGAGTTGTTCTGAAGCCACTTCTTTGTTATTTTAGCTGTGTGCTTAGGGTCATTGTCTTGTTGGAAGGTGAACCTTCGGCCATGTCTGAGGTCCAGAGCACTCTGGAAGAGGTTTTCATCCAAGGTATCTCTGTACTTGGCCACATTCATGTTCCTTCAATTACAACCAGTTGTCCCTGCAGCTGAAAAACACCCCCGTAGCATGATGCTGCCACCACCATGTTTCATTGTTGGGATTGTATTGGGCAGGTGATGAGCAGTGTCAGGTTTTCTCAACAAATACCACTTAGAATAATTACCAAAAGTACTATCTTCATCTCATCAGACCTGAGAATCTTATTTCCATAGTCTGGGAATCCTTCATGTGTTTTTTAGCAAACTCTATGTGGATTTCATATGTCTTGCACTGAGTAGAGACTTCCGTCGGGCCACTCTGCCATAAAGGTCCGACCGGTGGAGGGATGCAGTGATAGTTGACTTTGTGGAACTTTCTCCCATCTACCGACTGCATCTGTGGAGCTCAGGTGCAGTGATCTTGGGATTCTTCTTTCCTCTCTCACCAAGGCTCTCTCACAATGATTGCTCAGTTTGATTGGACTGCCAGGTCAGGAAGACTTCTGGTATTCCCAAACTTCTTCCATTTAAGATTTATGGATGCCGCTGTGCTCTTAGGAACCTTGAGTACTGTAGAAATTCTTTTGTAACCTTGGCAAGATCTGTGCCTTGCCACAGTCCTGTCTCTGAGCTCCTTGGCCAGTTCCTTTGACCTCATGATTCTCATTTGGTCTGACATGCACTGTGAGCTGTGAGGTCTTATATAGAGATGCGTGTGTCTTTAGAATTCAAGTCCTATCAGTTTAATTAATTTAGCTGGACTCCAATGAAGGAGTAGAACATCTCAAGGAGATCACAAAGAAATAGACAGCATGTAACTTAAATATGAGTGTCTGAGCAAAAGTCTGAATACTTATGGCCATGTGATATTTCAGTTTTTCTTTTTAATAAATTTGCAAAAATTTCTACATTTCTGTTTTTTTCAGTCAAGATGGGGTGCAGAGTGTACATTAATGAGAAAAAATTAAATTTACCAAATGGCTGCAATGAAGCAGAGAAAAATTTAAAGGGGTCTGAATACTTTCCGTACCACTGTATACAGCACCAAATATTAATGTTAGCTAGACTCAGATACTAATGTACTAAACTTCAACTATCAAGTAGACCATACCGTAAGCCATATATGATTTTCACATGTTCATCTGCTTTAAAGCAATGGCTGTTGAGATTCCATAGCCTGCAATATAGTTCAGAATTTTTCTAATATATTCTAATAATATAATATATCGTAATATGTAGAGAGGATCAGATCTATCCGCAAAGGGTTGACTTTGAGGTGAAAGTCATACAATTCCCAGGTTCTCACAAATTTGAGCATTCTGAGATTTGATATGTGAGGATCGGCCCAAATAAACACCTGCTGTCATTTCACACACTGCTGAAGACTCAAAGAGCAGAATAATGGCAAGAAGTACTGCTGCACAGTCGTCACCATGATACCATGCAGCTATCACATCAAAATGTCTAGTGTGACCAGGCAATTTTAGACAGTCTAAAACATGTGACCTAGCCATGGAACACCATTGTATGGCTGTGCAGTGTAGGGATTGGAGTTCAGAACACATATCTTAGGCTTAAACTGATTGTTGTGTACTGTTTTCAACGCTTATGTAGCTTGAAAATGAGAGAGCTACTTTCAGTCTGTGAACAGTAAGCCAAAGATTCAAGTGATATATATATATATATATATATATATATATATGTATATATATATATATTTAAGTCTGTGCCTGTATAGTCACTCAGAGTGACTGAATTGATTAATCTTAGGAATATACAGCAGTAACAATACCTCAATAAAATATTTTTTTTTTTTTTTTTCACACAGTGAAACAAGGAGGGCAGTATTAAACCTTCAATGCTATTTTTGCAAGTAAAACAAACTCCCAAATTCAAGGCTTGTGTGTTATAGAAAGTGTGCTTAAAATATGTCAAAACACTCATGGGAGACCTCAAAATGTTATAAACCAATTTTCCTGGCAATTAGCTGCTTTTTAGAATTGGTTGGCAAATTTATTTGCTACTAATTGAAACTTTTGGGAAAATTTGAGGATGCCAGAGAATTTGAATGTTAAATTATTCGATAATTTCTAATTTTTTGCAGTCCCTTGGTGGACTTCTCAAACCACTGCCACACAGCAAATGTCCCAGTAACATATTAATATACATTTTAATATATTTTGTATAATGCTTACATTACCTTAACTCTTTTAAAACAGATCCTTGGGTCCCATTTTATGGTTCATACGTGAATCTAATCTACTTACGAAATTGAGTAAAAGTAAAAACTAGCAGGGAGATAGGGATTGACATCCTCTTGTGAAGGAACATTATGAGGCATGGAGATTATTTTATTATACAGACTTGACTCTCTTGCTCATATTGCTGTTTTGCCATGAATTTCATGAGGCTCCGTCACATTACGATATTCAAGCTGTTAAAGACTCCAGATCTGTTAACGACTATAAAAAAAATGTGAATTATTACCTCTTATTTTTAGATGGCAGCAACAGATCTAAGGATATGCGCAGAAAAAAATGGTTTGCCTAATTTTCAGTCTTTCGATACATGTCTGCTTTTACCTTACAGAACTACATACTGCCAAATTCGCATAGCCTCCAAAGCACAAAAATGCATGTAAATATTAAATGGTACTTAGCTGACACTATTTTGATCAAAAGAGAATAAAAGCCATCTCACCCTGACAAGGTGTGCTCTGCCAGGATGGTCCCTATCTCTTTTATCTCAGCTTTGTGTAAGCAGGCCTCAAAATAGACAGGAACGGAGAAGGACCTAGAACTGACTGTTTCACAACTTACTGTGGAAATCAAAATAGACAAGGTTCACAGCCCAAAAGGGGCAAGTGGAACTGCTTCATAAATCCATGGTACAATAAACTAAAGCAATACCCAAAATATGAGCCGGCACACCTGTTGATATAAGTGCAATATATAGGTGTACATTCACACTGTGACTATTAACTTACAAATCCTAGATTAAAAACACTGTAGTAATGTGAATGTGCACATTTAACTTATACTAACCTGTATACTTGCCGATGTTTTTGGTTTTGCTTTACTTCCTAGTACTTTGTACATATGGGGAGTTTCTATCCCCTTTAGGCTGTGAATGTTTTCTATTTGCCTATCCCCAGCAGGTGTGAAATAGTCAGGTCTATACCTGCTATGCCCATGTCTGTTTCCATGCCTGCTGACATATCGAGATGATAAATTGTTTACAAGAGAGTTTTGGTTAATCTGAATATACTTAATATGATACTTAAGATCTGCTCACTAAAATTATGTAAAATGTTTACAAAGTTAATCCACTTTTCATGTAGTTTATAAGCTGATGCTCAAAGCTGAATACATACTTGTCTTTTTCTCTACGTTTATTACTTTGCAATTACCGTAGTTGTTATTGATTGCAGTAGTCACATTAACATAGTTTTGTATTTATATGGTTTAAAACATCATGCAACTTATTAAAATGGTCAAGTAAAAGTCCAACAAGCACACTCATACACATGCACTCAAATATATTAGCTACATGTGTTTTCATACGACCTCTCCTGCTAAAGCATACGGGTTGTCCTTGAAAACAGAACAGAGAAGTCTTGTTTGAATTTAACTCAGTATCTATCCAATTTTCAACTTGCCGTCACATCGAAATGAGAAATCTGAAGCAGAACCAGGCACAAATAGCTGATAACAGACTTTCAGGTGAACCTCCTCACTTATCACTTCTGGGGTCACCTCTGTTTCTAAAGACTTGTTTTACTTAAAACAAGATAACTTGGGACATTTAACAGTGTAGTGGTGTGATAACAAAAGCAGAGCTGCTTTCATTTTATGCTTTTTTCTTAACTGCTATCTTTGTAGCTCTACAAAGGCACAATTCTTGTATTTATATGAGTAGCTAGAAGGCCAAGATATTCAACCTAGGTATGAAAAGCGGAATCACTGTAAGAAAACTCTAATGTTTTCAAAATGAAATGACACAATATTAGATCTCATCTGTGATTACATTTCACAGCAGTCTTAGAATATAAAAAAATAATAATCATTGTAAAAAAACTTATGTTTCTCCAAGAAAAGTCATTCATATTCAATATAAATTATAAAAATCTCTCCATCTGGAAATTACTACTTTTGATTTGAACATGTAATAATCAGGAATTATCATGTAATAACTTTTTGTACACCCCCAATTGGACCAATCTCCTCAAGATCACTGCATAGAGGTAATATTTGCCTCGACTATTTAATCCTTATATCCACAATCTCATATTTTCATGTTGCCTCTATTTTCAGCACTTGTATTTTTTCAGCTATCAAAAACTAAAGCACTAGTCTCCCCATGTTTTACCTAAATGTTAATCTACAGGTCCTTCTCAAAAAATTAGCATATAGTGCTAAATTTCATTATTTTCCATAATGTAATGATTACAATTAAACTTTCATATATTTTAGATTCATTACACACCAACTGAAATTTGTCAGGTCTTTTATTGTTTTAATACTGATGATTTTGGCATACAACTCCTGATAACCCAAAAAACCTGTCTCAAAAAATTAGCATATCAAGAAAAGGTTCTCTAAACGACCTATTACCCTAATCTTCTGAATCAACTAATTAACTCTAAACACATGCAAAAGATTCCTGAGGCTTTTAAAAACTCCCTGCCTGGTTCATTACTCAAAACCCCCATCATGGGTAAGACTAGCGACCTGACTGATGTCAAGAAGGCCATCATTGACACCCTCAAGCAAGAGGGTAAGACCCAGAAAGAAATTTCTCAACAAATAGGCTGTTCCCAGAGTGCTGTATCAAGGCACCTCAATGGGAAGTCTGTTGGAAGGAAACAATTTGGCAGAAAACGCTGTACAACGAGAAGAGGTGACCGGACCCTGAGGAAGATTGTGGAGAAGGACCGATTCCAGACCTTGGGGGACCTGAGGAAGCAGTGGACTGAGTCTGGTGTAGAAACATCCAGAGCCACCGTGCACAGGCGTGTGCAGGAAATGGGCTACAGGTGCCGCATTCCCCAGGTAAAGACACTTTTGAACCATAAACAGCGGCAGAAGCGCCTGACCTGGGCTACAGAGAAGCAGCACTGGACTGTTGCTAAGTGGTCCCAAGTACTTTTTTCTGATGAAAGCAAATTTTGCATGTCATTTGGAAATCAAGGTGCCAGAGTCTGGAGGAAGACTGGGGAGAAGGAAATGCCAAAATGCCTGAAGTCCAGTGTCAAGTACCCACAGTCAGTGATGGTGTGGGGTGCCATGTCAGCTGCTGGTGTTGGTCCACTGTGTTTCATCAAGGGCAGGGTCAATGCAGCTAGCTATCAGGAGATTTTGGAGCACTTCATGCTTCCATCGGCTGAAATGCTTTATGGAGATGAAGATTTCATTTTTCAGCACGACCTGGCACCTGCTCACAGTGCCAAAACCACTGGTAAATGGTTTACTGACCATGGTATTACTGTGCTCAATTGGCCTGCCAACTCTCCTGACCTGAACCCCATAGAGAATCTGTGGGATATTGTGAAGAGAAAGTTGAGAGACGAAAGACCCAACACTCTGGATGAGCTTAAGGCCTCTATCGAAGCATCCTGGGCCTCCATAACACCTCAGCAGTGTCACAGGCTGATTGCCTCCATGCCACGCCGCATTGAAGCAGTCATTTCTGCAAAAGGATTCCGACCAAGTATTGAGTGCATAACTGAACTTTATTATTTGATGTTTTTTTTGTTTGTTTTTAAAAAACACTTTTATTTTATTGGATGGTTGAAATATGTTAATTTTTTGAGACAGGTTTTTTGGGTTATCAGGAGTTGTATGCCAAAATCATCAGTATTAAAACAATAAAAGACCTGACAAATTTCAGTTGGTGTGTAATGAATCTAAAATATATGAAAGTTTAATTGTAATCATTACATTATGGAAAATAATGAAATTTAGCACTATATGCTAATTTTTTGAGAAGGACCTGTATATGGACTACAGATAAACAGACTGGCACTTATCTAAACTCTGCCTTTATTCTTCCATTTCTGCTTAAAATGCCATTTGTTTCAGTTCTTACAAAATTGTTGAAATAGTTACAATACTTCAAAAGTCCCTATTCAAGAACATCACATCCAATTATTGCACTGCCCTTATCATTCTTTTTTATATTTCTGCAATTACTTCCTCACACTTTGTTTAGTATCTCTAATTTGTCTTCCAAACCTAATTTTATCTGCAGCATAAACCCATTCCACAGCCTACACGTAAGGTTCATTTACGTGAGGAGATAATAAAATTTGAATGCTTACAACTAATCGTTCACAACAAGAGTACTGTAAATAGGTTGAATGACTTGAGAATATTTCACAAAATGCTTGTTTATCATGGTTGACATTGTGTAAAAATAATATTGTTTTTAATTTGCTGATTGTTCAAAATTCCTAACTTTTTTTCTATGCTTTTCCTTACTTTTGTTTTTTAACATCCTTCGGCTAGATTTCATGCCATGTCAACTTTATGGATGACCAATCTGAAAGAAGATCGATCTTGTGCAAGTCTAAATAGGTCTACCAGGTCTTCTCCGCCACTATCTTGATAGTATCAAGCCATTGGGTTGCTGGTCTTTTCCATACCTACACTATCGTATGGACCCAGTGAACAATGTTCAATGTGGCAATTCAATAATCGTACATATTTTATCACACAATTCTCATCAAATATAAATACTTGTCCGACATTTACAGATTATATGTTCTATTTCAAATTGCTTACACAATTATCTACTCATGTGAATGGGCCCTTAGCTTTACTTCAAACTATCCTCTGATGACCTCCACCTCAACTGGTTTTCAGATATGTCTTCCCTGACAAGAGAAAAGAGGTCAAGTGCAGTGATATACCCAGATTGGAAGCCATACAGCTGAAATGGTGTTGTTGATGAGAAGGGACCATTTAAAGAAAGCTCAATAAATTCCAATGTGCCAAGAGTTTTAATATGCGCTGTTTAAAGGGAGGCATGAGATTTGGAGTTGTATGGGGAAAAATTAACAACGTATTTATTCCACTTGTCCGATGTCAATGAATTGCATAAATGTGGCATCAGTAAACAATCATATAAGCCTGAGAGAATCCACTTTTCTGGAAAATTTGATTTGCAGAGAAGTTATTCTCCAATAATTTAATGTTAGTAAGGGGAGGAGATCACACAGGGAGCCCACTCTCTGTTCCATCAGCACAAGGCGATGCGATTGTCTTGTGCTGATGGTCTCCATGGTGACCCCAGGCTGCAAGATGGTCCATCAGAGAAGTTGGCCTGTGACCGCTTTCTAAGAGCAGCAGCTGATATGCCTCGTTCACTGCCTGTCAGACGCTGATCCAATGCTCTACTTTGCAGAGTACCAGATCAGCAATCTGTTACAATGCATTGATGTCCCATCATGGGACCATGTAAAAGAGTAAAAATGTAAAAAAAAATCCCCAAATAAAGAACAAAAAAAGAAAAGAATGTTATCTAATAAATAGGTATTTATGCAAAAAACATAAACACAAAAAGTACACGTTTGGTTTTGCTGTGTCCAGAAAGGCCTGCTCTATAACCCTGCCCTACTAGTTAACCCCTTCAGTAAACACTATAAAAAAGGAAATAAAAAATTAGGCAAAAAAAAATGCATTATCATCATACCGCCAAACAAAAAGTGCAATAAAACAAGATTAAATAGAATGTAAATAAAAATGGTACAATCAATGGAAAAATAATATATAAATATACTATAAATAGTTTTATTGTGTAAAAGTGGCAAAACGTAAAAATACTATATAAATATGATATCGCTGTAATCGTACTGACCCGAAGAATAACTCTGCCTTAGCAATTTTACCACACATGGAATGGTATGAAAAAACATCTAAAGAACAATTCCTGAATTGCTGTTTTTTGTTCATTCTACTTCCCAAAAATTGGAATAGAAAGTCATGTGCCCAAAAATGGTACAAATAAAAACATCAACTCGTCCCACAAAAAACAAGCCCTCAAATGACTGTCGGCTGAAATATGATAAAATTTTAGCTGTCTAAATATGGGGATACAAAAACTAGTTTTTGCAATAAAAAGAGTCTTAGCGTCTGACAGCTGCCAAACATAAAAACCCAATATAAATCTGGCATTGCTGTAATCGCAACGACCAGAAGAATAAAATCATCTAATCACTTGTACCGCATTAGGAATGGCTAAAAAAATAAATGAAACCAATTCTTCACCTTCTATTGATTTTTTCAGTCTGTCTCACAAAGATCGCAGTAAGGCTCGGCGCACATTTATCCAGCACTCTGAGCTGAACACTTACACCAGGTTTTCCATGGAAATCTCGAAAATATGTGATTCAGACAGAACCCCCGGAGGAAGATTTCCTATAATGAGGCTGATGGAGACCCATCTGGCCTGTGATACAGCGGTGTCTGTCTTTTTAGGCGAGTATAAGAGCGCACTCGACCACAGTTTTGTGCACTTTTGAAAATAAGGCCAATGCTGAACAGAGGCCAGACAGAGTCTAAATTAACTCTGCTGCCTTATTATAGTGAATGGATCCCTTGGGGGTTTCTTCTGCATCATGTCACTCTGAGATTTAGATGGAAACTCCAAAGTAAATGCTTTGTGTAGAGGACAAATTAAATGTAATCCCAAATGTTATGTAAAATGTTCCCAATAAAAGCTTCAACTCAAAGCCCCAAAAAACAAGTCTCCACTCAGATCCATTATCTCTTAACAGAAATATTGGGGACTTCCACATTACTAGTAGCACAAAGACTCTGGAAAAGCAAAATGCCCCCTCGCCCCCCAAAAAATTCATCAAGTTCTGTGTGCCTTATCGACATTTAGCACCTACATGTGTGGCATTTCTGTAGTGATGAGAGCCCGCCTAATTTACAGGTGCATGTCTCCAGAATCATGAACTGGGCATACCAAACTGGGCATTACAACGTACTGGTCATGTTATGGAAATTTAATTAGGATAAATCTATCCTGCAGTGTTTCATGACAGTCACTCCAAAATAATGGTTTCCACTGTTTAGGCATATCAGGTGCTCTCCAAACGCGACATGGCGTCTGCTAATTATTCCTGCAAATTTTACATTAAAAAGTCAAATGGCGCTCTTTCCTTCCAAGCCCTGCTATATGCCTAAACAGTGGGTTTCCCCCACAATTGGGGTATCAGCATGTTCAGGAGAAATTGCTCAACAAATTTTATGGTGCAATTTCTCTTGTTACCTTTATGAAAATTTGGAGCTAAAAAACTTTTTTTGAGAAAAATGTGATTTTTTTATACTTTCATGGCTCAATATTATAAACTTCCGTGAAGCACCTGGGGACTCAAGGTGCTAAATACACACCTAGATACAGTATGTTCCTTGAGGGGTCTAGTTTCCAAAATGGTAACCATTTGAGGGGTTTCCACAGTGGTATGCACCCAAACAGTGGTTTTCCTCCACATGTGGGGTATCGGCATGCTCGGGAGAAATTGCACAACAAATTATATGGTCCATTTTCTTCTGTTACCTTTGTGATAGTAAAAAAAATATAGGACTAAAGGAACATTTTTGTGAAAGAAATTAAATGTTTATTTTTTCCTTCCAAATTCCATTAATTTCTGTGTAGTACCTGAAAGGTTAATATAATTCTTGAATGTGGTTTTGAGCACCTTTAGGGGAGCAGTTTTAGAATGGTGTCACTTTTGGGTATTTTCTGTCATATTGGCCCCTCAAAGTCACTTCAAATGTGAGGTGGTCCCTAAAAAAATGGTTTTGCAAATTTTATTTTAAAAATGTGAAATCGCTAGTCAACTATTAACACTACTCACACCAAATGTAGCTTAAATAGAGGGCACCACCTGATGTAAGCAGGATCTCCAAGTGTATGCTTAAGCCAAATGCCATACACAAAAAAAGAAGCATACAAATTCTAGAGATCACTCTTATATTGAAAAACAATGAATTTTATTGAAAATACAACACTCCAAGGCAAAATTTTCATTTAAAACCATAAATATAAAAACCATAAAAACAGGCCTGTAATAAGGCCACTGACCACCCTCCCATCAATGAACATGTCCCCATATTAATAAATGATGAAACATGACACGGCGCACAGATCATGTTAATGGCAGACTATGTACCAATGATGGGTGTCTGACTCATGCAACTAAAAATCAGATATAAGTCCCTGCAGAATACAACACAGAATATAACCACTGAAATACCAAAGGGTACAACCAACACAGGAGACTACTCAACTAACTCAATAAAGCAATAAAAATAGAGATTCAGTGTCTGCTTAGCCTAAGCTAATACTACCTGCATGTGCTGCTTGTGTTGAAGGCAGATGTCAGATACCACCAAAAACAAATGAGTGCCGCTGTTAAGGAGACTATAAATAACGAGGGAGCAGTGGGCAGAGGGAGCCTAACGCGTGTCGCTAGTAAACTAGCTTCGTCAGGGGCGATACCTATTAACACTTCTAACTTCCTAACAATTAAAAAAATATGTTTCAAAAATAGTGCTGATGCAAAGCAGACATGTGGGAAATGTTATTTATTAGCTATTTTGTATGACATGACTCTCTGATTTAAGGGCATAAAAAATAAACTTTTGAAAATTGATTTTTTTCACAAATAAACATAAGTCATATCAAATAAATTTTACCACTATTATGAAGTACAATAAGTCATGAAAAAAACATTCTCGGAATGAGTGGGATCCACTGAAGCGTTGTAGATTTATGAATTCTTAAAGTGACAGCAGTCAGAATTGAAAAAATTGGTCTGGTCAAGTAGGTGAAAACAGGCTTTGGGGTGAAGGGGTTAATACCAGTACTACAATCAAAATTGCTAACCACTGAGTCATTATAATATACAACTTTATATTACTTTTCATTTATTAATCATTAATAAAGTGTTATATAAAAAGACCACTTTAATTTGATTGAAATAATAAAGGTGGCATAGACATATTGTTCAATATTTCTTCTATTGTGATCTTCATATTCTATATATTATGGAATTTTCTCTTTTTCTGTTCATGTCACTCTGAGACATTCTTTTTCTTCTTCTTGACATACAGTATTTGGAAGATAAAGATAGGTCTATCAGATGACACCACCTGCAAAGTGCATGTCAGATTTTGCTCTGTCCTGGGATATTTTTTTGTTTTCTGTTGTGAATTGTGCTCATTGACTTTGCTCCTACACAGTTCTTTCCTATTTTTGGAACTTTTAGTAGTCTTGTAAAACTGACAGCCATCTAGCAAAACATTCTCTCTCTGGCTTCCTCATCATAAACTGTTCACTTTGGCAGCATTCTTTAACAAGTGATGATTTACATATGGAAAATCTAAATCCTATGTTCAAATATTACAGAGTAAACCGACAACATGCAGGTTAAAGAAAGTTGCTGATATTTAATGATTGTACTATACTAAATGTACAGTACATAGTAAAGAGAACAGAGCACAGCTGTTCAGACAAAACTAATTCTTAGGGCCCCGTCACACATAGCGACACACCAGCGATCCCGACAACGATATGCATTTGTCAGGATCGCTGGTGTGTCGCTACATGATCGCTGGTGAGCTGCCAAACAGGCAGCGATCAGGACAGCGACACTGGGGTAACGTCGCTTAGTTACCAGCAGTGTACGTTGTTAATCCTTTTGGTTCAGATTGTAAAATATAAGAGTCTTTTAACATAAGTCCAGATAACAATCCAAGTGGTCTTGTGTGCAGATTGTAGCTGGTCACGTGATTTCTATCACATGCCAGTGACATCACGGAAGGTCCTGCAGCCAAGCTGCACCTTCACGGCTCCATTCTCTCAGACACAATATCGCAAGGTGTGCTGCCACCGGCCGGGACGGTACCCTTGTGGTCTGATCAATTAACCCTTTGGATTGTTATCTGGACTTATGTTAAAAGACTCTTATATTTTACAATCTGAACCAAAAGGATTAACAAGGAAGAACAGAGAAATACCACAGACATCATCTTTTCTACAGCCACAGGACCTTTCAACATCGGAAGGCCTCTATTCAGTAAGGTACTGGTCATTTATTCACTTTATGTGTATCACCATTTATTGTGAAGCGCAGGGTAATTTTTTTTTTTTTTTTTTATATTAACACTTCGCAACCAGGGCAAATTAGAGGTTAATTTTGCCAAACCATTGCTGCTCCACATTCCTAGTTTCTTGCAAAGTGCCCGGGTTTTTCTTTTGTTTATTTGGATGATACCTTGATTTTTTCCAATGACTGGGACTCTCATGTGAAACATGTTCGGACTGTGTTCCAGATTTTGAGAGAGAATGCACTGTATGTGAAGGGATCAAAGTGTCTTTTTGGCGTACAGAAGGTCTCATTTCTGGGATTCATTTTGTCCCATCTGTTATTGAAATGGACCCGGTCAAGGTTCAGGCCATCTGTGATTGAGTCCAACCTACTTCATTAAAGGCTCTTCAGAGATTTTTGGGTTTTGCCAATTTTTATCGTAAATTTATTGGTAATTTCTCCAGTATTGTTAAACCATTGACTGATTTGACCAAAAAGGGTTTTGATGTGGTGAATTGGCCTCCTGAGGCAGTCTCTGCATTTCAGTAAATTAAGCAGAGATTCACTTCTGCTCCTGTTCTACGGCAGCCTGATGTTTCTCTACCGTTTCAGGAGGAGGTTGATGCCTCTGAAATTGGGGCAAGTGCCGTTTTGTCCCAAAGAGATCCAGAGACCTCTAGGAGTAACCCTTGTGCCTTTTTCTCTCAAAAATTTTCTCCAACTGAACGTAATTATGACGTGGGTAATCGGGAGTTATTGGCCATGAAGTGGGCCTTTGAAGAGTGGAGATATTGGCTGGAAGGAGCCAAACATCAGGTGGTGGTCCTCACGGACCATAAGAATCTGGTTTATCTCGAATCAGCCAAGAGACTTAATCCTAGACAGGCCAGGTGGACCTTGTTTTTCACACGTTTTAATTTTGTGGTTTCTTTTCTTCCTGGCACTAAGAATGTTAAGGCAGATGCCCTCTCGAGGAGTTTTTTTGCAGACTCTCCTGAGTTGTCTGATCCTACTGTTATTTTGAAAGAGGGTGTAGTTCATTCCGCCATCTCGCCCAATTTGAGACTGGCTCTGGAAGGCTGTCAGGAGGATAAACCTGAGCGCTGCCCTATTGGGAAATTGTTTGTCCCAGACCAGTGGAAGAAGAGTGTGATGTCTGAGATTCATTGTTCCGCGTTGGCTGGTCATCCCAGGATTTTTTGTACCAGAGACTTGGTGAGTCGGTCCTTTTGGTGGCCTACTTTGTCTTGTGACATAAGGGACTTTGTGCAGTCCTGTGGGACTTGCTCTCGCTCCAAGCCTTGCTCTCACTCTAGTGGTTTATTAATGCCATTACCTGTGCCCAAGAGGCCATGGACCCATATCTCTATGGATTTTATTTCTGACCTCCCTGTTTCTCAGAGAATGACCGTTATCTGTGATAGGTTTTCCAAGATGATACATCTTGTGCCATTACATAAGTTACCTTCCTCCTCCGAATTGGTGCCTTTGTTCCTTCAGCATGTGGTTCGGTTACATGGCATTCCGGAGAACATTGTGTCTGACAGAGGAGTCCAGTTTGTTTCCAGATTTTGGAGGACATTTTGTTCTAAACTTGGTGTTCAATTATCTTTCTCCTCTGCTTTTCATCTTCAGACCAATGGACAAACCGAGAGAACAAACCAGACCTTGGAGACTTATTAAGATGTTTTGTGTCTGCTGATCAAGATGACTGGGTCTCTTTTTTGCCTTTGGCTGAGTTTGCTCTTAATAATAGGGCTAGCTCTGCCACCTTGATGTCTCCATTTTTCTGCAATTTTGGGTTTCACCCCCGATTTTCTTCGGGACAGGCGGAGGCTTCTGTCTGTCCGGCTTTTGACTCTGTTGTGGAGCGAATGCAGCTGATTTGGGATCAGGTAGTGGAGAGGTTGTCTCTCTTTCAGGAGAAGGCCCAACGGTTTGCCAACCGGCATAGGACTGATGGTCCTCGGTTTAAAGTGGGGGACTTGGTTTGGTTGTCCTCAAGAAATATCCCTATGAGGGTTGCATCTCCAAAGTTTAAGCCTAGGTTCATTGGACCTTATAAGATCATGGAGATTCTTAATCCTGTTTCCTTCCGTTTGCTTCTTCCAGGGACATTTAAGATCCATAACGTGTTCCACAAGTCCTTATTGAAGAGATTTGTCGAGCCAGTGGTTCCTGTGGCTGCGCCTCCTGACCCTGTTTTGGTTGAGGGCAATCTGAACTTTGTGGTTGAGAAAATATTGGATTCTCGCTTTTCTAGACGGAAACTCCAGTATTTGGTTAAGTAGAGAGGTTATGGTCAGGAGGACAATTCTTGGGTGTTTGCTTCGGACATCCATGCTAGGAGACTGATCCGTGCCTATCACCGAGCTCATCCTGATTGACCTGGTTGCACAAGTGAGAGTTTGGTGACCCCTCCTCAAGGGGGGGTACTGTTGTGAATGTGCTAAAAATGGTTTCTGAGCAGAGGCTCCCTCTTGTGGTTACTGACAGTACTGAACCTTTCAGCGAGGAATGGCTATCTGGGATCACAGACTGGTCTGATATATGGGAGGTTCCCTTCCAAGATGGTTGCCGGTGATCAATTGTTCTTGTCTTAATTGTGGTTCCTGGTTCATTTGGAAGCTTGCTGAGTCTTGCCTGCATCTTCTGCTATCAGATAAGATATTTTCTGCTTTTATTTTTGTTCTTGCTTTTTGCATTGTTCCCTGCACTTCTGTGGAGGTCACTGTAAATCCACCTTTGGCTTTCAACACTGTCTGAATCCTTCTGGACATGCTCTTGATCAAATTCAAAATGTCTAGACTGAAATCTGATCTCATTTCTCTTCTTCATGGTCCCAATGTTGGTGCATTCTGGTTGACTCAGTTGGGTACATATGCAGTTTTTTCTTCAATGCTACCCACAAGCGTTTAACTGGGTTGAAGTCTGGGGAGTAGTGTTGAGCATTCCGATACTGCAAATATCGGGTATCGGCCGATATTGGCTGTATCGGAATTCCGATTCCGAGTTCCGATATTTTCGTCTTATCGGATACCGGAATCGGGATTGTCACTGTCACTGTCAGTGTCCGTCGGTCGGGTCTGTCAGGAGTCAGCGGCACTTACCCGGCAGAAGATCTCCGGCGGTCACGTCCTGCACTGCTTCATGGCCGCCATCTTCTTTCCCCGGCGGTCACATGCAGTTTCTCGCGATAACTGCAGTGACTGCTGGGTAATCGCGGCCGTAAAGCAGTCAGTCCGATGACGTCACCGCCGGGGAAGCTGGTAAGCAGCTGTGCTGCGTTGCAATGACAGGCTCTGCCTGTCATTGCGATGTAGCAGAGCTGGATCGTCGTGGGACTATCGTTACTATGGACTGCGTCGGACAGGTGGTATACTGTTGGTTTGTTTTTTTCTTTTTTTACAGGAGATCGATGGCGTCGCAGGAATGAGAGAGTAATAAAAGAAATGAAAACTGTGTTGTCTCTTTTATTTCATTAAAAGACTTTTTTCTTGCTGTGTCTTTTTTTTACACATTTAATAACTTTGGGATTAATAATGGATCGGTGTCTTATTGACGCCTATCCATTATTAACCGGGCTTATTGTCACCGTGCAATCAACGGTGACAATAACCCCTTATTACCCCGCTTGCCACCGCTACAGGGCAAGTGGGAAGAGCCGGGTAAAGTGCCACAATTGGCACATGTTTTGATGCGCCAAATGTGGGGCTGCTGTAGCCTGGTATTATCAGGCTGTTGAGGGCCAAAATCCAGGGCCTTGACAGTCTTTTAATACCAGGCCGCAGCAGTCTGCATTTTACTTGGCTGGTTAACAAAAATAGGGGGGATCCCCACGCCGTTTTTTTTTCGAGGGGATCCCCTATTTTTGTTAACCAGCCAAGCTAAGCAGACTGCTGTGGCCTGGTATTATCAGGCTTGCAAGGTCCATGGATATTGGATCCTTACCAGCCTGAAAAACCAGGCCTCAGCGGTCTGCTTCATCTGGCTGGTTAACAAAAATAGGGGGGACCCCACGCCAATTTTTTTCGAGGGGATCCCCTATTTTTGTTAATCAGCCAAGATATGCAGACTGCTGTGGCCTGGTATTATCAGGCTGGCAAGGTCCATGGATCTTGGCTCCTTAACAGCCTGAAAATCCAGGCCTCAGTGGTCTGCTTCATCTGGCTGGTTAACAAAAATAGGGGGACCCCACGCCAATTTTTTTCGAGGGGATCCCCTATTTTTGTTAATCAGCCAAGATATGCAGACTGCTGTGGCCTGGTATTATCAGGCTGGCAAGGTCCATGGATCTTGGCTCCTTAACAGCCTGAAAATCCAGGCCTCAGCGGTCTGCTTCATCTGGCTGGTTAACAAAAATAGGGGGGACCCCACGCCATTTTTTTTTCGAAGGGAACCCCTATTTTTGTTAATCAGTTCCCTCTGACGTCACTGATTGTGTCCCTGGCTGACCTGAAGTGAAAGTGGAAAGCAATCAATTAAGCTTTCCACTTAAGGGCCCGTCTCACATAGCGATATCGCTACCGAGATCGCTGCTGAGTCACTAGTTTTGTGACGCAGCAGCAAGCTCACCAGCGATATCGCTGTGTGTGACATTCAGCGACGATCAGCCCCCCTGCCGGGTATCGCTGATCGTCGCTGAAATGTCAGGACCTTTGATCGCTGGTTTCCCGCTGACAGGCACACATCGCTGCGTGTGACAGGCGGGAGACCAGCGATCCGCTGGTAACCAAGGTACACAGCGGGTTTCCAGGCGCGGGCTGTGCCTAGAAACCCGCTGGGTACCTTGGATACCAGCGCCCTGATGCAGGGAGCTGGTATCCAAGGTACACAGCGGGTTTCCAAGCGCTGCGCGGTGCCTGGAAACCCGCTGTGTACCTTGGTTACCAGCGGATCGCTGGTCTCCCGCCTGTCACACGCAGCGATGCGTGCCTGTCAGAGGGAAACCAGCGATCAAAAAAAGGTCCTGACATTTCTGCGACGATCAGCGATACCCGGCAGGGGGCTGATCGTCGCTGAATGTCACACACAGCGATATCGCTGGTGAGCTCGCTGCTGCGTCACAAAACTAGTGACTCAGCAGCGATCTCGGTAGCGATATCGCTATGTGAGACGGGCCCTTAAGCGATGTTACCCGCAGTGTCGCTGTCCCAGATCGCTGCCTGAGCTGCCTGTTTGGCAGCTCAGCAGCGATCATGTAGCGATACACCAGCGATCCTGACAAGTGCATATCGTTGTCGGGATCGCTGGTGTATCGTTATGTGACACCCAGCCTTTACTCTCCTGTCAGGCAGGAGAGGAACTCATTCATTTGGGGTTTACTGTGAGGCTGCAGCATTAGCTGCGGTCCCTGCAGTAAACATTAACCCTTTCTGAAGGATTACACCGTGGGACCTGACTGTGCATGGGATAGGTAAGAATAATTTTGCTTTTTTATTTTATTTTTATTACAGGAAATGGTTTTTGCAGTAAAATAAAAGATGGTCAAAAACATGTGTCTTTATTTCATTAAAATGATTTTTAATTAAAGTGTGTGTGTTTTATTTTTATTTCATGCAATAGGATTAATAATTGATAGTTGTCTAATTGACAGCTCTCAATTATTAACCTGGCTTAAGGTCACCTTTCAATAGCAAGGTGGCTTTAACCCCATATTAACCCATTCGCCACCGCTACAGGGCAATGGGAATAGACGGGCAAAGTGCCAGAAAGGACGAATCTAATTATAGATTTGTCTTTCCTGGGGTGTCTGGGGGCAGATGTTAGTAGCCGGGGGGGGCAAAAATAATGGTCCCTCTCTGGGCTATTATTATCTGCCCCCACTCACTGGCTTTGTCTGTCTGGTTGCGAAAATAGGGCGGGAGCCCACGCATTTTTTTTCAGCAATTTTACACCTCATATATATATATACATGTCATTGAATTTGTGACACATATATATATATATTTATATTTGTAGTTCATACACTTCTACATAGTATAATAGCCGCTAATTCAATTGCCGGCTTTTGTGAAAATGCAGAACCCGACATGAAATGACACTTGGTGTACATAGGGTTAACCATGTCTTTTCATGTCCTTTGCTATCTAATTTGCACAAACAATTAAATCAGACTATGTGTGCAAAATTTCACACCTGTAGGGGTTAATTAAAGGTGTAAATTCGTAGCAAAAAAGTCCGTTTTTTTTACAACGAATTTACACCTTTAATTAACCCCTACAGGTGTGAAATTTTGCACACATAGTCTGATTTAATTGTTTGTGCAAATTAGATAGCAAAGGACATGAAAAGACATGGTTAACCCTATGTACACCAAGTGTCATTTCATGTCGGGTGACCCGACATGAAATGACACTTGGTGTACATAGGGTTAACCATGTCTTTTCATGTCCTTTGCTATCTAAGGCCGGAGTCACACTGGCGACAAAATCGGACGACTGCAATGCGATGAAATATCGCATTGCAGTCGGACCTATGTTAATCTATGGAGCAGCTCCCAGTATCAGATTTTTTGTGGTCCGTTTTAAACGTCCGTGTACAATCGCAGCATGCTGCGATTGTCACCGATTGTCGGTCGACAATCGCCAATGCAAGTCTATGGGAGCGATGAAAAATCTGATTACAAACGGACCACACTGTGTGACTTGCGATGAAATCGCATCGGTGTCCTTTAGAAAAGCCGGCAATTCATCCCCGCCTATACTGTAAAATCACACTGACAGCTTTAATAAAGACTAGAAAGAATAGATATATACACATAGAACACATACATATATATATACATGTCATTGTGACATGTATATATATATATAATTTATAGTTCCTAGACTTCTACATACTGTAATAGCCGCTAATTCAATTGCCGGGTTTTGTGAAATCACAGAAGCCGACATGAAATGATACATTGTTTCCACACATTTAACCATGTAATTTCATGTATTTTTATAATATGTTTGAAACATACAATTACATGAGTGTATTTGTGCAAAATTTCAGACATGTAGGGGTTAATTAAAGGTGTAATTTCGTTGAAAAAAAATGCGTGGGCTCCCGCTGTATTTTCTCCACCAGACAGACAAAGCAAAGCGAGTGGGGCAGATAATAATAGCCCAGGGAGGGTGCATTTTTTTGTGCCCCCCCTGGCTACTAACATCTGCCCCCAGACACCCCAGAAAGGGCAAATCTATAATTAGATTCGCCCTTTCTGGCACTTTGCCCGTCTATTCCCATTGCCCTGTAGCGGTGGCGAATGGGTTAATCTCACCTTACTGTCACCTTGCAATTGAAAGGTGACCTTAAGGCAGGTTAATGATTGATAGCTGTCAATTAGACAACTATCAATTATTAATCCTATTGAAGTAAATAAAAAAACACACACACTTTAAGAATAAATAATTTTAATGAAATAAAAACACATTTTTTTGACCATATTTTATTTTACACTAAATCCGTGCGAAGCCATTGATCTCCTAAAATAAAGAAAAAGAAATAAAACAACTTTATTCTTACCTATTCCGCCGATCTGTCACGTCCCACGCTGTAATCCTTCACAAAGGGTTAACTAGCTTTGAGCCAAGCAGTGCAAGTAATCCTGCATGCTCAGCTCAAAGCTCATGAATGAATAAGTTCCTCTCCTGGCGACAGGAGAGGATGTGTTTCATGAATGAAGCTTAATTGATTGTGTCCACTTTCCCTTTAGGTCAGGTCACTACAGTTAAATTGGCAAGAAATCAATTAAGCTCCATTCATGAATCTATTCCTCTACTTTCGCTGGGAGAGGAAGTTATTCATTCAGGGAATACAGGTCTGAGACAGCATTATTAGCTCTCTGCGACCTGTAACCTGTTAACCCTTTCTGATGGATTACACCGTGGGACCTGACTGTACATCGGATTGGTAAGTATAATTTTGCTTTTTTATTTATTTTTATTACAGGAAATGGTTTTAGCAGGAAAATAAAATATGGTCAAAAACTGTGTGATTATTTAATTAAACTTATTTTTTATTAAAGTGTGTGTGTTTGATTTTTCTTTCATACAATAGGATTAATAATTGATAGTTGCCTAATTGACAGCTATCAATTATTAACCTGGCTTAAAGTGACCTTTCAATTGCAAGGTCATTTTAACCCCTTATTAACCCATTCGCCACCGCTACAGGGCAATGGGAATAGACGGGCAAAGTGCCAGAAAGGGCGAATCTAATTATAGATTTGCCCTTTCTGGGGTGTCTGGGGGCAGATGTTAGTAGCCAGGGGGGCACAAAAAAAATGTACCCTCCCTAGGCTATTATTATCTGCCCCCACTCGCTTGCTTTGTCTGTCTGGTGGAGAAAATACAGCGGGAGCCCACGCATTTTTTTTTTAACGAATTTACACCTTTAATTAACCCCTACATGTCTGAAATTTAGCACACATATACTCATGTAATTGTATGTTTCAAACATATATAAAAATACATGAAATTACATGGTTAAATGTGTGGAAACAATGTATCATTTCATGTCGGCTTCTGTGATTTCACTGAAGCCGGCAATTGAATTAGCGGCTATAACAGTATGTAGAAGTGTAAGAACTATAAATATATGGATATATATATATATATGTTACAATGACATATATATATATATATATATATATATATATATATATATATATATATATGTGCTCTATGTGTATATATCTATTCTTTCTTTTGGCATTTAAATACTATTCTTTTGGATCCATTATATGTCAGTTTTGCAAGCCTGCGAGAAAATCTCGCAAGTCGGATGAAAATCGGATGTTACAAGGTACACACACATGCGATTAAATCGCATCTTTGAAGGAAAATCGGATGCCAGAAGGATGTGTGATGTTTTTATTTTGATCCGATTGTCGACCGTCTAAAACGACCGATTTTTTGTGGTTGTGTGTGACTCCAGCCTAATTTGCACAAACAATTAAATCAGACTATGTGTGCAAAATTTCACACCTGTAGGGTTAATTAAAGGTGTAAATTCGTAGCAAAAAAAGTCCGTTTTTTTTACAACGAATTTACACCTTTAATTAACCCCTACAGGTGTGAAATTTTGCACACATAGTCTGATTTAATTGTTTGTGCAAATCAGATAGCAAACGACATGAAAAGACATGGTTAACCCTATGTACACCAAGTGTCATTTCATGTCGGGTGCTTCTGTCTTTTCACTGAAGCCGGCTTTACCCGGCAATGAATGAGAGGATATTTTACTATGTAGAAGTGTATAAACTATACATATATGTATATATATGTCACAATGACATGTATATATATATATATATATGTATTCTATGTGTGTATATTTAGTGTTTACAAGGAAAGAATGGGTTTTTTTTAGTTGCGATATTTTGTTCCCATAGACTTACATGGGACTTCCGGTATCGTATCGGGTATCGCCGATATTTTAGTGATATCGGCGATACCATTCCAATTCCGATACTTTAGGATATCGGAAAGTATCGCTCAACTCTACTGGGGAGTGTTGGTGCAATCCAGCACCTCTACTTGAGATTGTTATTGAATCCAATTAACTAGCTTTTTATAAAGCTACTCATTTGTTCAGTAACGGAAATGCACACAATGATGTTGCACTGCTGTGTTTTGTACTCATAAAGTCCTGCAAAAACAAAAATGTATATATAGCACAGTCTGCTGGAACACTTATACATGATTGTTCACATGACAAATGATAAATAATAAAAGCTGAGCAGTCTCAGGTCCGTAAAGTGACATATATCAAAAAGAATGCAATGCAGTCCATAATCATTTACCTATAGAGGGTTTCAAATTTACAAACATATAACTAAAGAATAATCCGAATGTGTATCAACATTTACAGTGGAAGCCTGTCAGATACATGATGTTTCAAAAACTGACAAGAAAATGTAATGCAGTTCATAATAAAAACTTTAAAATATGAAAATTTGTAAAAATTTTAAAGAATTTTTCACACAATCACAGATGGTTAATTTTTAGGCAGCCCACTGGACTTCTAGACTCATAAACAATTGCCCACAAAGCTATATATCTATGTTCTCAGCTTCTCTCTTATATCAACTGCTGTAATAGATCAAACTGCATGTGCAGTGTGACATGTTGCTCTTAAATATAATTAGTTTGTATGTAAAGAAATATTAAATAGGAATAATTAAAAAACATGAATTTGATGCCGAAAGGGCCTTTGAAAGGAAAAATTGGAAAATTGTGTTCTATAAAAATACATCAAAATTATGCAAATGTTTTCAATATGTGTTGACCATAAATAGGATCAAGCTTACAATATTTGAATGCAGAATCTATAAATTACACAGCCTCAACTCTGTGGAACTCATTACCTAGATCAATCAGATATATAATCACTGGACACATTTAAAGGGAATCTGTCAGTAAAATCAACTGCCCTTAACCATCTATATGGGCATCCAAGCTATAGGAAGTTGAATAAAATTATCTCTTTGATATCTGTGATCTAATATCTTATTCCCAAGAAATCCACAATTTTCTTATATGTAATTGAGCTGTTCAGAGCAATGGGCTGGGTCACTAAAAATGCATGAGAATTCTGCACCGCTTTACTTTGGCATTTAAGAACAAATAATAGATTCGCTTGCTACATTGGACATTATACCAAGCGGGATGGCCTCACTCTGGGTTTCTGGGAGGATTTTTATAGCCTCATTGTGGGACCATCCTCTGTCGCTTATACTCTGTCCCTTGACCGAGTGTGTTTGACTCTGTTGTGCTTGTGCCAGTGCTTTGTGCCTGTGCTACGTTTTGTCTGTCTGGTTCTGATTTGGCTGTGTCCCTGGTTCGAGTTTTGCCTGTCCCTTTGTACTCTGCTGCCCTCTACGTGTATGACCCTTGGCTACGTTCTGACTCCGCTCTGCCTGCTCCTCTTGTACTTCGCCGCTCTCTCTGTGTCTGACCCCTTGGCTATTCTCTGATTATGCTCTGCCTGCTCCTCTTGTACTTTGTCGCCCTCTATGTGTATGACCCCTTTGCTACATCCTGATTATCCGTTCTGTATATGCCCCTTGGTAACTGTGTCCCGTAGTTACCCTTCTAGGAGTTTTCCTTCACCTCATAGCTCTCCGGAGCTTAGGCCATGCCCACCAGTAGTCACGTGCTTCAGGTCCTCTGGCCTGAAGCATTCTCTATCTGCTACTGCTTCCTCTGAGAGACCTGTGGCCAGCTACGCCCCTTGGCAGTCACATGCTGCAGGTCCTGGTTGTCTGAAGCACACGTCTTTCCTGCTGCTGCTCTGCTCCACAGGTATCTTTGGGCACAGTTGGTTTACTCAGGACACACGCACTGGCTCAGTGAGCAAGTAT